>CM070077.1:50390488-50725272 GCA_036250285.1 Pyrocoelia pectoralis | reverse complement strand
AGAAGTGCAAGAATCAACAAAGCACGATGACGGCATGCCCGGATCATTGCTAGAGCAGCTCTCAGAGGCCAACTCCTTACTGACATCACTACCACGGGAGCTCGAAGAGCGCGAAAAATACTTACTAACCAACAAGGAACTGCGCGAAAACTACGCCACCGTCAAACAAAAACTCTTTGACTGGGTCAAAGAGGCGGAACTACGTTTACAAACTCATAAGAACGGTGTCGACTTCGAAAACATATTCAACGATCTCGAAGAACATAAAGTTTACTTTAGCAGCGAAGTTCCAATTAAAGAGCTAGTCTCGCAAACCATTCAGCAAGCGGCCGATAAAATTTGGCCGAGTTTAACGCCAAACGAACAGGAGGAGTTGAGTAGGGAGCAACAGCACCACACGCAAATGCTCAAGAACACGCTCAACTCTGCAAAATCGCAACAGGCGCTCATGGAACAAAATGCCGAAATTTGGAAGGACTACTGTCAAACGTTAGATAAGGTTAAAACGGCGATCGGGCGTACGAAGTTTGTTGACGAGCCTGTCTCTACATTGGCCGGGCTTCATTTTAACCTGCAGAAAATTACTCATGCATTAAATGATATACAGGTGAGTGTTCTTGTTAATTAAATTTAATAATCTATTTGTGAAAAACCTCAAGGTTTAGTCATGCTGTTTTGGTCTTGGGTTGATTGAACGTAGTCACCTCGAATTCTACCTTTTTGCAAATGTTTTCCGTTTTCAAGTTTATCTAAGCGATCATGCAAAACGTCAAAAGGGGTGCCATAAGAAGTCGGAAGGAGTTCACTATTATGCCAAACCAACTTTCGTCTTTCACTTTTCACTTTTTTGTGAGGCTTTGTAGCCATCTGACTACTATTTGAAAAATCCATTTTCTAGCTAGGGGTACCGAAAGATGTTGGTAGTGCAACAAATTATTCTCTTTAGACTTTCACTGCTTCAACCTTTTTGACTAAGTAATTACTACTTACAGTGTGGGGTATCTTAATTTTTTGGGCCGAGAAACTTAGTTCAAGGTTACCCTAGAATATTCGCTTGAAAGCAAACATCAAACAAAAATCAAAGCTTTCTGTCACAGATAGTAGGTACCTACTGTTGTCAGTGGGGAACCTTCCACAACGTGAAATGTTGCGTGACCGTCCACTGTTCACAGCAGCGTGCGATTCCTATTTTATAACTAAAGAGAGTGATTACTTTCATCAACCCATGTCATAGATACAAACGAAGATCATCAATTTGTTCTTGATCTCCTTTTTGGATTTTTTCTGCACATGAATACCTTACCTGACACAATCTACATATAAGATTCTTTTTCCTCCTTTTTGAGTAGATTTTATTATAGATAACATGAGAAACAACAGTGCCAAACCGTTTTCTGCTTGGTGTCATCACAGTACTCAAGTACTGCCTCTGGTAATGTTGAATCAACTTATCTTACAGGTTTCAGAGCAGGTGGTTTGGCATAATGATGGATAGTCAATGTCTTGGTCCATGATACCTAAAAACCTTATGGACATTCCAATTGAATGTGTACTCGGTCTTGTTTTGATTAACCCGTCACTAGGTTCGCGGGACGTAAAATGCCTATAATATCTTCATTATTTCCGCCCATATATTCGTATAGAAGACTGAGTGCTTTTTTCTCTTTTTCATCCCAAACACTTCTTTCGCCAGCCAACTATCCTTTCATTCATCAGGACTGACTTTTCCAAATTATCGCTTCTATTTGGACGCGTTCACCTTATACATTTGATCAATATGGTAGTCATGACGATCAGATCGCAATGCTCCCTAACTTTTTCGTCTTTCGATCCTTCACTTGGGCAGCGCTCTCTAATGGTAATGATTTACGGTTCTCGTAGCAAAGACTTCGGTATTGACGCTACCGAAATGTACTTAAAATACGATCTTTTCAAGTTTCACCGTCTGTCTTATGTTTAATAAACGTCTTAGTTCATTCTGCACTCATCAAAATCATAATTGAGCTACGTTGAGTAAAAATGCCTATGCCTACCAGAGGTGATCCTTGGCCATTCATTCATCATACTTTCTTTTGTATTAAATTTGGAGATCTTCAGTGTCATTGAAACTGTCATCTCTCATTCTAGTATCTGTGTGAAGGTAAACCACCAAAAATGCCAAAATTGGCTCTTTGGGCGACTCTATTCAGACCTGTAACTGTAAAAAAAATGAAAGGGATGATTTTTGACAGGAGTCGTGGAATGATAAATATAAAATTTCGACATTCTTTGAAAGGTAAACAGTTCCTTATACTGATAAGTTGATAACAATGATGTCATCTTCGCAAAAAAAACCAAAAGCATGACATCATGACATATAAACTAAACTTGAGATTTAAATTCAAGGTTGTTTTCATTAATTTTAAACATTATTTCCATATACCGGTCAGTATACAACGCGTTTCAAACAGAGCTAGTCATTTCGAATGTGTGATACTGCACCTATATTTAATGTGCATCTTCCATTAATAAAAATGATAAGATTAGATACCTACTACAATATTATGATCATTTGATTTCAGAATCAACAAATCGAATTGGATCTTTTATTAGAACGTGTGAATGAAATCGTAAGTCAGGCAGATCAGCATAATAAGGAGAAAATCGAACAGCAAAGTTCGGAAGTATCGGAAGAATGGACGAAGCTCATTTCCGATTTGGAAAATCGTCGTGACACCCTCACCAAGTTATCGCAAATTTGGGAAACGTTCGAGGGACGCTGGCAAAACTTTGAAAGTCTAATTAATAGTATCGAAGAGAGAATTAAGCATATCGATAACGTTGTAAGAAACAAACAGCATGTGATCGATACCATTAAATATATTGAGGTGAGTGAGTTCCGTGTCTAAATTGCAGTTTAATTTGATTCATTTTCCTCCAGGAACTGCAATCGGAAGCAGACTCCTTGGTTAAATTTAAAGAGGAAGTTAATCAGCTGTCGGCAACTGTACTTATCTACTTAGAGGCATCGTCCAGTACATCGGCGAAGGCCCTATCCGAAAAGCTAAACAATCTCAATCAAGCTTATCAGGGGTAAGTCTTCATTCTTCATTTAGAGATTACTTTCAAATTTAACCAATTGCTTGGACAAGGTGACATTAAAAACTAAAAACTCGTCTAGTTGGTTGGGTAACTTAATATGATGAGTATTGTTTTCTTTTCTTTTGTCTTTTTTAATTACCTACTTAACAATTCTGACCTTGAATGATAACACATTCATAACTATAACTAACTCTATCAAAAAATGAGACGAAGTAAATAATGTAAATTGTTGATAAACACGATGTTAATTTGAAAAATTTGCGAAGTGAAAAGGAAAAACATTTTTTATTTTCCCCCTTAAATAATTTTTCTCCGAGTTTCTAAAGTAGGTACCCACCTTTTTATTCTGTACGATCACCAACTTTGGATACAGTTGAAAGTTGGTAGTGGCTAAATCTTTTAAAAATGGGATGAGATCGTGTTGGTCGATTTTTCCCACTGGAATTGTTTCCATTAAGTAGTAGATATACACCATTGTCCTGCTAGAAAATTATCGTTTTCTTCAAGCGACGTGTTTTCTTTGCAAATTTTTACAGTCAATTCTGTATAGTATTCCTCGTTTATAGTTTTACCCTTTGGAAGAGCTTGAAGGTGGAGACTTCTTGTGTTTCCGTCGTTACCGTTAAAGTGGATAATAATTATAAGTTGTTTAAGTGTGGAGTTGTGGAGAAGTTTTGTACCGCATCAACCAGAAGGGTTCTCCTCTCTGTTCTAGTTTGATTTTTCTTATGAGTAGAACTGGATCTGTTGTTTTGAAGTTTGATCCTTGTTATCGCCTTACACTGTTTCGGCTTTTTTGAAATTTTCTATTCGTTACGTTATGGAGGAGGATCTGGTGCGACTGCGATGTCCTTGGCATAGTTGTTAAGGGGATGATCGCTAAGTCCCAAGGATATGGAATGAAATCGTGTTTCACTTCATTGATTTTTTTATGGGAATGTTGCCGTATACGAAAGAACATTGTCTTGGTGGAAAAATCTTTTTCTTCCAGCAACGTTCATAGTTTTTGGAAAATGCAACCAAACATTTTTGTATCTCAAAAAAATGATGTCATTTTATGGTCATTACCTTTGGTGCCTATTTTTTTCGTCCAATAACGGAGGTTTTCATCTTCTAGCTAAGTACTATTTAACACGCTTGCAAATTTTGGAACCTCTTCGTGCAATATTTCTACATACCTACCTTTGTGGATAATGGATCTGACTCGTATAATTTAATCATTGCTCATGTTTCAAAATTGCATATATCGCATGCAGCTTCCCAACATAGGTACATTGCTTTGTTTTTTTAAAATACGCCTTCTTTGGGTCGCGAAGTTTGCAAATGACGGCCACAAAATAGTAAACATGCTTGTTCATATATCTACCTAATACACAAATGTACAAATTATTCAAAAGTAAAGCGATTCTATTTGTAACTGGGACAATGGCCAAGGCTGTTGGGATGTAATGGCCCGATGCATTATAAAGAGAAAATGAGGCAGCCAGTAGTCAGTACCGCTTGTAGTTTTTATTAAAATAAGTGTTTCAGACTTCAGTATGTAATTTCCGGCCAAACGCCTGGGTGGTATTTAACTGTTAATAATGAGCCACAGGCCACACAGGCAGTATTGTTTTAGTTACTGTGGGTATAAGTATCTGGTGGTGATGTTTTTCTGGTGTGTTGGAACATTCCGAAATTTCGTTTTGAAGCGCCCTATTATAATCTCCGAAACGTGACTGGGGCGCTTCTTAAGGCACGAAGAAATCGAAAAAGGCCCGAACCCTTGTTGTGATCTTCTCCATTGACCATGATGGAGATCCATCGCTGCAAGAGGATCCACACCTTCTACCTGTCCCCATTTCATCATTTTTCTTAGTCCACTCAGCGACATTTCAAAAGTTAACTGGCGCAATGCGGTTTGATGGTAGGGTGATAGGTTGAATTGTGGTGATTTGGTTATGGTAGACCAGGTAGGACGTCAACTCTTCCTTGGAGTAAATGTGTAAGTGTTACGTTTTCGTCCTTATTCATTTTGAAAGAAGCGCACTTTCAAGACCTTTCCGTTCGTGGCCAGGAACGAGGACAGCGGAGTCAAGGGTATTTTGGTACGGTGTCTGTGTACAGGTGTACGGATCATTTTAGTGCTGGAATGTAGACGATAGTATCATATGTTTCCATTATATGGGAGGCTTCTGAAGCATTATCAGAGAGGAACAGGTTCTAATATGTGTTACTACTATAATAGGAATGTGTACTGGGTTTTCCAGTGGTTATACCTCGAATTTGGATGGCTCGAAGATGAGAAGCGCGCACAAATTGATGTTAGGGTTTGGCCATGAAAGTTGCAGATTCATGGTGACTCCTGCTGCTCGGTGGAAGTCGACGTCTAAAATGTGAGTTTTTTCGCACTACGGAGGACCAAAACCTTAGCCTCAATTGTCCTATCCTTCAGATAAACGGTGAGCAACCCCATTGGGTGTCTTAGTTCACCATCGGCTAAGATTATGTTCATGCTAATATTGCCTTTGATGAGGTCACTTCTGGTATAAGCTAAAATGGCGCACTCATTTTTTTTAAAGATAAAATTGCAGTTTTTTTATGTAGTTTAAGAGTATTTTTTTCTGAATTGTGCTATATTTATTTTTTGAAAAAAGTGTTAATACGAGGGAAGTCTCGTGGCAACTTGTCAGATTTTTTTATTATTTTGAGTGTTCCCTCCGCCTCGCCAGCTGTGCCTTCGTGCAACTTTTCAAGCAATCATCATCAGGGAATTCACGGAGTTTCGACAATTTTTTAGAATCTGACGATACTGCCTGCTTTTTAATGGATTTCTTTTTCTTTTGTTCACATTCTAACCATTTCTTCTTTTTCTGGAGCATTAACCAATATTCCTGTTAGACATAAAATTTGGTATAGTAACTCATTCATGTAACTTCGGTAAAATCTGCTGGTATATGAGATCTATAAAGCAAATTCTGTCATTTTCTCCAAAATGGATTCTGAAGTGGAATCTATCATGAATAAAGAAGGTGCCAAAAAGTGAGAAGAACCATTTGTAATTTGAATTATTGTTGGTATTATCATAATAACGAAGTATAATTGAAGTTAGCCAAAAGTTGGCAAGTAAACTTTGTGATCCAAAAGGTTTCCAATCAATTTGATTTACATGCGCAGCAAATATCGATTCCACTGACCTTTTTGGCACAGTTAGCTAATCATCTCGCAAGAATTTCTTCGAAGCTTTCATTTTCTTTGATCATAATCCTTTATTTTTCCGTGGAAGGACAGATGGAAATGGAAAATAAAGAAGGAAAATTTTTATCTCAAAAGAGGATCGTCAACAACTACTTGCTTGTTGACGATTTGTATACCTATAGTAAAGTTGAGTATTTCAAATAGCTATAACATAATTGAGAAAGTTTTGGGAAATGGTGCCAAAAATCTTTGTTCGTTGCCTATTAATTTTGAAATAATTGGAACAAATTTCATTTCAAGCTTAAGAAATAGATTTCGTATTACCATCTTGCCGATGGACGGAAATATTTGTGGTGAGTAGGTGCTTCCGATGTGAATCGTACTCGTACCATGATGAGTCAAATCTGTCAGAATTTAAGGAAATGAGCGAACCTTCACATTTGTTCCACAATTACGTGAAATCGATATGACCTAGATTTTTAGATAATAAATATTATGAGTTCCCCAAATCAATGTGAACATGACATCTCTTGAAGTTAAAAGATAATAAACTAATAAACAATGATTTATTTACCGCTGCAATTTATATGGAGTTTCTTTGAATAAAAAAATGAAAATATAGAACGTCTTTGATAATAATCGATACCATAAATGAACTGCACTGAGTACACCAAACCATAATTCTAATTCAATTAAAATTTGTCGAGATAGGGGACACACAGACACACTATGTATAGAAATTACTGCACTGCGGTCTCAGACCGTGTGAACTCAAGATGGAACACCTATCAAACATTTTTGGAAATTTATAATAATCGTTTAGGAACAAGCAAGTGATTAATTCGGGACAATTTACTTTAGCTTTAATTGTGAACATGTCCTAGAGGTCGAAGTATACAGGGCGTTTAAACGTTTCTAGGAAAGTTTTATAGGTAGGTTTTCGAAAATTTGTACTTAGGGGTCATTCTGAAAGCCGAATCGACGTAAAATATTTTCAATGCCGGAAGTAGCTTGTAACTTCGTTATTTTAAACGGCGTCCCCTATTTTTTAATGCATTTTTGGATTCCACGTGAAATTTCAGTTTTTTTGGCACCTACATGTCAACATCTACAATTTATGGTTTTTAAGTTATTTTCACTTTTTAAAATTAAATGACCAGTAAACTGGCACAAAACTTTCCCGTGTTTACTACAATGACGTATTGAATAAAATAGTTTTTTGCATAATAACTCAAAATAAAATAGTTTTTGCGTAATAACAAACAAATAAAAAAAAATAAATATATAATGTGTAATATAGTTGTAATCAGAAAATGATTTCTGATTTTATCCTGAAATACTATACAGGGTATGTCATAAATATTTTTAATATTTTGTTAATTTCCGGATAGAGAAAAAGACGAAATATATATTAGTGTGTAGTATAGTTGTAATGAGAAAACGATTTCTGATTTTCTCATGAAATAATATACAGCGTATGTCATAAATATTTTTAATATTTTGTTGATTTCCGGCTAGGCCGGAAGTAAATTGGTATACTTATTATACCCGATTAAAAAAGTCGTATGTCCCCTATACAATTTGGACCCAGACGGTACTTTGAGAATTCATTGCTTGAAAATCGTTGTAGATATGGCAAAAGAGTTTTCATCAGCGCATGGAAGAAGATTAGGGCTTTCTTTTGGTACCTAGACTTAAACAACTTAAACAGATGGATTCTTCTAATGATAGGTGTCAATCGTATCTACATTTTATTAAAAATATCTAAATAATACTAAATACTTTTAACTAAAAAATAATTGTTAATCTTTCTTATTAACCCGTAGACACAAAACATTAATTTAAAAATTCAACTTTACTTCTCACTCCCTTAAATTGAACGATTAACTGATAACGATCTCCAGACATTTTACCTATTGTCATATTTACAAAAGTATGATAGGTACAAAAATGACTGCTAAAATCTATTGAATCACCAGATTAGTTTTGGAAAATAATCAAAATCGTTTATACCCTTGTTCCCTAACTTGTCAAGGTTGGCTAAATGTGCTTTTGTGTTATTATATCATAATCATAAATAATTAGGTGTAAATTATTGCGCAATTCAAAGTTTCTTTCACTTTTGGACGCTCTCCAAGTAGTACAGAACTATTAGCATATTTGCCAACAATTAAAAGAGGTTTATTTTTACACCAAATCCGCGTTTAATCTTGAAAATTACTCTTTGGTTTACCAATATATCTTTCAAGACAATTCAGATCCCAACTGCTTTAAAAATAATAAATTTTTGAGTTATTTCTGTCGTTTGAGTAACGCGAACATTCTGTTTCTCATTTGCGATTGCAACTGGATGATCGTTTCCGATACTTATGTAAAAAAAAATAATAATGTTCGCATGCGCGAATATTTTGAAATGCGTCGTGACGGTGACTGCGTACCTAAGCGAAATTAAATTTGCCGAATCTCATTTTAAAATCGTCCGAAACACGAGATAGTATAGCTGGATGGCTGAAGTTTTCACTGCCTGGCACCACTGACCTAAAATTATTAGTTACCCCAAGTGAATAGGAAAAAATAAGTGATTTGTGGCGAATAAACGCACGTGGTTTTACGTAACAGACGCGTATAATTCAACGTAGCGCCCTTTTGAACTTATTGTTTGAGTTATTTTTCGTACGTTATAGAAGCAGAGGTGAAAAGGTGCAAGTTTTTCTGCATTATAAATAAGCTTTACCCTACATTTACCGCAACTTGTGGCTTTTTATAGCATCGAAAGGTTATTTTGACGCATTCTTATTTTGCTGCATTTAAAAATAGCGCACTTTTTGATAGTATCGTAATAAGTTTTTTTTTATTTTTCTAGGCTTCTAGACGTTTTACAAGAAAAACACTCAAAATCAAACGCAGATTTGGTGGAAATAAATCAGGCGTTTTCGGATATTCTCAAGTTCAAAGAATCTCTGTCGCTGCTCCATAAAGAAATCAAGGACTTTTACACCTTTGACGAAAACATCGAGCAAACAGAAAGCGATTTGAAACATCTATCGAATAAAGTATCGTCACAGATTAACGAGGGCAAGGATTTAATTTCCGAAATCCGTAATAAGTACAACAGCTCCCAACAGTTAGTACCCGTAGACGTATCCCAAGAGCTAACAAATCTCGAACTCCTCACCGAAACGCTTGTTAACGCAATGGATGAGAAAAATCGCGAATTCAAAAAAGCCCGAACTGTTCGCACCGACTACACCAGAGATGTCGACGAAATTCAGAACTGGATCAAAAAGGCCGAACTCAAAATCCAGGATCGCTCAACCGAACCTCATCTCCTTAACGAGTACCTGCAGGATATCCAATCGGAGATAGCTGGAGTGCTAGACCGTTACGACAAGCTGGTTAAGAATGGCAAAATTATCATTGCCAAAACGCGCAACGAGGAAGAGAAGACAATTATACAAACCACCATAGATAACCTAAACGAACAATTACAGCAACTACGCTCTTTGCTCGATGAAAAGAAGCAACAGGTTGGCGAAACTTTAGATGCCTGGCAACGGTTCCTCACACTATACCAGGCGGTACTAACTTGGGTCGAGGAAAAGAAGGTCTTCCTGCAGGAATCTATACACATTAGCACCTTACATGAAGCCCGACAAAAACTTCACGATTACTCGGTAAGAACCTCACACGCTTAAACCGCTACTTATTTAATTTGACCCATATTACAGAATGCCGCCAAAACGTGCAAAGTCGCCTCGAAAAATTTGAGCGAAATGGCCAAGGAGCTCGATTACATTAGCTCGGTGACGAGCGTCGGCGATCTGCCGCAAAAAATGGAGCACGCCGAAGAGGCCAAAACTGGTGTCGAGGCTAAAATCTTGGAGAGGGTAAGATTTCCTCGTCTCGTCAACGACCGTTAGTAATTGTCAATTACAGAACGCGCTTCTACAAGAGACCGCCGAGGAGTGGGAGCAGTGCGAAAAAAAGATGAAGGAGGTCAGAAATTGGATGGAAAAATCGAAGAATTCGCTCGAATCGCCGCAGAATAAGAAACGTCCGTTGCGCGATCAGCACGCTATACGCGAAAAAATGTTAGGCGATATTTCGATACAGAAGGCCAAGATCGCGATTTCCGTCGAGAAGTTAGAGGTGAGTGGTTTTATTGTTGGGGGTGTGTTTTACAATTGTGAGATTTATAGCTTCATTTCCGTTCTGGTATTGGAGGTGATTCTAAGGTGACGCAAGCGGCTGAAGATCTGATGGTCGAATTGGATGTGTTCTTGGAACTCGTCCGTAGCCAGACCCATCAGCTTGAGAAGGCGTTCGTGCAGGTCGAACAGTACCAAATGGAAGTTCAGCAGCTTCGGCAGCAGATAGTGCAGTTGGAGCAGCAATTACGAACGGTTTTGGCACCGACATATTTACCTCATGATCGTGATCAAGCAGCGAGAGATCAACAGGTAGGACGTGTTCTTGTTGTGAATAGTGTTAGATAAAAAATGGAGATGACGTTAGATTTAGTCACATCTTTCAATTAGATTTTCTGTGGAATTGGATGACTAAATCTAATCATGTCTACTTCAATAGCCCGAGCCGAAGCGCAATATCTAACAAGAGCACCAAAACAACTTCTTTATCTTAAATAGTTATAATGGATAGGATCAAAATTGTAATTGTAATTTTGAAAGAAATTTGATGATGAAGTTGGCTGCAGAGGTGGCTGTGACGTTCGTCAAAGGTGTTTCCACCGCCCCTCTCCTGCAGCTGGGAGTTGTGTTTGTTTGGTTTCGGGCTCTGTTTTTTGCTTTACTTTTCTTTCTCATCACATTGCTGGTAAATAGGTTGCTTTTAAGTTCACTTGGGTTTTTATGTTTTTATCATATTATGCACATAGTCATATCTCATAAATAATTTTAATCATACACTTTCACTAACAACCATTGTTTGATATTTGCGAAATTTTGTTCCAAATAACAAACAAATACATTATACTTACTATTATTTTCTTCTGCCATGTTTATGATTGTTTCTCACAAAGCATTTTATTTATCATTTTGCTGCGTCCTTCCTTCCTATCCTTGTACGTACTTTTGACGATTTAGGCTTATCGAGACCGAGTGCATGCGCTCCAAAAGAAAGTTGCAGCTCGCAATGAGCGTATAAAAGTAATTGTACAGCGGGGCACTCCGGACTCGGAACCCCTCGACACCTAACTATTCCTTTTTTCGTAATATCACGCCGACTGACTGACTTTGACATCATCGCAGCCACCATCCTGCAGTGCGTGATTCGATTATTTAAATTTGTTTATTACGCGATTACTGATTACATTGTTACTCTACATGGATAGGCTCAGGCTGAGAGTTACCGGCATCAAATCGACATCATCCTCGCCAAGATTCGAGAATTGGATCCCAACTACATCCTACCGATATTATCCGCCGAGCCCACTTCGCCTGGGGCTACATACGCGGATATAGCGGCCGGTCGCTCCAGTCCGTGCAATTTTGATCGACCACCATCAGAAGAACGCGATTCTTCGCATACATTTGTGAAGATGACTTCAAACTTCGTTCCTGAGACCATCAAAACCACTTTTAGACCAGAGGGTAACATTTACCGAATACGAAAATGAAATTAAAACAATTGTCCTCGACACGGCCGAACATGCCAAGACAAATCGGCGTGGTCGCTCTCCAAGGAGACGAGAAGATGTGGCTCCAATACCCGAACCGCACACAAAGGTGGTGATACTAACACCCGAACTTTTAATACCAGAAAAACCACGGGGCCGTTCTCCCAGTCCAATCTGGTGTCCCGGATCGACAACTTACTCAGATGTTTTAAGGGGTCTATATCGAGACAGCTCTATGGAGACCCCCGAGCGACACATTCAAATCCATCACCAACAGTTCGAACCTAGACAACAGTTCATCATGTCAGGATTGGAGACGCATCACATCTCCGATGAGAATCTTAGGTCTCAGGAACCAAGTGTGAGGCATCTTCAGCCATCCAGTACCGAAACAATGCCGTCTCAACAACGATCAAAATCGCAAAACGATAAAACGAATAAAGAATTGGAAAGCCGAATCGAGGAGGTACAGCAAAGAGTTGAGAGTTCCTCTCAAATATCCAGTCACCTTGGAGAGCCCATTGTGAAATCGATGGGTGGTGACGAAATTTTTGATGTAATTCCTAAAGACTTAGTAGTTAGTAGTTTAGTCGAAACGAGCGTTTCTTCAAATACAGATAAGCAAAAGAAAAAGAAGAAAGCGAAGAAGAACAAAAAGGACACAATCGAAATTGATAGAGCACTAACGGAAATTGGTAATTTAGAAATAACCAACACAGTAGTACGTACTGTTATAGAACCTAGTGACACTGTTAAAGAAGATGAAGTAATAACTACACTGACTAAGAATTCCAAATCAAAAGAGGAAACGAAAGTCGAAGTTCCAGAGGGAAGTTCGAATAAAAAGAAAAGTAAGGGGAAACCGACGCAAAGGGACGCATCGTCCGAGGCAGTTGTCACTGAAACTGTCACATTGGAGAAAAGGGAATCCCCACCGAAGACAAACAAAATCATTTTAATTACCCACGAAGAGGTGCGATTAACACCTGTTCTAACATTCAAAATGGAATTTCCCGACCAAAGCATAGAAGAATGGGAAACGACCAAACGTGATGTAACATTCTCGGAGCCTCCCTCGCTCGAATCTACAGCAACCGATTCCGGTGTCAACTCGACCGATACAATTAGCGAAGAGATAGAGCTCGAGCATGTCATTTTTGGGTCAGTTAAGGAAAGGCCCAGCATGCGTATCACACATGACGATCACGTTACATGTGAGAATGTGACGGAACAAACACAATTGTCAATAGCCAAATTAGAAGTCGATACTGTCACAGAAATGGAAATTGAACGTGGCACAATTGTAGATAAACCTTTCGATGGTAAGAGTCACAAAAAACATAGAAAACATAAAGCCAAAAAGGGGGAAGTAACTGAAACGGTCACCGAAGTAGAGATTAAAACGCAGCAGATTGAATCACATTTGGATGACGTTACAGAAAGGCAGCAAGAGATTGAAACGCCCGAAACTAGTCACAAGAAGAAAAAGAAAAACAAAAAAACACCTTGCGATGCCACTAAAGTTGACGAAATTCCGCCGGAACAAAGTGAGCGAGTTGTCGCCTCAACTGTACCGACAGTTGTTAGTAAGAAGAAGAAGAAGGGTAAGAAACAGAATGCTGCCGAGTCCCAAATTCTGGATGTACCAATGTCTACGGAAACAAATAAAGAGAAGCGAAAGAAGTCTAGTCGAGCTAAATCGGTATCCTTTGAGGAAGCTCCTCAGATAATTAACACGGAAGTAATACAAAGTGGTCAAAAACCAAAGGATGAGGTGGAAGGGGAAACTGTTGAACAAGTAAAGAGGGCGGATGGGGAGAAAGTGTTTTCCGACGAAGAAATTACAGAATCAAGGGTGGAATACAGAGGGTTGCCCATCGATGATGCAACTGATTCCTGGATGGATGCTTCACTCGTCGAAACCGAATGTGAAACGCACACTAAAGAACAGGTGGTCATAATTGAGTCACCAAAAGTGGTCGTAGACGTTAAAAAAACAGTAGAGTACAAAGGACTGCCTTTGGATAATACGAGCGACCTGTGGATGGATTCCGAAATTGTGATTTCGGATGAAGAAGTTCCATATAACGTGCAGGTAGAAGAACAAACTGCACCTACACAGGAAATTGGAAATATGCAACCTGTAGAAGAAACGGGGCACACAGATGAAGAAGTTACACCTTCCGCATGCAGAAGATTCGTGTTGGTAATGCCTATGCCCCAACCAGAAATAATCGAAGCCACTATCGCCGAGTCAAACGATGTGGTAAAATATGTTGATCCTGCTCTAAATACTGCTGAAAATAGTGGCACACCACAAGCGGAAGAAAGAAGAGTAGATTATAAAGGACTACCCTTAGATGACACAAGCGATTTGTGGATGGATTCGGAAATAGTGCTTTCAGACGATGAAACTGGACTTTCATCTTTAATGCCGGAAGATATTGTAAAATCAACATCGGAAATGAACCTCGAGGACAAAAGCCAAATGATGGAACAGCACAAGGAACTGCTCAATAAAGTCACAGAACAACTAACAACTATTACTGTGACTTCTGAACCGAATTTAACCATGACGGAAGATCAAAACATCCAACGAGTAAAAGAAAAAAGTGCAGATTATAAAGGACTACCCTTAGATGACACCAGCGATTTGTGGATGGATTCAGAAATAGTACTATCGGACGATGAAACTGAAGTACCATCGTTGTTGGAAGAGCGAGTCAAACCAGAAACATCTAAACCAAAGCCCGAAGAACTCAACATTCAGATTGTGGAAGACGTGACAGAACAACGAATTACTCATACCCGTACTTCCGAACCGCAGCAACACGATTTAATTGCGGTTGAACACAAAATTGAATATCAAAACCTACCACAAGTGGAAGAAAAGAAAGTAGATTACAAAGGGCTGCCCTTAGATGACACCTGCGATTTGTGGATGGATTCAGAAATAGTACTTTCGGACGATGAAAATGAAGTATCATCGTTGGTGGAAGAGCGAGTCAAACCAGAAACATCTAAAGCAAAGCTCGAAGAACTCAACATTCAGGTTGTGGAAGAAGTCACAGAACAACGAATCACTCCTACCCGTACTTCCGAACCGCAGCAACACGATTTAATTGTGGTCGAACACAAAATTGAAGATCAGAACCCACCACAAGTAGAAGAAAAGAAAGTAGATTACAAAGGGCTGCCCTTAGATGACACAAGCGATTTGTGGATGGATTCAGAAATAGTATTTTCGGACGATGAAACTGAAGTATCATCATTGGTGGAAGTGATACCTGAAAAGTCATCATTTAAAGTCAAAATCCAGGTAATGGAAGATGAATCGCCCACTAAAGTTATTGAACAGCAAATAATTATTGCCGACACTTCCGAGCCGCAGCAACACGATGTGAGTGCGATAGAACAAAACATTGAAGATGGGGATATTCTGAAAGAATACGAAATCGTTGAACATGCCGATATCGCTACAATTACCGATTCCCAAATTACGACCGAAACTGCAGTCCAAACCAAGCAATACACGCCAAAGGAAAAGAACTTTAGGGATTTTGATTTTCAGCTGAAGAAGAGGGAGCAAGCACCAATTGTTGTGGAACACTACTATGAGTTGATTCCCAATTACAACTCGTGTCTATTTAGAGATGTTGAAAGAAAACGCTGCGAGGAGCTTTCTAAAAATGAAACCCCTGACTCATCCGCTCCAGATATACCTTTAGACATACAACCGTTGTACCTGTCGAAGGTTGATTTATCAGAATTAACGTTGGATACAAGCGAAACGGAGAAATTCGCGAAACCGGACGTACGAATTTTGGGATTGTTATCGGAAGTGCCTCATTTTGACACCTTGGCTTTGAGAGCGGCAGAGGATGAATGGTATGAAACCAAAAGTGTGGATGTTCAACAAACTCAGCCATTAAATCTGAAAGAGCTAGCGTTATTAGGGCTCCAATCTGAAGTGTCCATTCATAACACAATAAGTCTTTACGAAGCAGAAATGATGTGGGAGTTAAACAAAATCGAAAAGGTGCACGAGGAATTGGAATCGCCAGTACAGACGACGGAAACTGAAAGGCCGTTCCATTCAAACCTGAATCCAAACGCGAAGATCTTTGTACCAGGTGGACGTTTACAGTTCACTACAACTTATACGACATACCAGTCGGAACCAACGGAGGAAGGCCACATGTGGAATCAACCTGATGATACCATATTTGAAATAGCACAAGATCATGGAAACAACGTTTGGGTGCTTGAAAAACCAACATTGGAGGACCCGATGGAAAGCACAGATGAACACCCTCCAACAAAGACTCTGTCTGAGATTCCAAAAGAAGAAGTAGTAACATCGCAAGAACCAAAACCGGAACAAGAGAAAAGCGCCACACCACCTAGACAATCAGCATGGGAACAAGATGGTTCGAATCGACAATTCAGTGATGAATCAACAGACCAAGATCACCGTGAGAAAGTGTACATATTCTCCCAAACTACACACAAGTCAAAAATCTTCAACGACGACTTCGGTGAATCGATTGAAATACCACCAGACCATGATAGTATCCGATGGGTTGATAGCATGCTCGACGAACCGACGGATGAATTAATACCTGACGTGGACGAGACAATAGCAACAACTGCATCCAAAGACCATTCTCAGACTTCTCCATTAAATATTCAAAAACCTAAGCGAAGCCACAAATCAAAATCGCCAAGGCGTAAATCTAGAGAACAAAAAATACCACCGTGCGACGAATTGCCCCCGACTGTTTGGGAACCACGTGATGATGCAAAAACTTTCGCTAAAGTTGTTGAAAGCTCCACTAAAGAAGAATCGGGAGAAACTCCAACACCTGATGACACTGAGCTCATATACGAAATTGATGTCAGACTTTCTTTAAACGACGAACCAACAGATGATGGCACTAGAAATGTGTGGTCTGAACACGATACGCCATCCAAGGAGAGTACAGAAACGAAATTCAGATCCTACGCCGATATCGCTGCAACTGACCGGACTCCCGTTCCATCAGAGCCAATTACACCAATGAAACGGGCCAAAGAACCAACCCAAATCAGGATAGAGGTAGTTGAGGAAAAACATACGGAGCATCAGGCACCCACGGTAGATTCGGAAGGCTTTATCGAATTCTTTTCACGCAGAGATAAGAGGTCACGTTCACGTTCTCGCACCTTGTCAGAATCCGAAGATAAACATGCTGAGGTTTTAGAAGAAGATACCAAGACATCGTCAAATGAAGCGGAACCTTGTGCTTTAGAAGTACCTACGAAACAAAAGAGAAAACGGTCACGATCTAAGAAAGAACAGAACCTTGACGAATTTCTAAACAAAGATGGAAAATCTGAAGAAGATACTATGGTACCTGATCTAAATGAACCGACACCTGAAGGTACTTCTAGGTCGAAAAAACCTTCACGGTCTAAAAAGAAAGTAGAGGCGCAAGAAGTTGAGGAAACTATCGAAGAACCTGTGGCTGATACTTTGATTGTACCAATGAAAGATAAAAGGAAGAGATCGCGCTCTAAAAAAGCGAGAAGGATCTACCTCATGATACAAGAAATTTAGACCAAGTGCCTTTGACGGATGATCTCGTGGAGATCGTTCATCAAACCACTGAACTAATAATCGAGCACGTAGATGCGCCAATTATTGAGGATAATGTTATACAAGAAGCACCAACTATCACTTCAGAGGAATCTGAAAAAGATACTATGGTACCTGATCTTAATCAATCCATACCCGAACCTACCTCTAGGTCGAAAAAACGTTCACGCTCTAAAAAGAAAGTAGAGACGGAAGAAGTTGAGGAAGCTGTTGAAGAACCTGTGCCAGATGCTCTGGTGGTACCAAAGAAAGATAAAAGGAAAAGGTCGCGCTCTAAAAAAACCGAGAAGGATCTACCTCAAGATACAAGAGATTTAGATCAAGTGCCTTCGGTGGAAGATATCGTGCAGATCGTTCAGCAAACCACTGAAGTAATAATAGAGCATTTAGATGCGCCAATTATTGAAGATAATGTTGTACAAGAAGCACCAATTCTCATTTCAGAGAAATCTGAAAAAGATACTATAGTAGCTGATCTAAATCAACCCATACCCGAATCTACCTCTATGTCGAAGGCGGAAGAAGTTGAGGAACCTGTTGAAGATCCTGTGCCAGATGCTCTGGCGATACCAAAGAAAGATAAAAGGAAAAGGTCGCGCTCTAAAAAAAGCGAGAAGGATCTACCTCAAGATACAAGAGGTTTAGACCAAGTGCCATTGGTGGATGATCTCGTGGAGATTGTTCAGCAAACCACTGAACTAATAATAGAGCACGTTGATGCGCCAATTATTGAGGAAAATGTTAAAGAAGCGCCAACTCTCACTTCAGGGGAATCTGAAAAAGATACTATGGTACCTGATCTAAATGAACCCATACCCGAACCTACCCCTAGTTCGAAAAAACGTTCACGCTCTAAAAAGAAAGTAGAGGCGGAAGAAGTTGAAGAAACTGTTCAAGAACCTGTGGCAGATACTCTTGTGGTACCAATGAAAGATAAAAGGAAGAAATCGCGCCCTAAAAAAGCGAGAAGGATCTACCTCACGATACAAGAGATTTAGACGAAGTGCCTTTGGTAGATGATCTCGTGGAGAGCGTTCGGCAAACCAGTGAACTAATAATAGAGCACGTAGATGCGCCAATCATTGAGGATAATGTTCTACAGAAAGCACCAATTCTCTTTTCAGAGGAATCTGAAAAAGATACTATGGTAGCTGATCTAAATCAACTCATACCCGAACCTATTTCTAAGTCGAAAAAACGTTCACGCTCTAAAAAGAAAGTAGAGCCGGAACAAGTTGAGGAAGCTGTGGAAAAACCTGTGCGAGAAGCTCTGGTGGTACCAAAGAAAGATAAAAGGAAAAGCTCGCGCTCCAAAAAAAGCGAGAAGGATCTACCTCAACATACAAGAGATTTAGACCAAGAGCCTTCGGTGGAAGACATCGTGCAGATCGTTCAGCAAACCACTGAACTAATAATAGAGCACGTAGATGCGCCAATTATTGAAGATAATGTTGTACAAGAAGCACCAACTCTCATTTCAGAGGAATCTAAAAAAGATACTATGGTACCTGATCTAAACGAACCCATACCTGAAGCTACCTCTAGGTTGAAAAAACATTCACGCTCTAAAAAGAAAGTAGAGGCGAAAGAAGTTGGGGAAGCTGCTGAAGAACCTGTGTCAGATGATCATCTGGTAGTACAAAAGAACGATAGAAGTGAGAGGCCGCGCTCTGAAAAATACGAGAAGAATTTACCTCAAGATACAAGGGATGGAGACCAAGTACCTTTGATAGAAGATCTCGTGGAGATCGTTCAGCAAGCCACTAAAGTAATAATAGAGAACGTAGATGCGCCAATCACTGAGTATAGTGTTGTACAAGAATCGCCAACTCTCATTTCGGAGGAACCTGGAAAATTGGTTGAAGCAACATCTATTGAGGAAACTCAATTGAGGGGTGAAGAACCCAAAGATTCTGTCTCGACTTCGCCCAAAAAAGAGAGGAAAAAGGATTTGCGTTCTAAGAAGAAAGATGAAAAGGAAAAACCTCATTCACCAAAGCAACAAGTTGTGGATGCACTGGAGAACGAACGAGATACCGAAGTCGTATCGGCCGCCAACGTACAGGAAATTGTGGCTACTACTGCAGCCGATTCTACTGAAAACAAACTGGAACAAAACGAAGATAATTATGAAAAAACCGAAACTTTCTCTGTGACTGTCGACGAGGTTGAACCTGAACGAAAAGACGATTCCGTTGCAAATATTTCTGAGTCTATCACAATTCCATTATCATCGCCTGTAAAGCAGAAACGTTCTAAGAAAAAGAAGAGGAACGATGAGGACAAACAAGAAGAAGGCTCGGAAGTGGTGATCGCTATACATGCCCATGAAAAACCAATCACTCCCATTGTGCAACGCGAAGTTGTTGAAGGCACTCCTATTTCAGCGAAAAGCGATATTCTCGAATTGTCAGAAACTGTTGTAGTTACACAGGTGTATATTCCGCACCAACCTCAAGAACATCAAGAAATTGTTACTTCAAAGGAGGAGGGTGGACGAGAATCAAACAGTTTACAAATGACCTATACTGATAAAACCCCTGCTTTCCGAATAGAGTGCGTGGTAACTGAATCTGTTAGTCACATCGAAAGTTCTATTGAATCGCCCAAAAGGCAAGAGCGAGCAGATTTTAAAACTAAGGTTCTAGAAGAACCCAGAGATTCTGTAGTAGAAGATAGAGATATTAATCAGTCGCCTGTAGAAATTTTGGAAACAGTCACCACGGATGTACCAGTAAATGAAGAAGAAACAGATAAAAATGGAGATCAAATTCCCACAGAAGATGCTCTTGTGTTAATAACAGAAAAACCCAAAAAGACAAGACGAAAAATCAAACCCATCGATCAACCAATTGTAGAAGCTTTCTCACAAATTCAAGGAAACGTAATCACATACGCAAATATTGCCGCGACTAAACGACCCGAAAAGCTTCAAATTGAAGAGGTAATTCACCAACAAACACCCACTACGGAACACGTAGAAATACGAATTGAAGTCGTTGGGGATGATCGCATTCGTAACGAGCCGTTACCAATGGACTCTGAAGGTTTTATTGAAATGATTAGCAGAAAACAACGTCGATCTCGTTCACGTTCCTTAAATAAAGCTCAAGAGGAGGTAGAAGAACTTCCGATGGAAGAAGAAGTTGATGAGAATGTCACTTTAAAACCTGAAACACAAAAAAAGAAGCGATCACGATCTAGACGGAACAAAAAGAAGACTGTCGATAAAAATGAGTTATGTGCGGATGTGCAATCTGAAGAAGGTGATGAGGTTGCGCCGCAACACACAGAGACTGTGGAAATAAAATCAGATTCTCCAACTGAGTCTGACGATCTGACTGTATTCGATTCAAGACGGGCAGACGAACAAGAACTCGAAAATATCGCCTTAACATCAGAAGTGCCCAAAAAGAAACAACCAAGGCCTCGAAGGAAGAAGGAGAAAGATTCATATGAGCAGGAATTAGAACTACACATACTAGAATCTGTTGGCCTTACTCCAGTGATAAAGTATATAGAAATGGAAAAAGTGTATGATGATGATGTATTCGAAAGGGAAGGCACGGTTGCTATGCCTCAAGAGGTAGATCCGTTGCAACAAAACGAAGGCCGTACACTGTTATCCCATACAGAGATTGGCGTAGAAGAAGTTGATAGTACGTCCTATGTAACTCCTACAACTAAAACGCCAAAGAAGAAACGTTCGCGCTCCCGACGGAAGAAGGAGAAAGCGGATGAAGAAGCCCAATTCCAATCTTCTAATGAAAGCGATATTTCAACAAAACCGGATTTGCAGTCGCCTGATAAAGAAGTACATGTAACATGCACAGAACAAATCGTAGTGTCTCTAGAAGAGCAAGTTGATAAACTTAGAAATGTAGTAGATGACTTGAAATCTGAAAGCTGTGAACCGATGCAGCCTGACGAAGAAGTGCACGTAGAAGTCTCCGTCCATCCTACAGTAGAACAAGTTGAGGATCTTTTCCTAGCAACCGAAACGCCAAAGAAAAAACGATCACGGTCCCGGCGGAAGAAAGAAAAGGTTACAGAAGAACCGTCCAACGAAAGCGTGATTTTACCACAACCGGAATTAATTCCCGTATTGCGGTCGCCTGAGAAAGAAGTGCACATAATATGTACAGATGAAATTATTGTGTCTACAGAAGAGCAAATTGACAAACTTGAAACTGTAACAGATGACCTGAAACCTGAAAGTTGTGCACCAATGCTGCCTGACGAAGAAGTGGACGTAGAAATTTCTATCCAACCAATAGTAGAACAAGCTGAGGATATTATCGTTACAACCGAAACGTCTACGAAGAAACGGCCACGATCCCATCGGAAGAAAGAGAACATTTCTGATGAACCAACCGAAGAAAACATTCGGGAGGATATGGAGGTTTTGTCAGAACAGAAATCAAATCAGTTGCATATAATACGCACAGAGGAACTTTCAGAAGAGCAAAGTCCCACAGAAACGACGAATGAGAGGCAATTTTCCGCGAAATTGAAAGAAGAGGAAAACACGGGTCCACGACAATTATCCCCAACACATCCTGATGAAGTCGCCGTGTTTTCTCTGGAAGAACAAATCGTCAGCGTATCTGAGCCGAAAACGCCAAAGAAAAAACGATCACGGTCCCGACGGAAGAAAGATTCTGAAAAAAGTGAACCCGATAAGGAATCGCATATAACGTATATTGAGGAACTAATCGCGCAAAGGAGAGTGGGTGGCGCACCTGAATTCCAAAATATTCCAATTATGGCACCGAAAGAGCAACCTCAGGACAAGGAAAGCGTCCAACCAGGGTTGCACATTCCACTCTCCCAGAACTCCGTACCAGAATCTGTCGACGATAAGCAGGCACATTTTACGTACGCAGATATTGCTGCAACTCATAAAATCGTCAAATCAGTTGAGAAAGAAGAAGTAATTCATCAAGTACACCAAAGAGAACCTGTTCATATACGAATTGAAGTTGTTGGCCAACCCGTTGTTCAACATGAACCCTTATCTACTGACGCAGAAGGTTTCACCGAGTTTTTAACTAAAAGAGAACGTAGATCACGGTCTAGATCACGTACAAAATCCGAAGAAGTTGCTCCACGAGAACAGCCTAGTGAGGAAGCATCCAAATCTCGTCATAGCGAAGAACGGGCCACAAAGATAACAAATAAAACAGTTTTTGAGGAATTAAGGAATGAAGTGGTTCAAATTAATGATGAAGAAGAGATCTTTTTGACACCTGACGAAGAAGTATCCCAAATCACCCAAAGCAAAGAACAGGCTGCACCTAAAAAGTCCAAGAAGATAAAAAGTAAAAAAGTTCGAGAGGAACTGCGAAAAGAAGCGATTCAAATCGATGATAAGGAAAAAGAGCTTCCTGTACGAGAACCGGAACCTGACGATGAAGCATCCAAAAGTCCCAAAGGCAAAGAAGAAGCTACACCTAAAAAGTCTAAGAAGATGAAAGATAAAAAAGGTATAGAGCAACCCGAAGATGACGAAGAAAAAGATAAAGCGTCACCAAATCAAAGGGACGAGGACGATAAAAAGTCGAGCAAGAAGAAGAAAAAGCAAAATAAATCCAAAGAGGAGAAAGGTGGCATAATAGGCATGTTTTCTTCGGTGAAAAATGCACTGAAGAAACATTCAGGTTCGACAACACCCGAAAACGTTACATCGCCCGCAAAAATAAACACATCGGTCGAAATTCTGTTACAGCCACCCGAATTGTCGGAAACCTCTTCAACCACCATCTCACTTAAGCCCTCCACCGATTTAGATGCGTTTTTAGTAAACGAAAGGAGCGTTTCGTTACCTGACCACGCAACTAGCGTGGTCGAAAAGAAATCTAGCTTCTTCGGTAGCTTACTGTCGAAAGTTACCGGATCGAAACATGACACCGCGCAGAAGAAAAAAGACGAACCGTCGAAGAAGAAACGGAAAAGTATATCTGATACCGATGATGATAGAGGCGTGTTCGAAACAATTCGCGCAAAAGTTGTAGATGCGCTAAGGCGTAAGTCTGTGTCTACGGTTGATCAAAATCAGAATCTCAAAGAGGATGGGCCGTTCTGGCTCGATAAGCATATTTACACCGATGCCGAAGAGTGGTACCAAATCTACTTGGCGCAGTTAAATAAGGCAAATGTGGTACAAGGCGGTGTTGCCTTGACTGGGGATGATCCTCGTGATAAAGACGGCGATTCCGACAGTTCGAGTGGGCGCAGTTCGCCGAAACCGCCACAGCCCGATCAGACCTCAAACTTCCCACAAGCCAATACACAAATTGCTAGTGCCGATTTACCTGGCGGTATGTGCAGGTGGAAAGATGAAAGCACCTACCTATCGGAACTTTTAGAGGATTCACCGAAGTACGACATCTTAAGTTTGCTCAAAGCGGAAAGTGATTGGAACGAGAAGAAAGCGATAGTGCAAACTAGTGACAGTGAGTGTTTTGATTACCTAAACGCGACCCAAATACTTTCAGAAAGTGTTGCCGAGAACATTATTAAAGACACCGATGACTTAGACAGTTACAATGAACCTTTTCCCACCTTAGGACCTTTTGTCCGAACCATCAGTAGCAGGTTCCCAATGGAAGAAGCAGATGACAACTCAAACGATTTCAACATTTCCATTAAGAAGGTGAAATGTGGTTGCGTGTTTTTGGGTTCATTGTGTGCTACTAATCATACTATGCTTCTTGTCAAATAAAATATTAACTCCTTACATTTTATGTTTCGACATTTCACTGCACGAGTAAGTGTTGCATGTTGCTAATTCTTTTGCGCGAATAACTCCAAGGCATGATGACAGCCAATAATTGTCAGGTGGGTAAGCAGCACGGCTTCGCTTCAACTCTGATTTCCAATCATTTTGGAATTCAGGTGTTTTGTCTGTTGAACATTAATTGATTGTCGACTTATGGGTATGTAGAGCAAAACAGAGTTTCTCACATGATAAATCATATGGAACATACTGTAGTGAATTGACAAACAATTGTACTTAGTGTTGTCTATTTATTGTTTATTTTTAAGATCTAAAGTAGATTTTATGATAGTGCCTAATGTTCCAAAAGTGTTTTCCAATGATCAAAAATGATAATGACAATTATAGGATTGTAGTAAAAAGTATGTCTATATAGACTCCATTAGTACTCTAAATGGAAAGGGGAAGCAGTTAAAATTTTGCTTTCTCGAAAGTGTTACCTATTTTGATATAACACCTCCTGTTCTTCCCCTTTTTGGAAGGGGATTTAGCTTGGAGAAGGGAAGATTGTTGAGGACGTTTAGGAAATATGGCACTCAACAAGTGCAGAAATGGAATTTGGAGGTTGAAAAGTAAAATAATGGCCGTAGTGCCCGTAGTGCAGAAAGTAATAGGTTTTCGACGGTCCGCGGTAGTACTGAAGTTTAACTTGTAAATTTAAAGTGTCATTAACCTAGGCTCAAAATCAACTCTGTTCGTAGGTTCAGATTTAACATTTTTGCCCAAAATTAGTAGGAAGTAATACCTCATTCGCTGTATTTTGGAATGTTTAGTACAAAATTTGAAAATCAAAAGGTCGTTTCCGGTGAAATTTGTAATTTTACGGTTTCATTAGCTTAGGTTCGAAGTTAAAGTGGGATCATAGGTTAATGTTTACTTTCCCCAAATGTGCTACGGAAGCGGAATACTATCCCAGATGCCATATTTTTGGATGTTGAGTTTGTGGAGGTTGGTAATCAAAACGATTAACCTAAACTAATAAGGTTCTGACATCTACGGTGGAGCTAATGAACTCAGAGACCTTGAATGGCTCACTTAGTCAAGAATTTTTCCGAAAATATTAGACCTTTTCGAAAATTCAATTGACTTAACCAGCTTGGTAAAAATTGGCATGGTTACAATTCTTGCAACAACTTTTATGGTAATGTAGACCAATTGAGTTAACCCAGTGGAATTTCCGAAAAGGTCTTTAGACTCGTATGATTGGGAACCTCCATGGTGCTACTGAAAGTACCTACTTACTCATTTTGGTCTATAGAATGTATGTGCTAAATGGTATGTTTTTGACAAGGTCGTTTGCGTTGTGGAGTGACTGATTTGTAAAAAATGTTTGGTATACCTATCATAATTTTAAGCTCGTGCCAAAGTTCTGAATCATTTTTTTTATTAGGCCAGTATTGCATAAACCAAATTATTGGCAAGTTTAAATAATTTTCTATACCGTCCATTGGCCTTTTTAAATGTCTACAGAAAACCTTCTGGAGCATTACGCAATCAATGCACGATTATTGCATTTTTATTATTCTTAGAAGGTAAAAATGACACGTTTACGTGACGTTTATTAATAATAATGCAAGGTTTAACCGTAAAATTCTGACGAATTTCAGATTGTTAGCGAAGATTTACAGCAGCTCGGTGATGCTCTTCAAGTGACTGAAAGTCGTGCAGCTCGTTTACCAACTGAAGATTTACAAACAATTTTAATAGCTCTAACGGTAAGCCATACTTTCTTCTTTTTACACATGTCAGACATGAATCAATTATAAACGAGTTTATATAAATAAATTTACAATTTAAAAAACGGTTACATCATCCATCTATTTTTAACCATGACCTCTTCTTTGGCACTTCAGACTGTAAGGCAATCACTATTTATAGGTACCTATGCGATAAACAATAATATTTCTGAAATAAGCACAAAATAAGCTTTGTTTAATTATTGTTATCGGCTTAATATTATCGCCATTATTTACCTACATTGACGCATTTAATCAGTCAAGCTAATGGTGATCTCTCTATTTTTTTCTAAAAACGAACCTGACTTGCTACAAAGTGAGAGGGGGATTTTACTCAATTGGAAAGGTCTAATGATCTCATGCCATTCAGTTTCATTTTGATCTTCTTCCCAGTGTCATATTTTTAACCGCTAATTGTTTGCAGAATGTCAGTGGTGATTTGAAGAAACACGCAACAGAGGCCATTCGATTGGAAAATTTGGTTCTTCAATTACCCTCAGATAATGACGCCCAAGTACTAGCGACCCATTTGGCTGGAATACGGACTAGGATTGCGACGCTTCTCGCTCAAGCCGAAAATGGTACATTTTCAATTGAGGTAAATGTGTTATCTTTAGTTACGTAAGGGGTGTGTTAAGTAGAACGTTCTATTCCAGGCGGCACAAAAAGCTCAAATAAAAAGGAAGGAACAATTAGCCCAGTATCATCAGCTACTTTTAGAAATAGAGCTTTGGTTACAAAGTACACGTCAGTCATTAAGTAAGGAGTCGCAAAGGACGTCAATTGAAGATATTAACAATGAAATTTCATCATGTAAGAAATTGCAAGGTGATCTAACTGCAAAGGAAAAGGAATTGGAAGAATTGGCAGCTAATTGTGAACATTTGAAGTGTTACCCCCAACTTAAAACAATTAACTGAAGACCTCCTGGAACATCTCCGTGCAATAAATATAATTTTCAACGAGCAGAGAGTGATACTGACGAGTAAGCTCGAAATCTTAGAGATACATTTGCGTAAAATTCAGGAAGAGGGGCAATCTCCCGATTCGTCCCTGCAAGACAGCACTTTGGACTCCAGTTCTATGCCCTTTGAAGAAATACCTGTACTTACAGATACTAAGCAGGTCACCCTAACACAACCGCAACCCATTGGCGTCAGCATCGAGACTCAAACTGGTCCAAGTTTGTCATCACCAAGTATATCTCAGCAACTGCCAATTAATGTAGAAGTACAAACTTTCGACGAAACTCCCACTGAAAGGGAAACGATTAAAATTTCAAAAACTGTAATTGGGAATCAAGAAACTATTCAAATAGCAACAAAACCGACCCACACCGTTGATGGTGAAGGCGATCTGCTAGTTGAAGCGGATTATCGAACAAAACCGGACATGGCTGAGAAACCGGAAGAGAAAACAACGGAGCTCCATATCTTTCATACAAAATCGGATAAACCTTTCGAAACGGTAATGGTGGAACCCGACGAAACCACAACGGAAGTTATTGTAGATGCGGATGGAACCAAACGGATAATTGTGAAGAAACTGCAGCGCACCGTTGTGTCTCGCCAACAAATGATGCAACAACAACACTTAACAACGTTAAGTACGCTTTCTGAGGGTGACGTACCCGTCAGTCAGTCATTTTCGCAAGTAACCCTGCAAGGCCAACAAAGCAGCACAACCATTGCGAGAGGGGATGGTCGCAAGGAAACTTTAACTAGCCAAAACTATGGTGGAAAAATTATGTCGGGTGTACCCGGAGGTGATATTGACGTTCAAGAGTTTCAGTCGGAACCGGAACATCACTATACAATTGTGCACGGAACCGAACCCGGCGAAGTTGAATTACAAGGTATCAAACTACACGAAGGCGATGTCACCTTGGTCGACAACCACCTACTTCCCATTGATCCTAACTTGATCCAACAACAAGGAGAAGAGATCCACACTTCCAGCTCTACAGTACGCGCCGTAGTACAGCAAGTTACGCGGAAAATTATTAGGAAAACGCGTCGAATCATCAGACGTATCGTCATAGTTGATGGGAAGGAACAAGTTACCGAAGAAATCGTTGAGGAACCTGAAGAAGTTGAGGTGACCGAAGAAGGTATACCAAGAGTGAGCATAAATGTTACCAGAACTCAAGACGGGGTGATAGTGCAAGAACCGATGCAAACAGAACCGGTAGTCCTTGAGCCCGACGAGGAAAATGTCACAGTTGACGATGGCGAGAGGTACGTTTTTGAACAAGCCACTATACAAAAATCCCCAATTGTACAATCGCCCAGTAGTGTAATCAGTGAATTTATTGAGAAAGAGAGATCTGCACCTAGCGTTTTAAGTACACGTATAATTGACCAAGCACCTAGTGTTGATGCCGCACCTGCTGTAACCCGAGAGGACAAGCAACCGTCACCTCAGTTAACCCAAGAAGCGAGCACTAGTATTTCATCATCTCTAAGAGAACCATCGCCGGTCGAAGAAATATCTTCTCCTCAAAAATTGGAGACAGTAACCGCAGACGTGATTACAGCTTTGCCTGGCTTAGTAAAAGTAGAACATGCAACCTCTTCTCCAGTTACTCATGTCGAAGTAATTGTTACAGCCACTAAATCTGGTAGTCCAACGCCAGTAACGGAAGACGATACCAAATTAGTCAAACCCGAAACACCTATCGAAACACAAGCAATTGACAGTTTACGTCAGCGTCAACAAGTTGAACCCGAAATTGCAATGAAAGCCACCGAATCCTTAGTCACAAAACCAAAACTAGATGTCAATAGCCAGTTTATTATAACAGAACAGCAGAGTTTGTACCAACAGGTTCCTAATATGGACGAAATTACTCTACATCTCACAGAAACCCGTATTGAAGCACCCGAACCTGATCTAAAATATGAAGTAAGCGAACCGACTAGTCGTGAAATACATTTCATGCTTGCCGTCGAAGAAAAACAATCCGATCCCCAAATACCATCCCCCAAAGTTACTGTGGCAATGCAACTTGAGGATAGCGAAGGCGGTCCAGTGCAAAAAGATGTTTATGTGAATCTTCCGACTCAACAAACCACAACTTTTATTCAGAAGGTAGACGATGGTCCCGAAGAAATTTCGTTAAATAGTGAGATAGATCACGGGGGGACGAAGACTAAAAAGAAAAAGAAACACAAAGATTTGAGCAAAAGTATAACTCCGGAAGAAGAAGCACGGCCCCCTACTGATGTGAGTGAAGAAAAGCCACTATCTGTCGAAACATCTCTTGCAGAGTCTACCGAAATTATAATTCCAGACGATTCACAAGCATCTCCTGATACTCCAAAATATACTGAGGAGTTCTTTGACGCCGCTACCCCTGACGACGAAAACATTTCTGAAGGAATAACCGGTTACGAACCTGAGGATAAAACTACCGTTGAAGAACACCTTGATGATAGCGAGGATAAGAAGAAAAAACGTAAAAAGCGTAAGAAACAGAAGGAGAGAGTGAACGAATCGGAGGAGTCCGCAATTCCCAAGTCTATAGATGAGTCATCACCGTTTGGTGAATCTGTTCAGTTTTCGGACGAAGAGGGGGTGAAGTATGTGAAACCTGATGAACCGAAAAAGGAGAAGAAACGTAAACGCAAACAAAAAAAATCGGAGACGGAGCTTGAACCGGAATCAGATCCAGCCATCGTCGAAGCTTACTCAGATGAACTTCACTCGCTCAATGATTCCTACAAAACCATGGCAACTCCGTCTGAAGCCGATTCCGTTAAAGTAATCCAGGAGGGTTACCCTACGCCACCTGATAGCGAATCGGTCGATTCCATAACTAGTAAAATTGTGACCACGGTTCCTGTAATTGAAGCTGTAATCACTCAAGAAGTCACAATGCAGACATCTCCGGAGGTATCTGAAATAGTTGAAGATGTAAAAGTAAAATCATCTGTTGAAGAAATTAGGCCAGCTGTACAAGTAGAACAGGTCTCTATTCAAACTACACCCGAGATTCCCATTGAAACCTCTGAAATTTCGTTACAAACTATCGAACTAGCTGAAGAGGTTAAACCGGAAACCACTGAAATGTCAAGCCAGGTAGAAATTACCACAAGTGAATTTGTAACTCAAACGTCTACACCTGAAGATGTCTCGCCTAAATTGCGTACACCAACAGCAATTGATGTGATGACCATGGAAACTTCCATGCAAACCCAGAGTCCACCTGCTTTAGTTGAGGAAACGGTTCAAACTATTACACCCGAGCAAGTAGAACCTATAAGAAGCGACTCGCAGATGCAAACAACCGCAGTACTTTCGCAAGAACAATATGTACAAACCATAACACCTGATGCGACACAAGTACAAATCAAGGAAACCTCGGAATTTTCTTCTCAAATTCATCCTTACGACATATCAGAACCTTTAGAAGAGTACGCACAAACATCTCCCACACCTTCCGCCCCACCCCTCGATGAAATTACCCAAACCTCCACTCCCGATCAACCCAGCCCTCCTCACCATTTCGAACCTTTACCGACTCGTATAGAAACCGTTGAAACCACCTCCCAAACACCACCGGTTGTTATCAAACAACCCGGAGAAACCACTCCATCCTCGTCGCTTGAGGGACCGTACGAAGTGCACGTCCAAGCGTTTGTTACATTACCTTCCGATGCAGATTCCCTCACACCTCAAAAATCGGAATTAACGCCAACATTAACCATGGAAGATATATCGTCAGACTCCGATATGGACATTGAAGTAACCGTAGACGGAAAATCAGTTCAACCCAAGGTTGTCGACTTTCTGGAATCTGAGCGAGCCTACTCGTCCCAAAAACGTCGAGGTAAAAAGCACAAGACCAAGCCGAAATCGGCGGAAAACAAAGATCTTTTTGCACAATTTAAACGTGCCGAAGATACCGATTTGCTTGACCCCAACGACCTTTATTCGGAGGTTGTGAAGCGTGGTTCGCGTTCGTCGTCACCGGTTCCCGGCGAAGACGAAGCGGAACAGATTATCACATCGAAAGTCATCACCGATTTGGATCTTGCCAAATTGAAGAGTATGGAGAAGCCAAGAGTAGAACAGCCCGAAACGTTCGTGCAGGTCTCGTTTACAATTCCAGGCGAATCGTCACCTGAAGAGAAACAAATTGTGACGCCCGTAACTACAATTGAAATACAACCGTCAGAGGTGCTAGTGACGGAGTTGAGTATCGATACGGGAAATGTTCCAACATCGTTGCCCACAAAGGAGAAGAAACCTATTAAACAGAAAGGGAAAAGTAAGCATAAGAGCTCAGTGACAATTGAAGAGGTTTTGTCGCCAACTGAAATTGCTGACACACCTTTATCTCCAAGTACAGATGTTATTTCTGAAGAGATGACTAGAGTTTGGACGGCGCCGGCGCCTGTCTCCAAGCCGAAGTCGTCGAGTGCCGATTTAATTTCAGCCGAGAGGCAGGCACAAATTCCTTCCCAAATCAACTGGAATCAAATCCAAACATTGGAAAGAGTGAAAAACTTACAAAACGTCCAGAAGTCGACTCACTTAAGCGAAGTACTGTTTTTGGCAAGTTTAAATGAGCCGATTACTGAAGAAACTATCGAAGAGAAAAATTACGCGGTTCAACAGAATGTAAATGCCTTAAAATCGGCTATTCATAGAGGAGACGTTATGGTAATCCAACACACCATCGTTACAACCGTTGAGACAATCACAACCTGGTTGCACACCATCGAGTATCGCATTTATATGCAACGCCAGCAAACCAGTGACGGACCCTCGCGTGAAAAGGTGGAAGAATTCAGCAACTTAAAAGAAGAAATCGCTACCATTGAGAACAACGTGAAAGAATTACATGCTGCATTGGCAGACACTCGTGACATTTACAATGAAGATGAGCGCAATCGAATGAAGAATTACGTGGAATCGCTCGAGAGTCAACTAAGAGTGATCGAAGAAATTACTCAGCAGAATGAGAAAATTGTCGCGGACGACTTCGCTCGTTGGCAACAGTTCATTAACGGTCTTGAAAATATCAGCCAACTAGTTAACGATATCAAGAAGCAGTTAAATTCACTCATCGAGTCGGATGCGTCTCCGCAAACGAAATTGCAAGAATTGGAAGAACTGGAGACGCTGAACCGTTCACATATGCTGAAGACGGTCCATCTCATTTCGGCAGCCCGCGGTCTTATGCGCGACTTCCCCAATCGAGAAATTCCGTTAGAGGTTTACACCATGCATGATGTTACGAAACAGATCGACCATCACATTGCAATACAAAGGGAAAAATCTTTACACCTACTGGCTCTTGCAGAGGAGTACGTCCAAACGCTTAAAGAGTTTGCGCACATCATCGAAATTGCAGACGCGCTGGTTGACAGTCCAATTGCGGTACGTAGCCTTGAACATTTGGAGGAGGAGGTCCAAAATCATCGCAAATTCTTCATCAATCTCAGTCACTGTCGTGCCATTCTTGAGTCGCTCGAAGAAAACCTCGATTCGGAAACAAGAGCTCTTCATTCGAAGCTGCATCAAAAACTTTATCAGCGCGCTAGTGGTATACTTGATAAAGCGGCTGGTAGGTTGCAGCAAATGTCATTGGCTGCTTCACGATGGACGGTTCTAGAACAAGGTATGAAAGAAGAACAGCGTTGGTTAGAAGTGGCAAGAGGTAGGGTACCAGATCTCAGTAATGTTACATCTGTTGATTACGACCAATATATCAATCTCTACCAGTCCCTCTCCTTGGACATTTCTCACCACCACACGAAGCTGTCCCATTTCAACAATAACGCGCAGAGATTACAAGAGCTTATCACCTGCACAAACTTAGAGGAAACCTACTCCCGACCATTGGAAATAATCATCGAACTTTACGAAGATGTCAGTAGCAAACTGAAACGTTTGTTACTGTTCCGCGATTCTTGGACAAGTTACAATTACCAAACCGACAAGCTCGAATACTGGCTGAAAGCCGCCCAACAAGATTTGGATAGCATCGATATGCAGCCAAGCACAAACACACCAACACCGGGACACATGAAACAATTTTGGGTAAGTCGCCGAGTATCTGAAGTTCCTGCCATTAATTACAATTTTTACAGGAATTAAAGGCGCAACACGAGGTTTACAACAACACCCGAATGGAATCGGCGAACGCCTTAGAGAAATCGATGCAAATCTTACCGGTAGCCGACGAAATGCTTCAACGCAAATTCCACACGGAACTGCAAGACCATTGGCGCAACGTTTCCAGACAAATTAATGACATTCAAACGGCTATAACCGAAAACATCTCGGCACCCGACGTGCCGGTTAACGAAAAATTATTAATGCTCGAGCAGGAACTGGAGGAGCTCAAGTCGATCATTGAAGGTTTGGGTGGCGTTATCAAAAGTGAGGAGGAATTAAATTTGTACGTTGAACGTCTTCAAATAATGCAGGGACGAGTTGAGACAATACAGAATGAACTCGGTCGATTAGGTTTACTATCAGCGGACGAGTGCGAAAAGGTCGGTAGTTTATTGGCGTTGTCGAAGAGTGTCGAGATACAAGTCGCCGAAGAGTTAGAGGGAAGCACGGTTTTAAGGGATCGCTTGCAAGCGATACAGCGCGGATTGGGAAGAGTGCGTAGAAATCATTCTAGATTGGAACAGACGCTGAATCAGTGCGAGAGTTGTGAGAAACTCGGTAGTGATGTCGTTGAAAAGGCGGTTGTTGATTGTCGTGAGGTTGGAGAGGAGTTGGTCACACTTTGGCAAGATTTGATGGGTTTGAGGCAGTTACTTCATACGCTGCCGATGAGGTTACGCGTGACCGTGTCGCCAACTAAAGTGGAACGGGGAATCTCACAGTTACAAGATGAACATACTGCACTGGAAAAGAGATGCGGGCAGCTATTGGCGTTGCTTAGAAGCCGGCTGGCCCTCTGGCAAAGATTTGAGAAGCAGCTCGAATTGGTTCAGCAAAGTGTGCAGGAGGCGGACTTTATGATGGATTTGTTTACTGTACAAGGCCAAGTGGATTATGAAAGAATATTGAAGGCAACAGAGCGACTTGAGGTAAGATTTTCAACCAACTTCAAAAAGTTGGTAACTGAATTCGTCCGAATGTCTGTGCGATGCGCGATGTTACAGGGTTTAGAAAACTGGAAATAGTGTCATCTTATAGGAAATTCTTTGTTGATTCCAAATCTCTGGTAAATTTTTTGATCTCATCCAATTACAAAAAGAAAAAAACATATTTCCTTTATTTCACAGTAAAAAGGAAACTCTAAACCTCCCCTTAAGAACAAACATTTATTATTAAATTTTTGTTCATAAGGGGAGGTGTAGAGTTTTCTTTTTACTGTTACCATAGAGCATGTAATTACATTCTCTATGCTGTTACCATTTACCCCCTTCTTGTGTTTTAGGAACTTCATCAAAATGTTTCCTTTATTTTTTGAAACCTATTCAGTCATGATACGTAAACATCACCCTCGCCCCCCTGTAGGGTGGAGCGGGGGTGAGCTTTGAAAACTTAAATGGAAACACCTATTTTTTATCGCACTTTTGGATTGTTCATAAAAAACTATTCTCAAATTGCAAATTTCACCCCAACTCCAACCCCTTTTTTGGGGGTGGAAAGGGGGAAAATTGCATATGTCCACAGAAAAACGATCTTTACTTTTTTCCCTCCAACATTTTTTTGTGATTAACAAATTGTCCGTCACCTTTTCCGCTGGTAGAAAGACTCAATGACTCATTTGTGCAGAATCCGGGTGCTTGTGTCTGAGGTGGAGATGCCATAATTGGTTACAGATTTGAAGTTGGTTGAAATTAGAATTCTAGAAGAATTCGCAGCTTTTGATACCTACTTATTTATTTTGTTTTTGTACCTTTTAATCATTTTCTATTGTTCAAAGTAATTTTGTGTTTGTATTTATTGGTGATGATGATTTTCTATATTGTAATGGGTTCTAGATTTATCTACCAAGTAATGCATTTGAGTCGGATATGAGTTGCTTGAATTTTTTTATAATTCGGTAGTCGAGAATCCTAATGGACTCTCTCCCCCACAGACCTGTAGGAAGTCTCGTGTACTAAAATTTGTTTTCCAGCTAGCCAAGTGTTTATGCCACGTAGGAAGTGTTTTACGTATGGTTTCTAAGTCGCATCGCATCTCTTCTGTTTTCGTTTGTGGCACTCCATCCTCTCGGCCTCTTTCTCACCACCACCTTTTTATTTTTAATACACTTCCCATAAACCAGGTTGTCCTTCTCCATAATTTTTTATGTCAATTTCTGAAGACGTAATTAATATATTTCTTTCTCTGAATACCATCCTCCACATCTAAAGAAGGTATACCACACATCGTTTACTAATTTGCAATCCATAGCATTGCTTTCAGTTTATTCAGGGCCAGGACCCCGACTCCACATTGTTTACCAAATATTTCTCTACCTACCTATGTTTAGTTGCGTTCACATTATTGTTGTCTCCCATTAGGAGTCATTCATGACATTTTTTATGTTCTATGATTTATGTTTTGTTGAACCCAAAGTGCATAATTTTCCTGCATCCTCTCAGTCACTTTATTAATGATTTTCCATCACATGCTTGTTACCTATTTATAGATACGTATTTTTATTATACCTTGAAACAATGCCATTTTTTCTTTTTTCGTATCATCAAGATCCTATATTAGGGTTAGGTATCCTTAATTCGCTTTCGATATTGCTGCCCTAATAGCAGATCCTGAGATATATTTTGTGCTCTTTTGTCCTTTTTTCTTATTCTTTCAGTCCCTTGGTATGAGACAGTCCATTGATTTTGTCGTGTACTCTTCGTCCGTTTTTGGTGTACCCTCATTATTAATTCTGCACCGCTCTCCAGGTCCGTTGGTTGAAGGTGCTACTGGTAGAAAACCATAAAACCATATGTTTACGATCCATGAAGACCTAATTTCGATATTGTCCCTACATTGCATATTTGGCGACGTGCCGCGACAACAGCAACAGCAAGGAAGGCTGTTTACCGCTACGTTTTACAGGAGTGGTAACAGCACTCCGCATTGGGATTATTACGGCTATGGATTCCACTGCTTTATTATTCATCTTCGCACTATCTCTGCTATGTTGTTCTCTATGTCTTTTTCCTGGCACCAAATGTTGTCTCTGCTAGTTCCACCCCGAATACGTTTAAAAATGTATCCAGCAATTGGATTATTTATATATGAACAACCACATACCCACCCCTTCCAGTTAGCATCAATTTTTGAAGGGATCGATACAGATATGCTATATTTTCTCCCTATCAGAAATTGAGGAACAAGTGAATTCGATCTCCCTTCTAGGCTCGCTAATCGGCTGATTTTCTCGTCTAAGATGCCTAAGAGTGTCCTACATTAACCCCTTTGTTGTTCAGTCGCTCCTGGCAGATTAGGGTAGGTAACTACTTTTGTACGTGGAAATCCATTGGCGAGGCCCCAGAGAGAACCCTCGATTATAGCTGACCTTTGCACAAATATTATTGTTTCAGAATCTAATTCGCAACCACCAGACTCTTACAGGCTCTAATCAGTCTTCCCCAATCCCAAAGTCTGCCGAGGCGCGGTTTTTCAGTGTTAAGATGGATGTGCTATCTCCAGTTCAGTTTGCTCTTAAACATAATTTCTGGATGCTTCACCGAAAACTGGTGTAAAGAATTTTGTTGGGTTCATCCATTTTTCGGTTGGCCCGACAGCAGCAGAGTAAATTCTGCAGAACCTTCAGCATCTCGCCTTGGGGTTGTGTCTCTTATTGTTTTGTCACTGCTTTAAATTTCAGTAACTGTGGAATCCACTCTCACATTATCTCTATTATCCCAAGAGCGATTTCTAGTCCTTCATTAGAGTTCGCACAGAACAACTCGCAAAGGGGCCAATGAAACGATTTTTTCATTGATTCAACGTTAACCGATGATCATCTTAATATAACCCAGGGTCAATAATGTGAATAGGTATTTATTACCTTTGTCTCGTAATTGGTCAAATAAACCTTGGAAAGTTTAGTCGAAATTTGAAATGCACGGTCTTACAACAACCATATCTGTTTGTGTGTTGATACTTGATGATAAGAGTTAATCTCAGCTCTCATTTCCACTTTAGTATTTGAACGGATACTAAACGTGCCGCATGTAACTCATTTGCTTAATTCGTAGCTTCCTATCAACGACCGCGTAAATAATAATAAAGCATTTAAAAAACGGACGCAGTTGCATTACGACAACTACTCTTCAGTTGCGCGTTATAAAGAAAAGAGTTTAATTTTAGATGTGATCTTATTTATAGTTTTGAACTTGTACATTTTTTTTCAACCTTTCTTATCAATAGTGTTTCGTTTTATTAATTTTTTTTTATTTATGCGACTGAGTGTAATTGTTGCTTGGTGTTTTACAGGGACTTTCGGGTGACTTGGTGAATCGTGAAACGCTTCTTGCTGAATTGCGTTCTTGTGCCGAACCTTTGGCGAGCAGTTGTACACCTGAAGTTTCTGCGCACGTTGAAGCAGCGGTAACGGAAGCGGTTACTGCATGGGAAGACACTTGTACGAACTTGAGGGAGCTTTGCACCAGGTACCAAACCGCCGCAGACCTCTGGAAGCAATACAGAGACGCCAGCGAACTTATACGTGAATGGTGCGATACTCAAATGGAAAGTGTTAATGGTCTTGAACCAGAGGAGGCTGTCAAAACAGTTAAGGTAAGTGTCTTTTTATGTCGACGGATGTAATGTTAAATAACGCAAAGTGCAATAACCAAGGCGACGGCGACGTCAGTATTTTGGGTGGTAGAGAGGCGTCTGTGTAGGTATTTATAGTTATGATTGTATGTACTTTATTTTATAAATAACTTCGGATACATCCTGAACATTTTGTTTCGAAATGGGAATAAAAGTGAATGAAATTTTAAATAATAAATGTGCTCGAGTGAAGAAGTCATGGTGCCTTTACTGCTTTAATTACCTACCGACTTCCATTGCTCTGAAAACAATGCACTTAGTAGGCTCTAAAAATTAATGTGTACGTTGTTATTACTGTAATGCACGCAAACGCAGAATTTGCAATAATATTTATTGCACATTCAGTATGTACATACTTTTACGATTTTTAATTCTCGTCACTTAAAGTGCTCCAATTTCCTGATTTAGATAAGGAACGGTTTTGCTTCCGCCGGAAATTTTTCCATTTCTAATTTTAATAACAGCGCGAACTTATAATAGAGAATGAAAGTGATTAAAACTCGCGTGTTCTAATATATGTTCAAGTTCGATTTTAAACCAATTTAATTGAAGTGGGTTATAACAGTCAAGGTTAATGATTTTAATTTTCAGCGGATCTAAATCAAATTGTACGATTTCATAGACGACAATCGCATCTTTACGCGCTCGATTGACCTATTTTGAAAATTTTCCCAGTTTTGTGCGCTACGCGGTTATAAATTGTGGTTTCGCTATAAAATTCGTCTATTTCCAAGAAAGTTTCGTGTAACGCACAGAATTCCCATGGATTTGATGAACCCCCAAAAATACTTATATTTAATTCTTTTACTTTTATACTGTGTTAACTTTTGCTATCGAAGTAAAAAGTACAATCCGCTAACTTTTGACGTTTGTACCACAAAAAACCATCCAACCAATTTCTTTCAAACAAAAGGATTTTTTTTCAATTTGAGTAAATATTATAGCGAAATATATATAAATAATATATAATTAAGGGTTCCAGAGAGTAATATATTTTGAGGGAACGAGATAATCGAAACAGCCAAAGCGGAACTGGGGGAAGAGTCTTGCATCTGAAGCGAGCAATGATTCTTATAAAGCGGTACATGGGTTAATAAATTACATAATTAAGCAATATATGCATGAAATTTTTATTGTTTCATTAATTACGCAATTCATATACATTCATTATCATTATTAATATCTTCTTACGAGGTTCTCATCGTCATTAAAGTCGTTAAAGTCATCATCACCATCATCGTCATTCAGATTTATTACGTTTAAACGTTCGATCCTTTTCTTGGTACATATCTTCTATCTTTATTTTATTTAGCAAAATAAACGGTTAAACCCATTATGGCAATTACAAAAGTATCAAAACAAGAGAAGACATAATTGTGTACCGTCCTAAAATCTACATAATTAATTATATATAGAGATATTTACAAACAAAAACAAAAATAACTAATTACAATAATAGCAATTAATGCTAACTAACTAAATTACTCTAACAACGTAAGTTCCAGAAAGAAAAATGTATAATCATAGTCATATAACTTAAAAACACAAAATCATGTAAAACGAAAATAGGTACAATCTAATCATTGGGCACAGTTATTCAATTGATGTAAAGCAGGGATCAGAACCGGTACCGGTACCGGAACCTATTGATTTTATTTTAACCGAAGCCGGAGCCCAAACCTTTATTTATCAGTATCGTAACCCTTTTATTTTTACAGTATTTTACAGAGTAAAAATTATTCAAATATGAGTGACAGACTTGCTGAGCTTATAATGATTTATTTTTTACACCTACTTTTTATTTGAACATTAAATTTAACTTCATAAAGTAATATAAGTATTACAAGATTATTTTTTATGTTGACAACCGTTACAGAGCTAAAAATACTTTTGAAATCAGAACCTTTATAGAACCAAAAAATTTAGGAACCCTAACCGAAACTTTTGTACTTATATATTTGTTTAGAACCGGAACCGGAACTGAAACCCATATTTTGGAAGTGGCGAAATTATAACTGTAATCGAAACCTTTATTTCAAAAAGGTTCCGGTTCCTGATGAAAAGTGCCTTAAAAGAAATTAATCTCATTAGTATACCTAATTATTTGTTATTTTAAATGGAACACCCTGCATATTAGGTATTATGTAGGTCGATAGAGCTTTTCAATCTTCATGTAGTTTTTACTGGTGTTCAATTTGGCCGAAATTAGTTTTATTCAATTTTTAGAGAATCAAGAGACCTTTAAAATGAGGGTCACTCGATCACCTTCCCGTAACACCCCCATCTTAGTTAATCTAGAGTGTGCTTTTCATGGGGAGGGAAAAAAATTGAATAAAACTAATTTTGGCCATGCTGTCGCATAGAGAATTGAAATACGCTTCAAATAAGGGGTCGCTCAACCCCCTTTCCCTATTTAAAGTGTTCAGTTAGGGGTTGCTGGGGCTAGGGGGTTGATGTGACATCAAAAGTTGTCCTCCAAAAATCAAGAATCGGCCTGTCCGAGCATTTTTTTAAGAAACTAGTCTAAGTGTCCCAAAATAGGCGTGTTTCCTTTTCAATGGCCCACCCGGTATATATTCGAGTTTGAAGCGGAATAAAATATAACCATTGAACTTATTCGAATGGGCTTGGTGTCACTACGTTGTTTAGATGTAACAGCTTTTTTTAATGCACTTTAAGGACCATTTCTTTGGCCAAACCATGCAAAGTGCCCGTGTTTTTGGGGTTTGCGACGACATATAGCTAGATTAAGAGGTACATAAAAACAATAAACTACTGGCTCATTTGATACGAAATTTTAGTATGTTGTAAATTCAACCTTTGTTAATACGAGTGTAAAATTTTATTATAAAAATTTATGTAAAATTAAATATTTAAGAAACATATCAATTAAGCTTTATCATTATTTAATAACTGTATACACAGAAGAAGAGAAAGTGAAGTTCGTAAGCTATTCTCATGTTCAAATATTATTATCACTGAGTAAATTACTAATATTTTGTACCTAAACGTAGAGTAAAGTCTTTCCTAATTGTGAAACAACCATATTAGGTACCTGCCATTTTATTTCTGAGCGTAATCAACTAACAACTAAGGTCACTAGAAAATTTCGATATCAGTGATAAGCCGATCTTGATGTATTCATAGATAGCTGAACCTTTCAGTATTCGAGAAGCTCCTTAGGTAGTATATGAGCAGTTGTTAACTTAACGCAAACAATACACAACTGATGTACCTACATTAATAATAATCTTTAGTTGAATGCATTTTCATGAATAATTTCCATTTGAATCAAAGTTTATTAAAACTATATCTGTTCCATTTAGGTTTGTCAAGATACCTTAGCAGCCCATACGTCACGTTTAGCCGAACTTCGCAACTTGGTATCGGAAATCGCAGCGGCTGTAGGTTTGGACGGTAACGCTCTGCTTGGAGGAGAAGTTGAAGCTCTAGGTCATAGGTTGCAAGATGTCCGTGAGTCACTCACAATTTTGGCCGATGTGGCGGAAGGTCAGGCGAACTCCACAAATCAAATACAAGAGGAGTTTGTTAAAGCAAAGGATTACTTAACATCCGTACAAATGGTAAATAGTACACAATTCTTACCACAAATTACTTACCTATGTATTTTAATGTTTCAGAGTGTTATCGGAATTGACGCTGTTCCCGATAATCAGGTAGAGAAGAAGCTGGAAACGCTTAGAGATCACCTCTTGGAGTTAAGTAAGACAGAGAGCAGAATACAAAAGATGAAAGATAGCAGTTTGGAGAAATCTCGACCGAGAAGAACCGAATCTTCAATAATTGAAATTTTGCAATTGTGGCAGCAGGTGTTTAGGGAAACTTTCCAGCAGTACCATCGCCTTAGTACGAGATTAATCAAAAATGAAGATAGCATGGCCGCCTTGAAACTGTGGCAAGAATATTTACTACACGTGCAACAGTTCCTCTTAGGTTCAATTCCGAGCGAATACAACAGCTTGGCCGAACATCAACGTCTACTCGAAGTTCACCAGAATCTCCTAACAACGCAGCAGAGCATACTCCAACCTCTCAGTAATCGTGATAGTAAGCTATACGAATTAAATCTCTTAGAACAATTTAACACCCTTACAAATCTTCACAATGAAACCTTATCGAAGATTATCGATAGACACGGTGAAGTAAGCAATCGTTTAAGTGCCTGGGACCGGTACAGGTACGATCAAAATCGCTTACTAGGATGGCTCAAAGACATGGAGAAGGAGAGGGAGCGTCTCCAACTACGATACATTAATATCCGTCGTGTGCCAAAAGTATTAGCAAAGATACAAACACTACTCAGCCAAATTCCTCAAGGCGAAGAACAATCCGAACAATTGCAGAAGCAGCAACCGCAATTACTTCAATTTTCCGACGACGCCTTCGGAGCATCAATTCGAATGGAACATGTCGCGATTGTTCAAAGAATATCGAACCTTCAAGCAGGTTTGGACACTTGGAAGCAATTTTTGGAAAGGATAGGCGCCCTTGTTAAAGTTTACGAAGAAAAGGTGAAGAAAATTCAAGATCTCTTTGACAGTTTCCAAGATACTATTAATTCCAATTCGCAAGAGCTTCCCGGTACTCACTCCGTAATTGCCTACCGGTTAGAAACTCTTCGACAAATCCGTGGTAAACTCAACGACTTGACGAAGGATTTGGAGCAGTTGGGTGTGACACAAGAACAATTGAAGGAATGTGTCAGTCCAATGGATATGAAAACTATTAGTCAACGAATGTGGTTGTTGTGGCACCAACAAGGCGATATTGATCATCAGCTGACAATCCTATGCCATCAGTTGGAAGAACGTTTAGGTTTGAGGAGTGCGTTTGAGGCGAGGCAGTCGAGATTTATAATTTGGGCCGATAACTTGGAGAAAAGGTTGGAAGAGGAGCAGGAGAAAGGTGATCCTAGTGAAGTACTTAGAAGGCTCGAAACTGATCTTCAAACCGAAATGTCGTTAAAGAATCACGAATATAAGTGGTTAACGTATACGGGAAAAGAACTTGTAAGTGCGTGTGGTGAAGATTACAGCGATGTTGTCGCTAAGCAAAATTTACAAGTGAAAACCGATGAGGTACGTAAGCGGTGGGAACGCCTTGAACAGCTAGGAAAGAATCGTATTAGCAAAATACAGGATATGACCCAAACGATGTTACAATTAGAACTTAGAATAGCGGAGATTAAGTCGTGGCTACATCAAACTGAAATAAAATTAAGTAAACCTATAGTTTTTGAAAGTTCAAATAAAGACGTTATTGACAAATTGATTCAGGAGCACGATGTGTTGAAGAAATCGATCGAAAAAGAAAGTGTTATCATTGGCGAAGTTATTAATTTATGGGAATTGCTGTTAAGTGACGCCGATGTTTGGAAAATATACTTTACAACAGAAAGCATCACCTTAGACATACAGAATATTGAAAAGCGATGGAAGATTGTTTGTGGAAAGGCTGTCGAAAGGAAACAAAAGCTTGTTTTTGTATGGAAATTATTATTAGAGATACTTCGAGTGTGTTCGGAACAAGAGCAGTGGTTAACTGCTCAAGATGACGCACTGAAGCAGTTGGATAAACCTGTAAATAAGCAATCGAGGGAACAAATTTCTGAAAAAATTACAAAATTAGAAAACTTAATTAAGGAAGTGGAATCTCGTAGTCCTACCTTCGAAATTTTAGAGCAAACTTACTCGAAATTGGCCAAAACAAGCGGTTTGGACCCAATGAACGTACGAAAGCTCACATCGCATGTACGCCAATCGATTATCAAATGGCGTGACATTCTTCCAAACGCTCAAGGCGTTCTTCAAAACCTACAAAGAGAACTGGCGCTGTATAAGGAATTTGTGGCCGCCCACGGTAACGCGATCATGGGTTTAACGCGTATTGACGCCCAGTTAACGGAATTGCAACACTTAATTTCGCCCGAAATTGAAAGTCCGGTCATCGAACGTTTGGAGAAACTAGAAAAAATCGATCAATCACTAACTGCCCAAAATACAATTTTAGAAAACGCGGATAAATTAGGTTTGTTACTTATGCAAAGAAGGCCCAAACCTGAGAGTACGAAAATACAGGAGATGATCGACGAGTACCAATTACTATGGAAGGATATTCAAGAACGCATAATTACACTGAAATCGAATCTAAAAATGCAACGGCGGGAAATGGACGAAGGCGTACAAGTTGAAACTTTGAAATTTGAACAAGATACGGCTGTACAAGTTAATACACTTCCACCGCATCTCCAACGTATGATGTCTATAACACCGAAAGATGCTTACATGGTCGAATTGGCATCGGCGATTGGGGAATCGACCAGTAATGTGAATAAACTTCAGAGCATAGTAGATAAGGACATACCTCAACAGGGTTCGACGGAACTTCACATAATTGCCAAACAAATTGCCAAATTGCTAGTGACCTGTCAGTCTTCTATCGAATTAATGAATCACTTACACGACGTACTCATTGACGAATGCGATGCTACGGAAGATGAGGCTAGAAGTGAGGAAGTTAAGGCACTCTCAACTCGATACAGTAACCTAATATCGAAAGCCAAACAAAAAGAAACAAAAATACGAGAGTTAAGGTATTTGTTTTTTTTTGTTTTTTTCTTTTGTATTGTAGTGCATATTATTAGATATTAACAGTAAATTTTGGTTTGGTGTAATATACTAATCTTTAACTTTTTCTTAGGTCTTCCATAAGTGATGCTTATAGCTTTTTATGTGAACAGTGAGTTTTTCTTATTTGCTTTTACTATATAATTATAAATAGGCAGAGGCGGATTTACATTTTCAATACATTGAGAAATATGCATACCTACTATCGATTGCACTAGAACAAGGTTCTTTAGTTACATTTGTAAATCCGCCACTGTAAATAGGTTACTAAACAACTCATAAACGCTTGACCAACAGTAACATTAACTAATCAATTTGGATGATAATCAATGGCAAATTACCTCGCAGTAAAATGCAAATGAGCCACTGTTTATTGTCTTTTGCGTTTGAATTTTTTATTACATTAAGAGAATGTACACAGGAATCTGATGGGGTACCTTATGAATATAATTATATCATTTTATCTACACTTACATTATGATAGTAGTTATATTATAATAACAAGTAGTAATTCCACTAAATACCTATATATTTTAGTAGAATTACATGTCACCATATGTCACTTTTATAATATGACTACGTTCTAAAATGTTTGATTTTTTTGAACTTAACATAATTTTCTTTTTAAAACCATGCTTCTAATGAAGCCTGGTAAAGATTGTAATTCAATGCAAACATTATCTCATTTATTCTATGTAATGAAATTGCAGGTACGTTAAGTTTCCCCCCTCCCTTCTTCAATGTGTTAAAATTTATTTATGTTATTGGTTTACACTCAGCTTGCACTTTCATTTTTCTTCTTTTGCGCCCTTTGGGCTGGAAAAGTTATGAACAAATTCCTTTTCCGAACCCACTTGAGAGAAATAAAGCTTTTGGAAATTACTTCCTGTAAAAATGCGGAAACCGATTTTGAATATTTCGAAATTGTTCAGTGTGCAATGTTAAAATTATGGATCATCCTTCATAAGAAAGGTTTGAAACTTAGTAAAATTACAATGTAGGTACTCTTTTACTGTTATATACCTACTGCCTATACAGGGTGTTTCTACTCAAAGTGGACAATGTAATACAGGTTGTAGAACTCATCAAAACTAACACTTTTTTTAAGTAATTATTTTAATTTTGGCTTTTTGTTTTTGAATTATGGACCTTTTTGTTTTTTTACAAATCTCTATATGTATCTCCATTATTTGTAGTCGGATTTCAAAAAATCAAAGTTATTTGGAATCAACAGTTTAATTATAGTCATTTTTAGAACGCACTAGAAAAAAACTGTTTCACACCTCGTATGTTACATGTGCAGGTATGTTCGCACACTCAACAAAAGGTACGTAGAGGATTTCTCGTCTCTCCACTACTTCCTGGGCCTTACTTTTTAACGTTTACCAGTTCCTAAGGCGTCACTCTAACCTTGCTGTACTCATCAGTTAGGGTCTCTCCTTCTAACATATGTCATTATCATGTTAGACACTCTTCTTTTTCTTCGTCAGTCGGTTCTTATTCATTTGGGTTTTCCGTTTTCTGTTTCCATCTATCTCTTCTTTAAATCTCTTTCAGGTAGGGTTAGTTTCAAAATCATAATATTCATTTGCTAAAATGTGCACGTCAAAAGTAGAAACAGAAAACTTCATACATTGAAGATGAGGGAGGGGGGCCTAACTTAACGTACCTTGAAATTAGGACATTATTGTAATAATCTTTCTGTTATTAATAGTGAGGCTGGACGTTTACTATGCCCGTTATGTACAAAACGGAATTGGGCACAACTCGATAACGACCTATGGCGATTGGAGCAATGGCTGCAAGCGGCCGAAGGTATCCAAAGTTCCCAAAGATCACCACCATCGAATATAGAATTGTTAGAAGATGTAATCCAAGACCACAGGGAATTTTTGCTCGATTTGGATAGCCACAAAAGTATTATACGATCACTTAATATAGTAGGAACGCACTTGGCCGATCATGCGGAGGATACAGAGAGAGCCGATAAGCTTCGAGAACGGCTGGATGACGACAACAAGCGATGGGATGGTGTATGCCTGAGTGCCGCTACCTGGCAGACCACTTTACAAAAAGCACTAATGGATGTAAGTACCTTACAGCTCGAAAATGTTTTCGCCATTTCTCATTTTAGAATCGGCAATTCCACTTAATTGTGGAGGAATTATGTGCGTGGTTAGAGAAGACTGAGAATCAAATTAAAGCGTCAGAACCGGTTGACTTAACCGTCGATACCGAGAGCATCAATAATAAGTTCGAAAGGTTCTGTTTGTTGAAATCCGAACTGGAACACTGCGAACCGAGAGTGATGAGTTTACAAGAGAACGCCAACCAACTTCTGAGGCACGAACAAGCACCCGAAGGATCGATAACAATTTGCACACGATTAAACGAACTAAGACTTAAGCTGCACTCACTCATAAGACTTACAAGAATATATGTACTCAAATTAGGCGCCGTTTTGGGACGGGATCCTAACGAATTAGGATTAGATTTTGTTTCGTCATCTATCACAGCCGGTCCTAGTCTACATTCTCTCAGTTACAATGTAAGTTTGATAAACAGGTGTAATATTTTGTAAGTATTAAAACATTTTCATTTTATAAATTTGTTATTGTTATTGGATTTTTGGACAATTATGGATCGTTATTTTACCGTACTAAAATAAATTATGTGAAAGTTTGTAACTGCAAACATTGTAATTCAAAAACTATAATGCATGCGTTACAAAGATGTATCTAGCAAAGTGAGTTTTGTAGCATGTTTTGTAGCTATTGTATTAGAAACGGTGTTATCTCATTCAGTAGGTAGCAGAGTTGTTTCGATGTATTTTTTAAATTATATTTAAGTAGCACTGTATCTAAAAGTATATTTAGATTAAGAGTTAACAGCACAATTTCACCTTTATTTTGCGTTTGGACAGCTTCTGGACCAGGCAACTGCTACACAAGGGGCACCCGCCGCACAAGACAACAGCACTTACACGTAAATATTGTTTTTCTTATTATTTCATTACAACCGCTTGAGCACCTCAAGTACTTTTTGAAGGCGTCTTTAATTTGACAAAAGTGCCATGCTGCCTTCATCAAGTACACTTAACACGTTGACCAAATAATTATTACGTACAATAATATTGTTACAGTGGCAATACAGATGACTTGAAAATAAATACGACAGTTTTAAGAAGAGGTTACCATTTCTTGGGTAGAGTAATCAGAGCGTCTCTGCCGATTCAAGCGATCATGCTCTTACTATTGGGCGTAGCATCTCTAGTCCCGTATACAGAAGACGACTATGCATGTTCACTAGTCAACACTTTTGCCAATAGTTTTAATCCGACGTTACGTTATCCCGACGGTCCCCCACCTATATAAACATCATAAGTAGGCCATTAATCCTTTTTAGTTATAATTCATCATTCCATTAGACTTTCCCCTTACTTTAGTTCGGTAGTAGAATAATATTTTAACAGTGTTACTTAAGTATAGGTTCCTTTATTTTTTTATTATAAATTTTCTATATGCGACCATCGTCAATTGAATAAGTCATTACGACAGACCTCAAATCTCATTGTTTTTTTAACAACTTTATATTGTAACGCAGCGAGATTATCTTGACCACTTATCTGTATATTGGGAAAACGCACAGAGTAATTTTTAATATATACATATTTATATATATTTTATATTGTTGTTTTTAGAATTTTACGTACATGGTTGTGTGTTAATTTATCGAGATTCTTTAAGGGGGTGGAACACTTTAAAGAATCGACGATTAATTCGTTACTATGATGTGATAACAATTTGACCTTTGATTAAGAAATGAATGTAATACTAATCTCTCCTAAAGTTTTACGTTAATGAATAAATACGTTACGATCGCAACTAAACTCTCCATGGTTGAGATGGTAACTTATCATTTTGTGGTATTTCAAGGGTCAAAATGCTTGTATGCGAATGCCTTAGAAATTCTATATTACGTTTATTGTTGCTTTTGCATATTTTATTTTAAACTGATCACGGTGCTATAGTATATGTTAACTTATCTCGCATGTTAAATAACCAACAAATTGCTTAAAACAACAAATACAGCTTCTACACATTTATACGAAATGAATATGTGTATAGGTAACTAAAAGGATTGTTTCCGCAAACATATTAATATTAGATCATAATGTGGCAATTTTAAATTACCTTAAAATATACGCTGTTTTCATTTATACTTTGTCTCGTTTGTTTTTTTAACTGTTTGTTTTATTAGGTAATGGGTACAGGTTTGGCCCAGTTAAGGGTAATAATTGTCTACATCACTAACTGAAACCCTTTAACACGATGAAAACGGAAGTAAATTTCCAGATGGTTTTATAAGGCTAAAAGCATGAAATATTATGGAATTTATGTACTGTCGAGGAGGACATCGAATCATTCCTACTTCTGTTTAATATTCGTATAACTTATTATTTCTTTATTTTTCGCAGATATGGTTCCCTGATTTACCGCAAGCATTGTTCTTATTCAAGGTTTTACTATTTCGAGACTACTTCTTTACATTCCACAGTACATAAAAGTTTCACATGGGTCCCATTGTACATTCCAGTTTTAAATTCACTATCGAGATATTGGTTCCCTTAAAAATGTTCGAGATCTTCCTTAGAGGGAGGCTTTTTGTAATACCCTTTTCCAAAAGAACCTATGTTTTAAGACGATGACACAGTATATGGAGTTGAGTCTCTTCTTCCTTTATTCAACTCTTGCATATTGGATCTGCTCCAAGTGCTTCTAAACCCATCAGAAAATTTACAACTTGCTGAAGTTCACCACATATTCTTCCATTCTTTTGTTTCACGGCTACGCTGGTACGACATCTGCTCATCTCTAGTATTCTTCCTGTTTTCATGTTAAATTCCACAATGTTTGTATAAATACAAATACAAATACAAATACAATGCATTTTCCGACCTTCTTTACCTAGTTGGTTGTCTTATTTCGTTACAAATTATAGCCAAATGCCTGGGTTTAATGCGGCTTGTTGATCAGCTACTGTTGAGAGTGTTTTGTTGGTAGAATTCCACTTCAATAGAATTTACGCGTAATTGTAGATTGCGAAGATTTGCATTACGACCCATGTTGGCTGACGGTCTCCATTCTTCAGCCTCATATATTCCGATTCCTACATTCCCTTCTATACCAATCCAAATAATTGACAATTCCAACAGTTTTATCAGTCAGCCCCTGTGAGTACTATTATATATCATATAGTATGTTCTTAAGGTACAGTCATTTAGATAACAGGTTTACCATATATCCTTATGAAGTGTGATCCACTTCCCTTCTCTACACTGACAAGTGTATGCTCCTTCTCAGCGCCGTCGTCTACAATACCAAGTGAACAGGCGGTAAGTTTATAAGGGTTCCCAGTGTAGCGGCAGGTGTTACGGCCATCCAGTTCTGTTATATGTATAATTAACTTATGTTTTGGAACACCATTGTAATACATTAATAATAAATACAAATATTTCCAACTAGTAGTGATTATCAACTTAATAATTAGACATAATGTTGAAACATGTTGAGTTATATTTAAAAATAAAAATCGGTGTGGATTTGTTATTATTATTATTATTACAATTGGTCCTGTAACAACTAAACAGGCAATACATACTTCCTTAGTTTCAGATTTTTGTTCTTTTTCACTACACTAAAGCAATGTATTTATTGTATCGATAGGTTTGAACATCGCTATGTATATGTACCAAGATATTGTAGTTAATTTTTCGTAATGTGCCTCACTTTTCCCAAAGTTTTGAATATTCAGATCTTATTCCTTGTACTGTTTATACATATTTGGATAATAAAAGTTTAGCCATGGTCGACCTGGTTATTAGGCCGACGTACTGATGTAACAACTGTACTTCATTCATCATAGGGATTAGTGGTCCATAGAGAAGAAGTTATCCCTCTTCTTTACACTATATTTGTATCCGTTTCAAAGCTACCTGCACCCTGTCACATACAGTGCTTTCAAACTTTACTATATAACAGACAGTTATGTTGTCTGGCTGTATCCTAATCTGGTAAGCTGTAGCAGGTGGTCTATGACGAGGCACTATAGCAGAGAGAAAAGAGTATCCCTCACCCAAGTATTTTCATTGGTAGCAGTGTAGATGTTTCTGTTCTCTACGATGTACAGTTAACCCACCCGACAAGTTCCTGGTGGATTCTCCCATTTCTCACACTATTTATGATGACATTAGAGACGTGTTATCAAACATTAGTTCTGTATCTAAATATGCTCCCATTACAATCCCTTTGAATATGATTGTTTTTTCAAAACTGTGCTCACTCTGCGAATTATACATTAAAAAATAATTACATCATTACTACTTCAATAAGACATCTTTTTACCACAATAAAGTAACATTTTTTTATACGTCAGTTTTAGATTATCTGGTCAAAATGACGTGTGTCTGTTAGTTGGACTACTAGAGCTAGTTCGCACGATTTCCCAGTTTGGGACTTTGGGAGGTTACAGCTGTTCATGTTTAGAGATGTAAGGTGTAAGACTGGTCCCAATACGTCTTTCAGTCACCCTTTCCTAGGTTTAGTACACATATGAATTAGACCTTTACTACTTCAGACAGTGGCGACGATATTTTGTGTTAATACCTACTCTACTAAGTATTAATTAAACAAATTCTGCAATGCTACTGCTACAGTATGTACCTATACATTTTCTAATTTCTATAATTATTGTAAATCTTTGTTTCTTTTTAGAATTTTTCCCACAATCAATTATAACTATATTGTGTCTTTTGTTTCAAGTTTACTTTGTTAGCTTACTGTAGGCTTATCAACCTGCGAACGCTTATCGTAACCAATACTGTACATTTTCACTTTCATAGGTAAGCACTTCATATTTGAATTATTTCATAAACTTTGCGGAAGAGAAAATACCAACACTCTGAACGTTGAATTTTAATATAAATACATTGATTGAATGCAGTTTTTGATTTTAGTCCCTTGGATACTGTGACTTAGGCAACCAACATATCACATGATAGGTACACGATGTTGAACGTGTATTTATAATATTTATAAATAAGAAAGCGAAACGATTAGTTTTATTATTGACTGTTGTAGTATATTCACGAATTCCATTCATTATCTATAATCATCTGCGACGTGATATATTGGTTGCCTAAGTCATAGTATCCAAGGAACATTATTACAGCCAAATACTGTACCTACATATTGGTTCACAATCCCTTGGAACCTGTCACTTGAAAGTATACTGCAACCTTATTATAAATTTGGCAATGCAACCCTGCGGTTGAAGGCCTTGCCAATGTAAGGTTTTACATTTTTACAATTATCTATATAATCTAGGACGTGTATGATGCAACAGTCTCATTTTCTTCCTTAACTCGTCATAAAGTAGAGGTTCGAATCCTCCCAAAGTAATTTTTTTTTGTTTGATTTGGGATACAAGCATAAAAAATTAGACCCTGTATGTATGGGAATGCAACAAAATGTACAAATTACCCTTCTAGGACTGCAGGTTTTTTGCTAGTGTAAGCATAAAACAATCCAAAATCAGTTTTGCAGTAAGCTGCTATCTGGGTAAAGATTAGCGTGTTTCAAATTGCGCGAAAAATACTCATAGACCAACATAGACCCGGTTTTATAAAGCATACTTAAATACGTGATCAGCTAACGATGTGATTAAGTTTGAATAATGCAACATGATTTGCTAATACGGGTTACATAGGTGTGGTCGTTGATCGTATTAGCCTATCGCATTACTTAACCACATTGTCAGCTGATCACGTAGTTAACTATGCTTTATAAAATCGGGCCTTAGTATCTTTGGTTATGGCAATAAAAATTTGTCGTTTGTAAGGTGTGTTGCCTATCCCAATTTTATCGAATTATATTTGTATTTGTACAGACATGCCTGAGGCGATAATCTCTTCATTTACAAAAAGGACAACCACCTGCAAGATTTGAAATTTAAATCAATGATATCTCAACGTTGCCGAATCCTTGTCACATAACTTTCTGGTAGGTACCTACTTTGGTATTCTTTGGTACGAAAAATAGGGGGGGTTACACTCCCTGACCCCGATTTCTCTCTAAGGCCGTGTATCATATTGAAAACTCATAAAATAACGTAATAAAGCGAGAAAATAGAGTAACGTAGGCATGTTTCAAGTTGTACATAAACAATTAAATTTAAATTTGGCGCGTTAGCAACCCGTTGTTAGTAGGTGGCGCCATCATTACAATTTCCAAAAAAACAGTCGTTGTAGACTTGACAAAGCTTTATAAATTTTTGAGTTTTGTAAAAATTGTGTTAAAAAAAAGAAGTAAATTGTGCAGTAAGTGACTTATTCTGAAAATCTTAAAAAATTTTTACTCTTAAAGTGGATATAGAATTAGCGTAAACCTGACGATAGTAGCGCTAAGAGAATTCGGCTCTACAATGGCAGCCAGCGATTCAGCGGGCGACGATTCTTTGTATCCGATTGCAGTATTAATCGATGAATTAAAAAATGAAGATGTACAGGTGAGTTAACTACATTTCATTTAAATATAACGTTATTTGTTTATCCAACTTTTATCAATTACATTCACTCGTAACCAACTCATTCCATTCACAGAATAATGAATGACATCACATGTCTAATTAAAATCAACTCATTTTAGTTGCGTCTGAATTCGATTAAAAAACTTTCAACAATCGCTTTGGCTTTGGGAGTAGAAAGAACACGATCGGAATTAATACCTTTTCTTACCGAAACAATATACGACGAAGACGAAGTACTTTTAGCTTTAGCCGAACAGTTAGGCAATTTTACAACACTCGTCGGCGGACCGGAACACGCTTACTGCTTGTTGCCGCCACTCGAAAGTCTCGCTACCGTCGAGGAAACGGTCGTACGTGATAAGGCCGTCGAGTCTCTTCGTGCCGTTGCTCAACAACACACACCCGCAGATCTCGAACAGCACTTTGTACCTTTAGTACAACGATTATCTGCGGGCGATTGGTTTACAGCACGTACATCAGCATGCGGGTTATTTGCCGTAAGTATCCCACAGCACAACTAATGGCCGATCGAATAAAAAAAAATGTTACAGGTGTGTTATCCGCGTGTGTCCCTCGCCATGAAAGCAGATTTGAGATCTCACTTTCGTGCACTTTGCCAGGATGACACACCGATGGTACGTAGGGCAACTGCATCAAAATTAGGAGAATTAGCGCAAGTTGTTGAGTTAGAGTATCTTAAATCCGATTTAATTCCGATGTTTGTTAACTTGGCACAAGATGAACAGGTCAGTATTCATTGATATTTACATACTGTAACAATAAATTAGGGGAATACTAAGAAAAATAGCTTTCAAAAATAATGTATTCTAACATTGACACAAGGGTGGTCCCTTGGACCATTCAATGATAGGGATGCAAGATTGGTATTGACTCTCCCAAATTATTTTATAGTAAAAATGTGTTAGGCCCAGAAGAAATGGAACACTTGTGGCTATTGAACACAATGCCAACACCAAAAACCACAATAATAAACAATTTATTGTTGTTAGCTTTCACTTATTCTTTGTTATAAAATTGGGAAATTGGAAAATTTAAAACTCACACTTTTACAAATGAAATATTTTATTTATAATCATCAAAAAGTACAATTTATGTACAACGAACCAAGTTCTTATTACAAAAAAAGCCAATTCAATGCTTAATTTAAACAAAATAGCGAGACATAACTTTTTAGATTTTCTAGCAATAATTCTCAATTAAAATAACCAGCAATGGCGCCCAAGTCTTTCTCTTTCTTTCTAAATTTTCAAAAGTTTATTCAGAATAAATTTTTTGTTTGGAAATGTCTCCAAGAAAATAGCATTGAAAGATTGGGAGCCAGTTGAGTTTGCATGTTGAACCCATAAACGGCAATGGAACCAAATTTCTTGGTTGCCAATTCCAAAAAAAGGTTCTGTCCAAAAATTACGTGGGTTAGTTGCCCATGTCCTTTGGCAATTCTTATGAAATTAATTTACATAGACATTCAATTTTATAACCAAACCATCTACACCCAGCACCCACACTCCTCAAGTCTTCCTCTCCTCTTTGAAACTAGCCTGCCTTGGTCTTCCCCCTTTCTCTTCCCAATTGTCTTACTGAACAGTACAGTAACTTGGTCATCCGTTCTTTTAGCATTTTTTTATCTATATGCCCTATTCGTTTTGGTTGTAATTTTGGGTTCTTATACAGCGAATATGTCTATATCTCAAATATTTCTCAATATTTTTGCTTCCATCTGTTCAATTGTTCTTCAAATTTGTGTTACTGTTGACTGTGTTATTATTCATTATTATTAGTCCAGTCAATGAATACATTATAGAGTTCGTGGAATATGCGAGAAATTTTAGCTTCAGGACTTTGTTAGGCGTAGTTAATAGGTAAACATATTCAAAGTTCCCACCGCCAGGAGGTGATTTTAAGGCGGAAGGCCATTTTTTGATTGTATCTCAGAAACGGTGTACTCTACAAAAAATTGTTCTTAATAAAATCAAAAGCTACCTAAGTTTCCTATAAAAGTGCTTCCATATATATTTATCGAATTAGTTGTTCTCATAAAAACTCCAGACTACCTAACTCTTTGTCAAATAGTTGTTTCTTGTTTTTTTATTTTATAGGAAATTTCCTTACAAGAATTTTTTCCCGAGTCCACCGTTTCCCAGATATAATCAAAAAACACAAACACAAGCCCTCCCCCATCCCACTTTGTTGTAATTCCAATAACATTATATACATACATACACACATGTACAATATACCTACATGTATGCTGATGGTGATGATCTGATGATACTCAACTCTATTTCTCTTTCCATATTGATGATTTCACAAATGCCTTATTCAGCTATAATAATGACCTTCCGTAATCATATTTGGTAGTAGAATTCATTGCAAAATGATTGACATTCAAATTAACAATAACTCTGTTTGTTTTATACAGCCATAGGGGTTAGTCAAAGTCATATTAATCACGTGATTGGAGTGACTTGCGTCATAAGACCTTTCTTGCCTCAGCTTAATGTGAAACGAATGTTCAAGTTGACCTAAATGGAACGTGCTCAACGAGTATGTTCACTCTGAGGCGCCCCTGGGCGTCACCATCTATTCATAAAGACCAAGACAACACTATACCTTATCCAACGAGAGAAAGGACTTGCGCTCGGACGAAAATTCATATGTTTCAGTTGAATCGCCGCCTATTCATTACTCCTACTTCGACGAAGTCATACCTTGCGCCGATACCAATAAAGGTACCTCTTTATAGATGAATACCTGATCCCAGTTTCCTCCCACTTTAATCTGCAATGCGCAAACCAAGTCCTTTCTCTCGTTGGATAAGGTATAGTATTGTCCCAATTTAGCTATTGCTCACAACTGTACCACTCTTGTGTTCCCAAAGACACTTCTAATAAAATATAACACGTTTAGAATTCATGTCTCAGATTAATTTTTGGTTTTCATAAGTACAAACATAAATTAAGCGAAGTATGCTGGTTAATAGAAGGTTTATAATAGTAATAAAACTCACGACCTTCCCTTTAACTTTTGTATTGAAAAAAGCAATAAGGGAAAGGTAGTGAGTTTTATTACTATTATATTTATCACCCCCCTTTGTGATCATCGGACCTGTCTATCATAATAGAAGGTTTTTTAAAAAGAGCCACTTTATTTCACAAAATAATTACTACAGACACACAAAATGATATATCGCAGTTATATTCACAATTTAAACATTAGAAACGTAGAATTCATGGAACTTCTCTGTATAAATGTGCATTTGCCTATCAACTTCCGACTGTATACAACATTTTTGCCAGAATTCATAAAATCATATCACTCGATCACTACATTTAAATACAAATTGCACCGAATGTTACTGTCCCAATAATGTATTAATTAATCTAATGATTGTCTATAACTGTATTATTTACTTTCTTTCTGTCATATCTATTGCGTTATGTCACACAATATTAATGTGAATGTTTCAGGTTCAGGTTCAGTGCAAGAGAAAAGGATTTTTTCTTTTAAACTGCGCCTTGAGGTTATTTGGTTCACTTGTTTTAGTTGATAAATACTTCTATGTATTTGGTATCTTTCATCTCTTTCCATTTGAACTAATTGTGGAATATCTGTCCAAACAATTTCCCCAAATTTCAGCATCGTTCCTTACTCATATTTCCATGATTTGTTGGGCCTTGTCTCTCTCTTTTGTATATCTGTCCTGTTAGCTTGCTATCCTTGATTTTTATGTGCCCTAGTCTTTCACCAGGCAGGCTCGGTGTGTCTGGTAACCCCTTGCACCTTCGAGTAGTAGTAGTGGTAGTTAGTAACCTTCATTTGTATTATACAGGGCGTCCCAGGTTTAATGATCAGGACTTTGACATTTTGTAGAAAAACACATTATGAGGTGGATTGCTCCTATAAACATAGGTAGGTCCTAAAATTCTTTGTTTCTGAGATACAGGGCATTCAAATTTCATAAAGATTAAAGTTTTTATTTATTTATTTTCGAACTGTGGAAAATATTCAAACCAAAATTGGCACACACAGATACCTTGGTACAACCTCCGTTGTTATTTGCGTATATTTCTCATTATATCTTCGATCCTTTACTTTTCCTTGCCTTTTCTGGACCATCGCCTCTCTATCCCTCTCTACTATCTCTTCCCTTGTGATATTGCCAAACCCTTCCTCCCTTCTCCTCTGTACCTCCTTCGTCTCATATTCCTCCCATTCGTAATAGTTGCACCTGTCATCCTGACCATACTTTAGCTTTCCCTTCTTCACCTGTTCTCAGCAACATTGTCACAGTTCCCTCTATCCCTCTCCAGGTCCTCCTCGTACCTCATCGCCATTTTCCCCGCTTGCACTCTCATTTTTTCTCCCTTCACCTCCTCCATCACAATGTAACCAAGGGTCTCCCTTTTCAATCCCATTACCTATCTCATCTCCAATATCTCTCCTACACTCTTTCCAACGCCTCTCACTCTCTACAACCTCATAATTCCACACTCTACATCATGACTCTCTTCACTAGCTTTTTGTATGACCATCCTCTCCTCCTCACGTCCCACGAATATTTTCTCTCCCATCCTCCAAATCTGTTCGAATCCTTATTCCCTGTCTTCCCTAGTTCCTTCACATAAACATTCTCCTTGTTATCATACCTCATCGAGTACCCCAGATATTTAACCTCCCCCACACATTCTATCTCCTCCCCCGCTCTTTGTGCCCCCTCATATCATTTCCCGTTTTAGCAATCATTACGATGTCACCGGCATACGCCAAGGCCCACACCTTTCCTCTTCCAATTACAACTCCACCACACTACACATCCCTCAGCCTCTCCGCCAACTCCTCTATATATATAAGGAGAACAACCCTGGACTGAGTGGACACCCCTGTCTTAGCCCTTTAACGATTACAAACCCCTCTCCTCCGCACTTTTCCCTACTTTTTCCTTGCACCTTGCCACATCATACAGCTCTTGCGTCCTCACCACTAATTGCTCACTAGGTCCCTTATTTCTCATAATCCCCCATAGTTTTCTTCTCTGTACATACACTGTTGAACGCCCTTTTAATGTCTAAAAACAACCCATAAACTTTCTCCCCTTTCTCTCTAGTTCCTTATTCACTACTTATCTCACCATGTAACATATGATCCTTCCCTACGACCTTCCGATACCACCATGCACTGCTCACCTCCATCTTTCTATATCTATCTCCCATATCCTTCTCTTCCCGCCTTTCCCCATTTTTCTCAGAAACTTCCATATCTGACCTTCGTTCCTTAGATCTCCCACTTGCCCCTCTAATCTCTTTCCTGTACCTCTTCTTTCTCCTTTCATCTCGGAACCTCTTCTTCAATTTTTTGTATTCTCTTATCTCCATTAGACCCTTTGTTCATCTTCTCACTCCTCTCATCTCCGTTTTTGCGTCACGACAGTTCTTGTTCCACCATTTTTGATCTCTTCCCCTATTATATTCCCCGATTTCATATCTTCTCTTCTCCATCGCCTGATCCATTATTTCTATTATCTCTCTCATTCCTTTGTAATGGTGAATTGTAGGTTGACCACATATGGGGTATCAAAAATTCTTAGTGTTCCCTTACTTAACGTATTGATTAGTGGAACGTATGTGGTATTTATCTAATTTGAACAATTTTTAGGATTCTGTAAGACTTTTAGCAGTGGAAGCTTGTGTAAATATTGCGACGCTCTTACCTCAAGAGGACGTAGAGAAGCTCGTAATGCCCACATTACGGCAATGTGCCGGTATGTTATCTCCGCTAAATGCGCAAGTTTCACTCGCTTCGTTTTCAGGCGACACATCGTGGCGTGTGCGCTATATGGTGGCCGACAAATTTACAGAGTTACAGAAAGCCGTCGGTCCGGAAATTACGCGAACAGATCTAGTACCTGCTTTTCAAAGTTTATTAAAAGATACAGAAGCAGAGGTACGTGCGGCGGCCGCAAATAAAGTGAAAGATTTTTGTCAAAATTTGGACAAGCCGCATCAAGAGAATATAATTATGAATAACATTTTACCGTGCGTAAAGGAATTGGTATCCGATCCCAATCAACACGTCAAATCGGCACTGGCATCTGTAATAATGGGACTAAGTCCGATTTTGGGTCGTCATAACACAATTGAGCATTTGTTACCGCTATTTTTGTCACAGTTAAAAGACGAATGTCCGGAAGTGAGATTGAATATTATTTCAAATTTAGATTGCGTTAACGAAGTGATCGGTATACAACAACTGTCTCAGTCGCTTTTACCGGCGATCGTCGAACTTGCGGAAGATTCAAAATGGCGGGTGAGGTCCGCAATTATCGAATATATGCCTTTATTAGCCGGCCAATTGGGGCAAGAGTTTTTCGACGAGAAATTAAATGCGCTGTGTATGACGTGGCTTATGGATCATGTTTTCGCTATTCGCGAAGCGGCGACGTTGAATTTACGGAAGTTGGTTGACCAGTTCGGTGCAGATTGGGCGGAAATTACCATCATTCCAAAAGTATTAGCGATGGCTAAGGATCAAAATTATCTGTATCGAATGACGTGTTTATTTTGTATAAACGTTTTGGCGGAGGCTTGCGGGAGCGATATCACCACCCACCTATTATTACCCACCGTCCTTAGTATGGCAAACGATAAGGTCGCCAATGTACGATTTAATGTTGCGAAAACTCTTCAAAAAATTGCTCCGCAGTTAGATCAAGCAATTATACAGCCTCAAGTTAAACCGGTCCTGGATAAACTTAATGTGGATTTAGATGTCGACGTTAAGTATTCCGCATCAGAAGCTATTGCCGGAATTACTGGTAAAATAATTTCGCAAGTACGATAATTAACTAACGACGTTTTTTTTTCAGCCTTGGGTTGAATGTATACAACAGTGTTGAAGTATTTTAAGAACCTTATCAGAATCTCATGAATGAGTCATTAAAAAATTACATAATCTCCTCATAGACTCTATTATTTAAGTACATATATCTGTTGTGCTACAAAATTAATATTATTTAAAAAATATGTAAAATAGTGTTCTTTAGATGCTGTAGTATTAAACAATTGATTACAAGCAATTGTACATTATTATTACATTTTTTTAGTATTTATTTGTTTTAACAGGAGATCCTTCATTCCATACTTGAACAATTAACACATAGTATGTATTGTTCAAAATTGGTAATGAACGACCAGATGTAATTTCATTTTTTTTTTATAATTGACTTATTACTGATAACCTGGATGCCAATAATAATAATTGCAATTTTTAGTTTTTGTACCAATTATAAAGTTTATTATTACACGTTTAAAATAAATTTATCTAATATAAGTCGATATATTATTTATGTCTCGTGCAAATAAACAGTACAAAAAAGTTTGTGCCAAAATCAGTAAGTTCACGATTTAGATGACGAAATCATTTTATATATCATTTCGCTAAATAAACATTAAGTTAACACGAGTTTTTTATTATTTATAATCGATTTATGTATTTATTTATATAAGATATGTAGTTTATAATAATAATGTAACACCCCTCATTTTTAACGATCCACAATTACCTATGTTATACATCCAAGATGAAGAACTGAAGCCCACCTAGGCTTTTTCTTTTTCCTTCGTTCAGTTTTATACACTAATTTTTGCTATATAACTATTGATCAAAAGTTTGGTCTGCACTCTTGTAAGGATTTTGTTCAGAGATTAATGTTAAGTTTCTTTATATAGCGACATAAATATGAATCGCATAATACATTATAGTGATAGGAAATCATTATTAAACACCTACTTTATCATTAAGGTTAAATAAACAAAGACTCATGCTAAATTTCACACAATCTGCTACAAGAGTGCACGATTCATGGTATGGGCTATCTGTATTATGTTTATATTTATAGTTAATAGGTTTGCTCACTATATTACCACTCTGTGATATTACTTTACAGTATATCAGAGTAGTATTGCCAATCTTATGAAGGCAACTACCCTATAAGATTCTTAGCAACAAAACATGTATTGAGGTATTAAAGTTGAATTTGTAGCCTCGTATGAATGTTACTAATTATTATTGGTTGAAAAATACATGTTAAGCGCAAGTAATTTTTTTATTAATATACTTATCATTTGCATCACAGAATGCGATTTGTAAATTTCACTTTTACATGGATTTACTATAAAAATGATTGTTCTCATTTTATACCCTTGCTGAATAGTTAATCTGGTTTGTTTCAAACAGGCAAGTTTTGTATTGTATTTGAAGAAAAAAAACTGGTTTTTAATGTGTCATACAAGTGCTCACCACTTACTTAATCTTGCTTGCACTTTGCAGTACAATTTCTACTTGCTATGTTGTTAGACATGTGGAGTGTAACTAACATACACAAATTTTAATTGTTATTAAATAATTTAAATTTTGAAAACTACTTGTGCATAATAACCTAACAGTAAGTTTTTTCATCTTGATATTCAGTTTAATTTGTTTAAAAAGAAGGTAACATTCAAATGAGAAACACTATGGTCACCAAAATATATCTTGAACATAATATCATCTGCCATTGGTTACAATCATGTAAGTAATAATTTTATTAATATGTTAACTGCTGTAGTCTGTGGTCCTTTTACGTACTTTTATTATGGTTGGCTAAATTTAAATTTAAAAACTACGAAATTTCTTGTATTATTGTTTTTTAGTTTGCCAAAAAATATGTATATATACATACGGGTGTACATTCCACACATATTGTAGCTAATGATATTGTGCATTGTACACAAGGTACCAAATATTTATTTGCGTGCCCTATTCTCACCGGATTAAGAACATTCTTTTCCTTACCTCACCAGGAAGTAACAATGGTACTTTCTATCCATTAGATAGAATTAGTTGCATTGAGCATGGATTTTGCATGTTAATTAGAGAAATTTTGAAATTGCTTATAATGGCAAATCCTATCCCTAGAATTAACATTTTGTGGCAGCACATAATTTTCCAAAATGACATACAATATTCCCATGTATATGGGAATAAATAAAACAAACTACATTTAATGAATGAAGATAAAGTTTTTAAGTACTGACGCTACCAGCAATGCAAACTGGCAGGAATGTACATCGTTCTTTACAAAATATGGTTCCTCATACTTAATCTTGTTCCATCAGGGACCCATCCCGCGGCCCGCCTCTGCTGTTTTTAGTTAATTAATAATGTTACTATTTAAATTTTGTGTATTTTCATCTGTTTTCCCCTCTGCCACTCACATCGAATTAAGAGTACATACTCTTAATTCGATAATCTTAAAGTCTTCCAGCTTGAGAACGAAACTAGTTGAGTTGAGTTATTCCTGCCAGTTTGCGTTACTGGTAGCATCAGTACTTAGGTACTTTTACAAAAAACAAACTTCATCTTCATTCATTAAACGTCATTGATGGTTAAGGGGAGGTTGTAGTTTGTTTTATTTTATACTCAACTCCTTTGTGAGTACTTGATCGTACATTATGAATTCATGTATGTATATGGGACTTGTGTGTAAGTATTCATTAATTTCTATCTACAGAGACATCACACATCTGATTTCAAAATATACAATACATTTTGCGGAATTGAAGCTGTCCAACTCCTGATAGAGGGCTCTCAAGTGGTAGCATTAATTAACACCAAGATATTTGATAGCACTGTCTTTAGGGTTCCAAGGTATGAAAACAACTTTTTTTTATGTTTCGTGAGTTCATATGTTTCAGCGCAAATATCTTCGCTTGGTATTTGGAGGGGTTAATAAAGATGTTCCAGTCGCTGTACTATTTAATAATAATGTTAACTGCATGTTGTAATTCTTGGATCCGGTTAGTTAAGTTTAGGGATTCGTGTGATTATAGCTGTGTCGTCAGCAAATATGGCTGGTGGTATGTCTGAAATATAGATGTGGAAGAGACGTGGCACCAAAATACTTTCTTGAGGAATTCCTGCGTGGACGGAAAACACTCATGTGTGATCTTATCAATACCTAAGGTGGTACTTAAAAGTGCCTAGCGCACTTTTAGCAACCCCTTTACAATGCATGTCTTTGAAACGGTCATTTTCCCTCAAAATGGAAATTAGCACATTATGTTCATCAAGCCGGGTAAAAATAAATATGATATTAACTGTTACATACAAATAACTCGTGTTAACCCCGTCGAAGGTCCTCTAAACAACCATCTACACCCGCGATTACTTCAAGAAATTGAAACACTGCATTCAGCTTCAGAGGGCATGCTACGAGTTACCAACTCCCACGGGTTTTGAAAACAAGAACTACACTATAACGATCCTGCTTGATATAGCACAAGCTGTCTACACCGAAGGCATTCAGAAAAAAATCCTGGACTGGAACATACCCAGCTACCTGCCACCAATCATCTTCTGTTTTCTACAGCACAGGCAATTCGCAGTCAAAGTTACCTCATACATAAGCGCAAATTTTAATTGCTACAAACAATTCAAATTCTGAAAGCATTACTTGTGCATAAAAACTTACAGTAAGTTTTTCACCTTGACATTCAATTTAATTTGTTTAAAAAGAAGGTAATATTCAAAGAAAAAACTATGGTCACCAATAACCTTGGATAGGACATAAATCATCAGCCACCGATTAAAGGTCCATCATTGTACCATTATGTAAGTAATAATTTTATTAATATGTTAACTGCTGTGGCTGTGGTTCTTTTAGATACATTTATTAGGGTTGGCTAAATTTAAATTTAAAAATGTAAAAGTCAGATATCGCCCTTCTAGGATAGGCAGTTGCTTAATTGCCTCACCCAGAATTCCAGAGTAGCTTATCTCAATATACCTCTGCCATTCAAGACCCAGGAGGGCTTCCATGACGACTGTGGGGCTGGTTCGCACTGCACCCGTGCACGCAAGGAAAGCTAGCCTTTGTACGTGATTAAGAAGGAAGAATGCCACAGAAGGCATAACCTAAGGGTGGTTAAGGCTTCCACCTAATTTTTTCAGAATTATTATTGGCTGGAAATGACCGTCAGATTAAAGACGTTCAACGTTCAGTTCTAAACTCCCCCAGTAGTTCTCCAGGTGGTGATGTGCTGAGATCCATAGAAGGTAACATATTCGTGCTAATAAGCGTTTCAGGATTATTTTTCGACGCTCAAGTGGCATCATCTAGGTATTACGGATAAATGATGAAAAATATATTTGTGTGTATAACAGTATAAAGTAAATAATGAGGTAGGTATACTATTTATAAAAATAAAGTAAAGTTAATTCAGCATTAAAGCATCTTCTGTACCACTCGAAACTGGTTCTTCATCACTTCTCGATCTTTTGTTCCTTCCTTTTTTGTTGCGCAACTTTCTTTGACTAGTAATCATTTTGGAAAAATTTGAAAGCTTATCCATTTTAGAAAAATAGGATTGTTTTGCAGACGATTTACTTTTACTACCACTACCATTCCTAGAAGAATTGTCATTTGTTACATCCTAAAAAACAATTAATTCAAGTTTGAGAGTTGGGCGAATATTATTTTATAACCTCCATAATTTCATCTAGGGTTTGCCCTTTAGACCATCCAAAATCGCCTCTTCCAAATATCCAACCAGGTGCAATTCCGGTCGGATGTTGCAGAATTACGTTATTTCGGCAGGATGTGTACACTATTCTCGAGAACAATATAGCTACGAACTAGAATGGTTTTATTAAAAAAGAGTTGTTTCGTTTCAATTCCTGAACCATTAAAAGAGATGTCAGGACGGTAATGACCATGAAAACGTTGATTCCCTTTTCGATAGGTTTCGTGAGCATTGCCAAACATCCCTTGGTGTACAAGGAATTTTCGATAACTGTCGGTTCTTCCTTCCATAAATATGAAGATTCACTTTCTTGGAAAGGATCGTGGAGACACTGCATGGGATACTCAACATTACAGCAACTCCATGGAACGACTGGTAAGAGAAGCTTAGTTGGGGACAGCCGTAATCTGTAAGGAATTCTAAGTGTTTTCATTGGTGACAAAGATACGTACTCCATGACCAGTTGGTGATCCACACGAATTTGGTGTTCATCAATCCATGACACCTGGTACCAATCCTTATAGTCGTAAACCCCGCAACACTGCATTTTTACTTGCAGATCGTCGATTATGCGTTTCCAGAATGCATCTTTAAGGTACTGGCTCATTGCGTTTTCTAAAGCACGTTTGATTACCTGTACTATGTGTTCCAAAATTTTCCGGCCAAAGCTTGCAATTGTAAATATATTAGCAATAACGTAACACCCCACAGCTGACCAAACGAACACAATGCGCCTGGTACTTTTTCTGGAAAATGATTTTCATTCACAAACGGATAAATAACATACAAACATACAAACTTGTGCGCCTGATTGTAACATTTGTAACAAACCTTCAACCCAAACAGTCCATGAATTGTAATGTGTGTTCCGAAGATTGCAATGACGACAAACACAAAATTTACTTCGATTTTCTCAGAATACAAAGTCGGCGAGATTCTTACGCATACGTAAGTGGACCAGCACGTTGCTATCAAACCTAGTAACGCTTGAAGACAATTCAAGCCCACAAATATTAGCGCGTAAATATACCGTTCGTGTTGTGTCAGTTTAACAACTCCAACCGCCATCAAAGCGAGACAATCACGTTTGCGTATTAAACAAAAGATATCGATCAAACATATTTTTGGAAATGAATCAAAATGAAGGAAAAACCGAGCCAGATACGGGAAAGGTGGTACAAACAGAGGAACAAGAAGAAAAAGATTCACTATTCTCCGATGAAGATCAGGGAGGTGAGATGATTAGATTAACTATACCTATTATACGTATTGGTTTATTTACAGAGAAAATTGTGGTAGTGGAAACGCCCGATGAGGTGGCAGAGATTGTTGTAGCAGAGTACGAGGAAGAGGAATTGGTGAAACTGGTGCAAATCATTAAGGACTTAACAGTATTGTATGATTTAAGAGAAAGCGATTGGACTGAAGAGAATGAGAGGGTTATGCAAGAATTCTTCGTAGATTTAACTATTCCCATGTTAATAGTGTATTTCGACTGCGATAACCTAATTGTTTCTACAAAGGTCCCTCGTTGTCCCGTTGTCGATTTGATGTACTTTGTCAGACGTCTACACGAAAAGTTCGAACTTTCTTCCATTCATGATTGTATTATCTTCGGAAATACGCAGCATAATGTCAATATCGAAGCAACAATTTTATCCGTTTTGGAGTACGTTTACGCGCCTATAATTTTTAGTGTTACCACTTGGCCTGACAGTATCCTTTTTCTGTTATTGGTACCTAAGATCGAAGGTTTCACATTTTTTTCTTAGCCATATGAAAGGTATAAGAAACGATCTTTGCGCAGCACTTAACAACTTCCTACAAAGTATGACCGACTTACACTACCGGCTTCGTGGACTGACCGTCATTTACGTACCGCAAGAATGTGCAAAACTCACCCATTTGCAAGCAAGCAAAGATAAGGAGTTGATTAAAAGATTGGAAGGCGTCGTGGTTTACTGGACTCGCCAAATTCGAGTTTGTTTACAAGACCAAGACCAAAATACTCCCCAAGATTTACTTTGCCCAACTGACGAGTACCAGTTCTGGATATATCGATGTAAGTCCCATCCTTTAGTAGTAACACACCCATACATATTCATTTTCTAGATGAAAACCTCTCTGGAGTAAGTTATCAAATCAAAAACAGAAACCTTTTGCATATTTGTGACATTCTAACCTACGTCCAATCGACTCATGTGACTCAGTTCATGCTTTTGATTGAAGAGATACAAAGTAGTTTGGAGGAAGCCAAATCAAATATTGAATATCTACAAGTTATTACTCAGCCGTGCGCTGAATTGATGGAAACGGAATCGCCAGTCGAAATTCCCAATAAATTGGTGAACATTTTAAATCTGTTTCGATTCATATGGGAACAAAGTCCATTTTATAATTCAAAACAGAAGATCACTGCGTTATGTAGGGCATTAAGTAATCAAATTATTCTTCAGTGTACGCAGTTTATCAATCTGGATGTCATGTTTAAAGACAGACATAGTAGAGCGGCCATAAAGATGTTTCAGATTTGCATTGACTGTTGCATGGAGTACATCAGAATTTATGGCGCAGTAAGTATTTTGCTTTCATTTTATTGTAGTGTTTGTGCATGGATAGTTGTCCATCAAATGACAATGAGATTGGAGACGTTGAATTGAAGTTCAAAGCTAAAAACATCAAACAGTAGAAGAATTTAACATATAAAACACGTTTCGCCAACAAGGCTATCGCCTTCAACGAGGAAACGATTGATTTAACATTTTTGTGACTTAGTGAGATTAGGGATGAAAACTCCCCTTTTTGTCAATTTTACGCCGTGCCCATCGCAATCAGTTATTTGTTGATTGATCAAAACACAAGACTGAGAGATAGATCAACCACGTTTGCTTGAAATTCTTGCATGTGTTTTGTTATCCATTGCTTCTGCTGCATAATGTTGGCTGGTCTTCTCTGCTAGTTCTTCAGACCTACTACTATATAACATCTGTAGTAAACTTCCTCAAGTTATTCACCTGAGATTAGGCAACCCAACATACGCCTATTACACAAAAACCTATACCGTTGCGTCTCTTCTTTTTTTGTTACACGTCAGCAACTATGGCTATTGGGACCTGTGTCTCCTCTATTTCTGTCCACACCATTCCAGAGGATAGAACATTACATCTTTCCAATGGGACCAAGCTCCTCCAGGAATCGCTTCAATTTCTTCGCGCTATGCGCGTCATACCTTATTAACAGATCTTTCAGTGCAATATCCTTTATGCCATACTTACTCCTTGTTTGTTCGAGTTGTGAACATTCCACCAGTATGTGTCTGATCGTTAGCCCTTCCTGACACCTTTTACACACTGGGGCAGCAATGCCTTTTAGAAGGTATGACGAAGAAATGTTCGTGTGTCCCAATCTCAACCTGGTGATCATCACCTGTTCTTTGCCCGTCAACTGTTTCGTTTTGCAACCACTTACTGAATCCATTATCTTTCTCAGGTGCCAATTCGTCTTGCCACTTATCCAGAAATTTGCCGGTCAGACTGGTTTTCATATGCTGCTTGTTCACTGCAAGTGACTTGCATTGGGCTGCATGGTCTCTCGTCCAAGGCGCATCATCTGGGACGCGGGCTGGCAAAGCAAAGTCCAACTCATCAGCTACTGAGAGAGCCGCATAAAGAAGGGGGGTATATCTGGCGTCGTCAGCATCGATCTCACCAGGTTGTTGTTTCCCCATGTACGAACCTTAGCTACGTAAGAGATGGCTAACATGGTTGTGAACGCTGTTTAGTGTGTTTAAAGTTGACGGTGTTGCCGAGCACCTAATGAGGTTTAGCGCTCTGATGGCTTTAACTTTGACATTTTCGATGTGTCTTTTCCAGGACAGACGATCATCCCAAGTCAACCCCAAATAGGAACGTTCCGATACGTATCGGAGCATTTGACCATTAGCGGTTAGGTATGGTCTATTATGCGGTGTGCGTAAGCGGCCGAGGTGCATGTATATTTGGTTATAGAGCCCGAGAACTAGAAAACTCTGTCCGCACCCGATGTTAAAAACAAAAATTAACTTGCATATGGTTTGTTAATCCATTGCTTCTGCTTCATGATGCAGGCTGGTCTTCTTTGCTAGTTTTTCAGACCTACTACTATTAAAATATCTGTAGTAAAATTGCTTTGCTTGTTAATTAGATCCTTTCCAGTTATTCACCTGAGATTTATTATCCTTTTGTGCTGTAATGGAAAGAGCGCACCAAGTACAGCGAAGAAACAGATTCTCTGTCCTTGATTATATTGCTCATCCGAATGTCTTTGGTTCAGTGAGGAATAACAGCTTTTGCCTAAAATTCACATCTTTTTTCATAGCAACAATGAAGCACGCAGTAGGCAAACCATATATTTTTTTCAACTACTGCTAAAGGTTTATGATTTATTAGCGAAAATTCGATTAGGCAACCCAACATACGCCTATTACACAAAATTCTATACCGTTGCGTCTCTTCTTATTATATACTCCTTGGTGATACATTTATATTTCAAATGACCCTCTCCCTTTCACACGGGCCTGGTATCTGCACACTGTCCGCAATCGTAATTTTTTCATCGACAATTAGATAGGTGGCGCTCCATTCCAAAATCCATCAATTCTTGACTCTTGGTTCATACATGGAAATACTGTTGGTACTTTCGCTTCCTATTGCTTATATTCTCCCAAAGAGTTTTTGACATGGGTCTGTTTAGGGCTTGATCAGTAACGTTACCTACACTCCCCTTCATTTTTTTTTTTTGCTCAATTTGTCCTCGATATCTACGTACCAGTCTTTGTAATATACTTGTTTGTAACGTGTTGGTTTATTGTAAATAAATACGAGCCTTGATTTAACATACGTCTTTATTAAGTCAAGTCTAACAGCCAACTCCCCAGAGCCTCCGCTGTAACAACATGAGTGCGCGATGGGTGCGCCATCTGTTTTTACATAATACACATTATGTCACATGCCCTTTCTAAAATTTTAGTAAAATAGAATACAGACAAACAAAGAATTTTCTTATACATATAACTAATTCTAATTCATAACATAGTCCTTTAAATAACACGGCTTTGAAGTTAATCGTCTTGGTCGGTTTTCTTGTTTACTTCCTGTTGAAAATGCTGTCGAGGCACTTTCGTCATCACTTTTTAGGTCACTGATCGGATTCGGTTTAGAATTTTGCTCTGCTTTTTCCACTTCCGCATCCCGAAAACTTTTGTTTAAATCACTTGCACTTTTACTTAATTGGACTTCACTTTCCTCATCTTCTTGTTGACGAAGGGGTCGTAAATGTATTCTATTACGTCGTAATTCCGTGCCGTCTTCCGTTAATATGTTGTACGAATCGGGATTATTTGTTTTATTCAAAACTTTCGCTTGTACCCAATTGCGTTTGTCTTTTTGCACCAAAATTTCTTGGTCGTCTTTTAGTTCCGGTAAAGTATATGATGATTTGTCATGATACTGTTTTTGTTTGTATTGCTTGTTCTTGATTGTTTCAAATGGTCCACTACAATCGTATTTTGGTGTTAGGCTTGCTTTTGTCATAAGTAAATTAGATCTCAATTTTCTGCCTTGTAGCAATTCTGAAGGTGAAAGTTGTAGTTTATCTTTAGGCGTCGTGTTGTAATTTAATATGGCGCTTGATATGCTGTTATTTGACGCGTTTGATTTAATTATTAACCCTTTAACTGTTTGCACCGCACGTTCCACTAATCCGTTCGACCTTGCGTATGTGGGACTTGATGTCGTATGTTTTATGTCGTAATACTTCATGAATTCGGCAAAGTTTGTTGAACTGAACGGCGGTCCGTTATCACTTATTATTTCTTGTGGAATACCAAAATATGAAAATGTTTCTTCAATGATGTTTGTTATCACTTTGGTTTCCTTCGATGTCACTTTTCTAATTACAATGAATTTCGAAAAATAATCAATTATTATTAAATAATCTTTTGAGTCGATATGCGCGAAATCCATCCCTAATTTGCACCACGGTAACTCTGGAACTTCGTGATTTCTAAGCGGTTGCTTGGTGTTTGATTTCGAATATTTTTGACAAATTGTACATTTTAATACGAATTCCTCAATATCCTTTGACATTCCGGGCCAGTATAATAAAGCTTTAGCCTTATTTTGACAGGCTGTTACCCCCTGGTGTGAGCTGTGTATTTTTTTTAGCACTGTTCCTACTTCCCTTTCGGGTATTATCACTTTTTCACCTCTGCACAAAATTCCGTCTGAATAATGTAATTCTTCTTTGATGTCCCAGAATTTTTTAGCGTCCGTTTTTATCGATTTTTTGTGTGCCGGCCATCCTAGGTTGATGTAATTGATAATTTCTTTCATAATAAAGTCGTTTTTTGTCGATTCTCTTAATTCTGCAACCCTTTCTTGCGAAGCGCAAACGATTGCGTTTACTGCAACTGTTTTCCCTTCAAGGTAATCTGTTTTGATTGTCCTGTTTTTGTTCGGGTCGCGTGACAACGTATCAGCAATACATAGATTTTTACCTGGTACGTATTCCAGTACGTAGTCGTATCGCATTAATTTTAAAACCATTCTTTGAAGTCTTGGTGTTAAGAGCTCCATTGGCTTATTCACAATGCTAACAAGCGGTTTATGATCCGTTTGTATGAAAGTTTTCCTGCCATACGTATACAGGTGGAATCTTGTTAGTCCGTGTAAGATCGCTAACAACTCCTTTTCGATTTGCGCGTACTTCTTCTGTGTGTCGGTAAGAGCCGATGAACTGTACCCTACGGGTTGGTCGTCTTGTAATATAACCGCCCCTAGGCCATAACTGCTTGCATCCACCGATAAGCACAGTGGTTTCTTCGGATTGTAAAATCTTAAAACTGGTGCTTCGCTTATTGTTTTTTTCAAGAACTTAAAACAATTTTCCTCACTTTCCCCCCACACGAATTCATTCTTGTCACTTAACAAAGCACGTAAAACACTCGTGTGTTGAGACAGGTTTGGTATAAATTTTCTTAGATAATTTATCATCCCTAGAACCCTCTGTAGTTCTTTTTTATTTTCTGGGCTTTTCAATGCGTTAATTGCATCGACTTTGGTATTTTCTATCGAAATTCCATTTCCCGATATTCGGTGCCCCAAAAATTTCACCTCCGTTTTAGCTAACTGCATCTTGCTTTTGCTAAACTTAACGTTGAATTTTCTCGCTCTTTTCAATGCTTCTTTTAATCTTGCGTTGTGTTCCTCTTCGCTTCTTCCGAAAATTAGCACATCGTCTATATAAGGTATTACCCCATCTAGATTTTCGAAGACTTTGTTGATCAGTTTTTGGTAAACTTCCGGTGCACTACTTATCCCATAAGGCATAGTTCTGTACCGGTATCTTCCATATGGCGTTGCTATGGTACATAAATTTGAACTTTGTTCGTCGATTGGCACTTGAAGGAACGCCGTCGTTGCATCCAATACAGTGAAGTGATTTGCTCCGTTTAACTCTGCTAAGACGTTATCGACTGTAGGTAATGCATAATGTTCCCTCTTGATGTTTTCATTAAGGGGTCTCGGGTCCATGCAAACCCTTATTGAGCCGTTAGGCTTGTTGACGATCACGATTGGGTGAACCCAATCTGTAGGTTCGTTGACCACCTCTAAAATTTTATTTTCCACCATTTTTTCCAGCTCTTCTTTTAATTTTCCCTTTAAAGATAGTGGAACTCGTCTCGCTGGCGAAATTGTTGGCGTTGCATTTTCTTTCAAGGTGATGTGATACGGATTGCTTTTTATTCGCGAAGGTTTATTGTCGAACACGTCTTCGTATTTTGATATGATGTCAGCTGCCGCCTTGTTATTTTGAATAACATTCACGCGCGTCTTGGGTATCAGACCAAGGCCTGCTGTGTCATCCAATCCCACAATACATTCGCTGTTCTTATCTGCTATAAAGAATTCTATATCTTTATAGCTTCCGCCGTATTCACATGAAAGCTTGCATTTTCCTTTTATTTTTATCGCATGTCCTGAATATGACCTCAATATTGTTTTTGTTGGCGTCATCTCCGGTTTACAAGGTAATGAGTTGTATCTCATTTCTGAGATTATATTCACCTCCGACCCTGTATCTATTTTAAAGGAAATTGGTTTTCCATTAATGTGTAAAATTTCGTTCCATGCAATTGCACTGACCACCTTACTTTGTTTCCTTACTGCTAAAATGTCTTGATCTTCTTCCGGGAAGTCATTTTCTTCGCGTATTTCCTTGACGCGCTTCTGGTTTTCGCAAACACTGGCGAAGTGGTTTTTCTTCTTGCACTTGAGACATGTTTTCCCCATTGCAGGACACTTTTTCTCACCATCGTGATTGAAACCGCACTTTTTGCATTTTATAGTAAGTTTTCCGCTTTGTTTTTGTGGCACAAACTTGGTTTTTTCTTTATTCACGACACTGACTTCGCGTGCACTAGAGCCCGTGATTTCGATCACTTGTTTACGACTTGCTTCACTTGAACGACAATAGTCCAAAGCCTTTGCTAATTTCAAGTCCGCGTCTCGCAACAACCGTTCTTGCACCGTTTTGTCGTTAATTCCTAAAACTAACCTGTCCCGAATCAAAAATTCCGTTTGTTCACCGAAGTTACACTGAGAAGCTAATTTTTTCAGTTCAGTTACGTATTTATCTACCGTTTCGCCTTTGTCTTGGGATCTCGAGAAAAATTTAAAACGATCGAAGACTACATTCTTGCGTGGCTGACAGTACTGATCGAACTTTTTGATTACGTCTTCAAATTTTCCGGCACTCTCACCCTCGCTGTATTGAAAAGTTTCAAAAATGTCTACCGCCTCATCTCCCATTAGGTTCATGAGGATGGCAATCTTTTGTTTATCGCTTTTGTCCTTTTTCTCGCTGGCTTCTAAGTAAAAATTGAATTTCCTTTTAAACTTATCCCAATTGACCGCTACATTTCCTTCAAAGACCATTTCACTTGGAACTCTAAAACTTGTATCTTGCTGCATTTTATTAAATGTCGCACTTATACCTTAAAAGTTTTCCGCGTAAACTGTCCTATCGGATTTGTTCACCACCGTGTAATAATTAAATTACTTTTCACTGTAGTTAACTTGTAATTTTTATTACTTTTAACCGCTGCCACCATGTAATATACTTGTTTGTAACGTGTTGGTTTATTGTAAATAAATACGAGCCTTGATTTAACATACGTCTTTATTAAGTCAAGTCTAACAGCCAACTCCCCAGAGCCTCCGCTGTAACAACATGAGTGCGCGATGGGTGCGCCATCTGTTTTTACATAATACACATTATGTCACAGTCTTCTACTTTCCTCGATCGTCATTATGACAGTCGCACCTCGTTAGATCAGAATTTAGTAGGGCTACACTCTCATCATTGAATCCGGATTCAACTTGTCATGACCGGAGCGAGTTGTTTTAGCAACCGGATTCTGTCACTGAGCCAGTGAGACTCTCACCGTGTCAATGCCATCAATTGACAGGCAGATTATCGTTAGTGATGTTCGGTTACGCTTTCCTCATTTGTTGGAATTGACTCAATATTAGCGTTTCCATATGAGCTGTGTTCGCGGTTTATCAAGCACTACCGTCGACATTAGGGATTGATCGATGATTGGTACAGTTCACAGGAGAGAAGGGAATCTTGACAGTTGATCATGTGGCACAAATCACAAATAATTCAATAATGAATAAAAACTTTCTTGTTAGGTATCCGAAACCCACATCAAGTACAGTGAGATTTCATGGAACTTAGACAAAGCACCAATATTTAATCACATCGACACTTTCGTCCAACGTTGCAAAGACATGATAGAAATTTGCGAATCGATGATCATCTTCGGAAGATTTGACGAGACGCAATCAATTCCAGAACCAAAATTTGGCGGTACTCGCGGTGAGGAGTTCGAAACCTGGTGCGTGAGGCTCGAGGCGATGTTCCTGGAGAGTTTAAATTACATTGAAGAGGTACAAATTGATTCATTTTTCTTCCTTAATTATATTTTTGTAGCAACGCGAATCAATCCTAGATGTACAGGATTCGTCCTGGAATGATAAAATATTGAAATTTCGCGGAGAGATGATTGATATCGATACTGTAATCGAAAATCTTGTCAACGCCATTTTCAAGGAGGTTGTCACTGTAGAAGATGGCGTCGAAGTTTTGGCCGCACTTTACAATTATTCGGCCAGAAAGAGTTTGAAGAACGTATTCGATTTACATACTCACTTTGTAAGTTTTGGGGAATTAGTAGATCGTAACAATTTCGAGTGTTTTTAGATCTACAGCTTATTTATACAAGAAATACAGGAGTGTAAGCAAGATTTGGTTACTGAAAAAGATGAGTACCCGTCTCAGTTTCCGTACTATTCCGGAAGGGCGATGATTGCTAATTTGAAGAAGAATCGGTTGGAAATTTTAAAAAGAACGATAGAGAGCGCCGCGTGGCTGAGACACTGTAGCATCGCAGAAGACAGTCTATCGCAGTTTGCGCAAGTGTTAATTTCAATTGATAATATAATTCGCGATTTGTATCGGAAATGGATTTTGAGTATTGGCAGTGACTCAAGTGAGAGATTAGATAGATCCTTAATGAGGCGAAGTGCTAGAGGAACGGGTCTGTTGGAGTGCAATATCGATATGTAGGTACTTGTATAGTTGTAATACGTTTGGAGTTAAACGCAACTGCTGGTAGATCTCTTTTGGAACTACTACGTGAAGTAAAATACTGGCAAGCGTTGAAGTATGATCCTCCTAGTTATGTCGTCAAAGTTTGCGATAAAGGCAGCCAACTGAAACTAATATTTGAAAAGGTGCTTTCGGTCGTTTTGGATTACAACAAAATTATTATGTCGTTGTCGAGCGAGGAACGGATCCTTTTTAGGCAACTTATAGGTGATGTGGAAAAGAAAATCATTCCGGGACTATCGAAGTTGACATGGGCCGCAGATGTTGGTGATGCTTATGTCGCTGAATGTTGTGCAGCTACAAGCGAGGTACTTAACGTTATTCTTTTTTTTTTTTACCAATTCTGTTAATACGAGCAATGTATCTTCAAACTAAATTTGACACAGATGATACAATGCATAGATTTGGCAATTAATTTTCATTTTGTCCCCAAAACGAAAATCTTTTTTGAATCGAAAAATCGTGGATCAATTTTTTAGATTATGAACTTTTTGGTTTGAGAAAAGATTGGAGCAAGTTTATTATAAAAGTGGGAATTGGGGGTTAGTTAAACTTTGTATTAAAGTTGCATTTACAAGCCCAAAATGTCATATGACACGAGCTTTGAATGATATTTTCACCTGTTTCAAAATTTCAAGTTTCAAAAATGGCATTTTTCATATTTTTGTTTGGAAAAGCATAAAAAAGTATTTTTTTTAAATCGGCCAGAAAGTAGTACTTTCAGTTTATTTTTAGGTCAGAAAATCTCATTTTGTCGGACCGAGCCAGAAAGTTATTGTGATAGTCCGGTAATAGTTATTCACATATGAGTACGGTAAATCAAGGTTTACGTTAACGAGTGAGAGCTGAGGCAAGAATTTCGAAACGAGTAACGTAATCTGATTTAACGTACAAATAATGTAAAACATTTTATTTCATACTGGCCATAGATTCATTTCTTAAGAGTTTTTCTATTAACTTTATATAAAATTTGACGTTTCCAAAGTCATATCACTTTATGTTGCTATGGCAACCTTTGTATTCTTTAGTACGGTAAAGTTTCATTTATTTCATACTGACTAGTAATCTGTGTTTTACCAGACTCATACGAGTCTGGTAAATGAAACTTTACCGTACTAGAAATTTTGTACCCGAATACAAAGGTTGCCATAGCAACATAAAGTGACATGACTTTGGAAACGTCAAATTTTATATAAAGTTAATAGAAAAACTCTTAAGAAATGAATCTATGGCCAGTATGAAATAAAATGTTTTACATTATTTGTACGTTAAATCAGATTACGTTACTCGTTTCGAAATTCTTGCCTCAGCTACGCTTCGGCAATAAACATCTCACTCGTTAACGTAAACCTTGATTTACCGTACTCATATGTAAATAACTATTACCAGACTCGTATGAGTCTGGTAAAACACAGATTACTAGTCAGTATGAAAATAAAAGGTTTTACCGGACTCATTTTTACTTTCCGGCCTAGAACGGTCAAATGTTCTGCCCGTTTTTAAAAAAATATTGTACGTAATACGTCCCAAAAGTGCTTTTACTGGACTCGCAGGCTTGCAGGACTCGCCTGCGGCTCGTCCTGTAATTTGCCTACTTGTCCAGTAAAAGATCACTTTCGGGACTTGTTACGTAAACTACTATTAATTATCAAAAATAGCTATTTATTTAATGAGAATGTTTTAAATTCAAAAGCAATTCAACATTCTCTGAACACAGAACAATGTTCACAGAATTGTGTCGGTGGAATCGCGGTGAGATGCATAACAAAGGTTACTAACAACCGCCGGCGCCGGACGGTCATGCCAACAGTCTTCTTTGGCACCTCCAGTGTCGTGGTTCATCTATACTAGGCGCCACCGAGGAGTAGGTACTACCAAGAAATTTTCAACTGAATGATTCTCGATCAAAAATTTCCTGACACTTTTGACTTTTCAAGCTGAAAATGTCTTAGAAAGGGTTCATAACAGATGATGCTGTTTCCAACTCCAAGAGAAACGTTTGCAGAAGTGAGTGGTAACCTGGAAGATTGCTTGATCGAAAAATAAATTTTTTGGGGTATGTTTGAAACAGAGCTGTAAAATCAAAGAAATTTGTTTGACATTAAAAACAAATTCATTGTACAAAACTGTTGATCGAAATGGCCAAGAGACGGAATTTCGACATTCGACTACATTTAAGCCAAAATTGGGGATATTTATAATAAAACAATAGTAGAGGTGTTTAGGCTTTACTCAACGTTTCGAAAATGAGGCCAGTTCCTTATTCTATTGTACAGCATTGCACCAGGACTAAGAGTAGCGATTAATTGTTTACCGCCGTGTAATTTAAAATCCATCGTTAACTCTCCCAATTCCACGCCGCACTCCATAAGACTTTTGGCCGCTTGCAGCGCGTCGTCAGATGGGAGAACGTCTGAAAATCGTACAACTCAAACAGAAATGACCACGACTCGCTGCTCACCTCTAAAATCTCCTATAAATGCAATTCCCACCGATTTTCCATTGGAACCGTACGTATGAGCTCCATGCTTATGCCATCCCCTACCTTCGTACACGTTTCCATCCCCACCGATCAGGAAGCTAAATTCAAATCGTTTAAATTAAGTACTGGACAGCCCCTATAACACTTACTTATAACCAATATCGCCCAAATTCGCGACATCTAAATGATATTCCTGAATGTTTTGTACGAGTTCGGTACAACCAGATTTGGTTTTACACGTTCCTGTTGCTGTATGATGAATTACGACCATATCCAATGGAAAGGCGACATAGTCGATCGTTTCCGGGTTACGTGCGTTCCATTCCTTCCTCGTTATTATTTTGGGGCACACTATACTTGAAATAAGTTAACGACTTCACTTTATTATAGGTAAAAATGGACTTACCAGACCCTTGAGCGCTCAGAAGGAAGCTCAGAAAAAGTATTGGGAGGTACACGAAGAGCATGACGATCAAAATTGCACTATAACGCTAATGAACGGAGATGAAAATATTTGTCGATTTATTGGTGTGGTTTGGGAAATACGTCGTGACGTAATTTGAATAATTGAAGACGTGACATTGAAAATTGAGGTGTTCGGTACCTTTGGATGACATCACCCTAGTTCATACGGATGCCTCGCCATTAAACTTCCTAATTTCTTTCGGCTTAACACTAGGATTTTTAACAAAAATTTCTAATTGCGATAACATTATTTCACCGCTTTCTTTGAACACACCAAAAGTGTAGATTGATACGCATTTATCTATAACAATTTATTCCCTCAGAACATTTTTCAATTAGTTCAATTCGTAGAGTACTTCGTGCCTTTAAGTATGTTAAGGACGTTAAGGTCACTTACATCAAAGTTCAGTAAATTTAATACTTAGGTACCTACTTATTGTACAGAAAGGCTGAAGCCCCATTCCCAAACGGTGTCGTATGCGTACAAGACATTTTGTACATACAAATCTTCGTTTGCGTCACTTTACAAAATAATATGTAGCCACTGTTTGAAGAATTTCCGAAAGTTAGATAAAGTTCTGTGTTAAATAATGGAAAGTTTAACTACCTGAGCCGAAGGGACTTTGTGCTGGTAAATATGAATACAAAGATTGGGGATTCTTGTCTCCCAATCATGGGCGCCCATGCAGTAATTTCCAGAAGGGAGGGGGCAATTTGGGGAAGATTGAACAATTTGTTTTATCTAAATTAAAAGTTTCGTTATTTAAAAAATTATTACTGCTTAGAGTCCGAGTTCGGGGGGCACAGACCCCTCTTGCCCCCCCCCCTTATGGGCGCCCATGCTCCCATTGCCATTAAAGAACAATGTGATCGTATTCAGAAAAAAACGAAAAAGAAGCCGAACCAAGTGGAGAAAGTTTGTTTTTCTATGGACAGAGCAAAACAGAGGTGTCACTCATTTTCTGAATAATTTAAAGTACCTAGTTCGTGTGCACCAACTTGACCAATCCCGCGCCACATTCCCGTTTCTCAGTTATATCGGCCGAAGGACATGCATGTTTATTTTGATGAAGAACAAGCCGAAAACTTTTGACATGCTTCTCCAAATATTACAGCACCGGCTAATTCAACTATTCAACAGGCCAGCCTTTTCTTGAGGTTGACTTCTTCGTTCTTCCAAACGTTAAAATTAGGTCTTAACATTTACGAAAGGAAGTCTCAAATCCATTATAATATGATCAAGATTTTAGAGTTGCCTCGTTTGGTTCAGTACTATCCTAATACGTATAGAATTCAACGGTTCCATCTCACAAAGGGGGAAAAGGATAATTTTAATAAAACAAACTCCAAACCTCCCCTTTAACCAATATAATGCATAACGTAGATGATCGATGAAATGATAGTTCTTTTTTTGTATAAAAATTGAAGCTAGCGGCACTGCAAACCACTAGGGGTAAAACTTTGACGTAGGTGCAGACAGCGTTTCTACGTCAAAGTTTTACCCCTAGTGGTTTGCAGTGCCGCTAGCTTCAATTTTTATACAAAAAAAGAACTATCATTTCATCGATCATCTACGTTATGCATTATATTGGTTAAAGGGGAGGTTTGGAGTTTGTTTTATTAAAACTATCCTAATAGACGTTAAATCGTAATCTCCACAAAGTCTAGATAAAAGGTTCTTTGGCCGTCTTAGTGAGTATCAAGAGATAGATCTTACTACATCTTCTTTTTAATCTTCTCTCTTCTGCAGGGAATTGAAAAAAACAGTTTTAACTTTCATTCTGTTTCCTATTTTATCAGAAGTGACTTTGCAGTCTTCAGTTTGGTCGCAATATGATTTATTTTTCTTCACAGAAGAATAAATGCGCCGTTCTCAGTTCATTGAACAAAAAAGTGAACTGTGCATTAGTTTAGAAACAATCATTTCGACTGCACATGCACTACAAACGGCTTTCAAGTTTGTTTAATTGGTACCTACCTAATTGGTAAATATATACCGGCACTGATACGTTTGTGTTATTCGCATGGAACCCCAAGAAAAAGCTTTTTGGCCGACAATAGATCCTTCTCCTGAAGAGTTTGTACCTACTATCACTATTATATTACTACCACAGACATGTGCTACTATTATTACCAAAAGGTACTAGCTCATCGTGCTGCTTCATCAATCTCGAGCATATTTCTTTTGTCCTTACGCGCACTCCATCTTTTCCTCTTACTCCCTTCTCTTCCTTCAGATTTGGATGCTGGGAATCATTATGGCGACTGGTACTGCTAATTTAGTTTTCACCTTTTTCAAATCATTTCGGCGGATTGTTATTAACTTTTGCGTATTTTCAGCTGCAAGATTTCCTTGGCGATTACAAAACGTGCAATCTCCAAATTGTAACGATTTGCGAAAAAATATGCGACACCTCCTTAATATGGCTGGAAGAAAATCACGCCTACGATTTACTCGAACTAGTTCACCATTTCAGCAAATATCGAAACGATACAATTGATAAACTTATTGAGTGTTATAAAGAAATAGTGCAGTACCTTATTGTTGTCTACGAGGGATTTGAAAGTCGCATACTGATGGTCGGTTTTGAAAATCTCCTACTTTCTGTCTTTTTAATCGTTTTGTGTTCCAGATGAGCGAACAATGGGTAAAGTACGTCATTAATTTCGATAAGTTGGTTGAGGAGGCGTTGAGAGTGTGTGTTAAAAACTCAATGCAGTTGATGTACGAAGCACTACATGGAGAAGGAAGTACACTACCGTCTCCAATTCTCAAGGTGGATGCGAACTTGAAACGTCACAGGGTAAGAGAGTTCGTGTACTTTAATGAGGAGTAGCACGGCCCTTTGCAGATAAACTTCGAGCCCTCCCTCGCCGATGTTGCCTATGTCATCGCCAATATTTTACCCAGCATTACAAACACACTGAGATCCCTACCGAGATTGGGAGACAAATTTAATATACAAAGCTCGATACTCCGACCTTTCCATGTAATCATTAGCGAGGATGAAGATTGCAACAAGCTGCAATCCATGTTAAATAATGGTAAGAATGATTTACTCCCGTACCTTTTTGAATCTGTACCTAACAAGTTTAGAGGTAACGATAAATGTTCGACATATGCATGCTTATTTGGCAATTTGGGAACCCTTTCAAGACTTGTGGGAGGTGGACAAGGAGCTCTTCATGAAACGCTACGAACAGCAAAAGCCAAACGCGGCGCAGTTTGACTCTAACATAGGCCGATACACTGAAGTGGCCAACAACGTTCAAATCCAAGAGTCAATCAGCAACGTACATTTTATCGTCGTAAACTCGGTGGAGCTTAAAAAGTCGATAATAGAGCACTGCCTCGACTGGCAAGATAAACTGTGCGCCCTGTTAAAGAAGCTGACGACCGAACAAATCACTTACGTTTGCAACTACATGAACACCAATAGCGAACTGTAAGTGCTTCATTACACAATCTAATTTAAATACCTCAATTTACAGGGTAATGCGTCAACCGACCACTTTGGAAGAGATGGCAAACGCATTGACTATTTTTAACACAGCAGTTAGCGAAGCCGAATATTTTTCCAACCAATTCCCTTCGATCACAGATCAAATCATAACCCTCGACAAGTATAATGTTGAAATAAGCGACGAGATTCGCATCTTGGAAAAAGGATTATATGCCAACTGGGCAAAATACTTGGAAACCTTGGAGGCGGCCGAAAAACTCCTCAGTTATTCAAAGGTAGCCCTTCGCGATATGGGACTCTTATAACCCTATCGTTTTCTTTCCTTTTCCTTTCCAATTTTCTACCTTTTTCCTAATCACATCAGCTTGCAGGTAATCTTTACCCTTAATTATCAAAATATTGTAAGTTACTTAAATGCGTTTTCAATTTAGGACGAACTCAAAGGCGCCCTGTTAGAAAACGCGGAGAACCTACGGCACGATGGGGCAGTATTGCTGGACGATTTTCTGCAAAACGGTCCGTTTTCCGCAACCGTTAGCGCTAAAGACGCACTGTTGCAGTTAGCTTCAATCAGGGATAGTTTAAATATGCTTAGGGTAAAGGAGAAGGAGCTCAGACGAGATTTGGCACTCTTTGACCTAAGCTTGTCAGATCCGATTGAACTGCAGCTTTTGGAAACGGTACTAATCTTGTTTGTAACACCTATTTTAACAAGTTCCACTTTAGGAGATGGCCGCAATCGAATTAGTGTGGCAATTGACGGAGGAATGGAATACATCTTGGGACAGTTGGAAAAATTCCGCGTTTTGGGATATCAAAACTGAAGATATGGAGGATATCGCGCAAACTTTGTTTAGGAAACTCACGCGTCTATCGAGAGAGTTACGGGATAAAGGGTAGGTGGTGGTTTTATCAAACGCGTAATTGAAGGACGAAATTCTCAGTTGGGGCATAGTCGACCACTCCAGGGCACGAGTTGACGCCTTCCGGCGAACACTTCCGTTACTCTCCGATTTGAAGAATCCGGCGATGCGTGCAAGGCACTGGGATAGGGTCAGGAAGGCGATGAATAAGGAGTTTGACGAAAATTCGCCGGAATTTAATTTGGAAGCGATTATCGACATGGAAATGCAGCTTTACGCTGAAGAAATTAACGAGATATCCAACGCCGCTACCATGGAATTGCAAATCGAGAAAGGATTAGAAAATATTCAGAATTTGTGGGACGTGATGTTCTTTGAGATGGTGCCACATAAAGAAGGGGGAGTTTTTCGGTATGAATGTCGGTATAATTTAGGGTATCTACCTACAATGGACTTGCTTGCAGAATTAAGTCGGTAGAAGAATGCTTCCAAGCGTTGGAAGAAAATATGATGCAACTGTCCTCGATGAAAAGTACGCGGTACGTTGAACCGTTTGCAAAAGTGGTAGATTACTGGGAGAGGACACTATCTTACATCATGGAGACGGTGGAAACCGCTTTGGTTGTTCAAAGACAATGGCTTTACCTCGAGGTACCAATTTTCTACAACTTTAACCTCGATTAATCACATTTTGTAGAATATCTTCGGGGGTGAGGATATTCGAAAGCAACTCCCACAAGAAAGCAACGACTTTGAGGCACTAACAAAAAAGTGGACAATGATTACTAGAGCGATGTATCAATCTGGCACGGCCTTGCGCGCTACGCACATACAACCACCCCCTGGTTTATTTAACAGGCTGAATGGAATGAACGACCAATTGGAGATAATACAGCGTGCTCTCGAACGTTACTTGGAGACCAAAAGACACATCTTCCCACGTTTCTATTTCATTTCAAATGATGATATGCTGGAAATTCTTGGCAATTCAAAAAAACCGGAAGCCATACAACCGCACTTCAAGAAGCTCTTTGATAATATTAACAAAATTAAGATACAAAAGGTAAAAATCCAATTGGGGTTGAGTATAGTATACAGGGTATTTCAGAATTCAATTTTGAACAAGATAGAATCAATTGGAATGATCTCCGAGGATGGGGAGTACATGGAGTACACCAAGTCTGTTCTGTTAGATGGTCCGGTGGAATATTGGTTGTGCGATATAGAGACGGCAATGAGGGCGATATTGCGTGCACTTTTTAAACCGTGCCGAAGTGATTTGAAGAAAAATTTGGCCACGAGAGATAAGTGGCTACTTTCCAACTGTGGCCAGTTGTGCAATGCTTGCAGTCAGGTAACTATTCTCCAAGATAGTAAAAGAATTGGTCCATTTTCGCGTAGATACAATGGACAACTGACTGTACCAGAGCGCTAGTCCATTGCAAAATAATGGAGAATAAGAAACCCTTAAAAAAGTTGCGGAGAAAACAAAACCAAGTGCTCGGCAAATTGTCCGAACTCAGTAGGAGAGACTTACCAAAAATTCAAAGGCTGAAGACCAACGCTTTAATAACAATTGAAATTCATTCACGCGACGTTATTGATCGAATGTATAAAGCCAGTAAGTTATTCTTGTCCAATTTGCCATTTTTACGTTTAAGTTTGTAGATTGTAGGGATGTGGGGGACTTTGAGTGGTTTTCCCAGTTGCGGTTTTACTGGGACAGGGAGTTGGATGACTGTTTAATTCGGCAGACCAATACGCACTTTATGTACGGTTACGAGTACAACGGAAACTCGGGACGATTGGTGATAACCCCACTGACGGACAGGTACCTTTAAAAGGTGACGCACTTATCTACGGTTTTTAATAATTTCAGATGTTACATCACGTTAACAACAGCTCTTCATCTCTTTCGCGGCGGCAGTCCCAAAGGACCCGCTGGAACCGGCAAAACGGAAACCGTCAAAGATCTGGGAAAGGCGCTGGGAATGTGGGTGATCGTAAATAATTGCTCGGAAGGTTTGGATTACAAAAGTATGGGAAAATGTTTTTCTGGCTTGGCACAAACTGGAGCTTGGGGTTGCTTTGACGAGTTCAACAGGATTAATATTGAGGTGCTTTCCGTAGTGGCCCAACAGATTTTGTGTATCCTACAGGCCATTTCCCAGAGGCAAGTCACTGTGGTATTTGAAGGTATGTCGACCATCTTAGTTGTTCTCTGCCGAAGTACCTACAGTTATCAGGTATCGAGATCAAACTGAAATACACTTCGGGAATATTCATCACCATGAATCCAGGATATGCGGGACGAACCGAACTTCCCGATAATCTAAAGTCGATGTTTAGACCTATTTCTATGATGGTGCCCGATAATCTAATTATCGCCGAAAACACCTTGTTCAGTGATGGGTTTCAAAACACAAAGTTGTTAGCTAAAAAGGCACGTGGACTTGCACAATTGGATAAAAAGGTAATTCACTCGTACATTTCAGGTCTTCACCTTGTACCAACTGGCTCAGAGGCAGCTAAGCAAGCAGGACCACTACGATTTTGGTTTAAGATCAATGGTGGCTCTTCTTCGATACGCCGGCCGTAAAAGAAGAGTCCACTCCGACTTTCCAGAGGAGCAAGTTGTATATTTGGCGATGGCCGATATGAATATAGCCAAATTTACATCGAACGATCTTCCGTTATTCCACGGTATCATGGGCGACATCTTTCCGGGCGTTTCCGCGCCCGTTGTAGATTACGAGGAGATGAACAACGCTATTCGGGCTGAATTCGCTTTGATGGGTTTACAAGTAAGTCTCTACCTCGGGGAGGAAGGGGGGACATAATTATTTTAATTATGGGAAATTATATAGAGCATCAAAAAGGCGATGGTCAAGGTTATTCAATTATACGAAACAAAAAACTCTCGGCATTCCACTATGATCCTTGGAATGTCGGGAACTGCAAAATCAGCTACGTGGAAATGTCTAAAGACATCACTGATCCGGCTCAAAAAAGCTGGTAGACCAGGATATAATTTAGTTCAAGAGTACCCTTTAAATCCCAAAGCTCTGAATCAAGGGGAATTGTATGGGAGTATAACCTTACAACGAACGAGTGGTCGGACGGTGTTATAAGTGCTCTTATGCGGCAAACTTGTTCAGGTACCCCTTACCTGTCATCATATTCTTTCAATGTAAATTTTTAGAGGAAACTCCCGACGAAAAGTGGATACTATTTGACGGCCCAGTTGACGCTGTCTGGATCGAGAACATGAACAGTGTAATGGACGATAACAAGGTGCTAACTTTAATTAACAGCGATCGTATCACAATGCCAGAACAAGTATCGCTACTATTCGAAGTTGGCGACCTATCTGTTGCCTCACCTGCGACAGTCAGCCGATGTGGCATGGTATACAATGACTACAAGGATTGGGGATGGCAGCCGTATGTAACCTCATGGATTCAAAAACAAGAAAAAAGGGGAAAACAGTTTCAGGACATTGTTAGTACCATAAACTCTTCGTCACAAGGTTGTAATTCTACCATTTTCAGATGAAACTCTTTTTTAACACCTATTTGGGAATGGTGCTCGAGTTTAAACGGTTAAATTGTAAGGAAACGGTCACTTGTTCGGAATTAAATCTAGTAGCATCACTATGTCGACTACTTGACGTTTTTGCAACGCCGGAGAATGGAATTGATCCAAAAAATGAGAACACCTTCGAAGAAATGGCCAAACTTTGGTTTCTTTTTTGGTAAGACCATCTTTAATACTCCCATCCATTGACATCCTCCATTACAGTTTGGTTTGGTCAGTTTGCTGTACAGTCAATGAGGACGGTCGAAAAAAATGGACGCATATGTACGTGAAAAGGAAGGAGGATTCCCTTTAAAAGATACCATTTATGAGTACTTTGTCGATGTCAGAAAAAGGCCTTTGTATCATGGGAGGAAAAACTATCTGATACTTGGCGATACCTTCCAGGGTGAGTTTCTCGATATAATCTGGCCAACCGTACATAATCATTTCTTCCAGATCCCCCTTTTTCAAAATCATAGTACCTACAGTTGATACAGTTAGATATCAATGTGTAGTGGACACCTTACTTGGATCCGGTTATCCCTCTCTACTCACAGGTCCTGTGGGGACCGGTAAAACCTCAACAGCACAATCGGTACTACTCGCTCTGGATTCTTCAAAATTTTCAGTATTGAACATCAATCTCTCCGCTCAAGTAGGTACTATTCCTCATTGTACTTTCTACATTTATCTCATTACAGACCTCCTCCATTAACATTCAAGAGATAATCGAAAGTAGGCTAGAAAAACGAACCAAAACCACGTTTGTGCCAGCCGGCAATAAAGTAATGATAACATTTTTCGACGATTTCAATATGCCAGCGAAAGAAACTTACGGATCTCAGCCACCTCTCGAACTGTTACGTCAGTGGATCGATTACAGTTTTTTTTTCGATAGGCAGAAACAAACGCGCAAATACGTTCAGGTAGAAACCACGCCTTTTGCGTCTAATCAAACCTTTATTACAGAACATGCTGCTGATGGCGGGAATGGGTCCGCCAGGTGGAGGGCGTCAAAATATCTCCGAACGAACCTTAAGTAGATTTAACGTAATTAATATGACCTTTCCAGCCGAGTCGCAAATCATGCGCATATTTGGCACCATGCTCATGCAGCATTTGACCAACTTTCCCGAAGAGGTAAAAATTGCGGGTCAAGAAATTACGGTCACAACAATCGACCTCTACAACAATGTTACCGTCAAAATGTTGCCAACCCCCGCTAAAATGCACTACCTATTCAACTTGCGCGACATTTCGAAGATTTTTCAAGGCCTCTTAAGGAGTCACAAAGATTATCAAAATACGAAAAACACCATTCTTCGCTTGTGGATACATGAGAGTTTCCGAGTGTTTTATGATCGCCTAATTGATGACAAGCGAGTGATCTACTTATATCCAACTTTCTTTTTAACAGTGTCTTTGTAGGGATCGGGAATGGTTCTTCTCCCAAATGAATGATCAACTTGGAGCACATTTTGACCAAACCTTACATGCTCTTTGCACCAATAAGGTGATACCAATCTTTGGTGGTTTCATAAATCCCTTCGGGATTTACGAAGATTTAATGGACTATACTATCTTGCGTAACTATGTCGAAAATCAGATGGGGGAGTACAACGTATCACCCGGCGTTATTCGAATGGACCTAGTACTATTTCGGGATGCAATCGAGCACATTTGCAGAATTGTGAGGGTCATTTCACAACCTAGAGGAAACATGCTGCTTGTTGGAGTCGGTAATTGTCGTCTTAAGCGAGTTCTCTTTCCAGCCATTTTTTTAGGGGGCAGTGGACGTCAGTCACTCTCTCGCATTTCGTCCTACATTTGCGAATTAAATACGTTCCAAATAACAGTGACGAAGAATTACAAAGTTAATGAACTGCGAGAGGATATGAAAATCCTGTACGGAGCGACGGGGGTGGATGCGAAACCGACAACGTTTTTGTTTAATGACACTCAGGTTACTGATGAACAGTTCTTAGAGATCATTAATAATATGTTAAGCAGCGGGGAGGTCTCCAACTTGTATAAGCCAGATGAGTTTGAAGATGTAAGTTGTTACACTTAAACTTATTGAGTGTATCCTCATGCGTACTGTAGGTGAAGAATAAGTTAATGGGTCCAGCTACGAAGTTGGGAATATTGCCCTCATCTGAATCCTTGTACAGTTTCCTGATAGAAAGGGTGCGAGAAAATTTGCATATCATTTTATGTATGAGTCCGATTGGTAATGCTTTTCGCATACGATTGCGCCAATATCCCTCTTTGGTTAATTGCTCCACCATTGATTGGTTCTGCGATTGGCCCAAGGACGCACTTTTGGAAGTGGCACAAAAATACATAGGTGATGTCAACTTTGTCGCGACAATTACCGGGGAAGTTCAGGTAATCTACAAATGACATCTACAAATCTTTCACTTCCTTCCTCTTGTAGGGAAAAAAGAGAGGCTCCGTTCTCGTTTCCAGTCAAGACAAATTGAAGCAAGCGGTCGCAGTGGCTTTTGCCACAATTCACGATTCTGTCGCCAAGTATTCTAAGCGAATGGCCGAGGAAATGAGAAGACGCAACTACGTTACTCCCACCAATTACTTGGAGCTGGTAGCTGGATATAAAATGTAAGCTATCTAATATTAAACTGTAACGGTTTCTCATACGATCCTTCCACTAGTATGTTGAACGATAAACGTTTTGAAATAGCCAGTCAAGCCAATAAGCTGCGCAATGGACTTTGGAAAATTGACGATTGCAGATCAAAGGTCGAAGTGATGTCGCAGGACTTGGAAGTCGCTCAGGTCAAAGTGGCAGAGTTTCAACAACAGTGTGATGACTATTTGGTCATCATCGTCGAACAGCGGAAAGAAGCAGATGAGCAGGCAAAAGAGGTGGCCGTAACAAGCATTAAGATCGGGGAAGCGGAGGTAAAATGCAAAAGGTTGGCCGAAGTGGCACAAGCTGATCTAGATGAAGCAATGCCAGCCTTGGAGGAGGCAGTCCAAGCACTTGACGCTCTCAACAAGAAGGATATTACTGAAATGAAATCGTACGGCAAACCACCTGCGAAAGTGGAAATGGTAATGGAAGCCGTCATGATTTTAAAGCAGGTGATCCCATTCTTCTTTCCAAACAAACTACTCATAAAATTAACCTCCATTTCTGTAGCTGGACCCAACATGGGCAGAGGCCAAACGGCAATTAGGCGATCAAAACTTTCTAACAAACTTAAGAGATTTTGACAAAAACAATGTACAAGAGAAGACGCTCAAAAAAATTGCAACGTATACCTCAAACGTTGAATTTGTTCCTGATAAAATAGGAATTGTCTCCTTAGCCGCAAAATCTTTATGCATGTGGGTGATCGCTATCGAGAAATATGCAAAAGTTTGGAAGTAAGAATTTGGCCAACCTTAAAATATGCCAATAATTTTCTTCCATAGGGTTGTAGCCCCCAAAAAGGCGAGGTTAGATGAAGCTCTAGAGTCTCTCAAACAGCAACAAAAACTGTTGGCTGAGGCCCATGCCAAATTAGCCGAATTAAATATGATGTTGGCGCGACTGCAAAGGGAATATGATGAGAAGCTATTGCAAAAAGAAGAATTGAACAAGAAGGCCGAATTTTTAAAGTTAAAGCTGGAACGAGCCGCAATGCTTGTTGAGAATTTGGCCGGTGAACGCGAGCGGTGGGACATGACCGTTTTTACTTTAGATGGGCAGTTTGTTTATTTACCAGGCGATTGTCTACTAGCCACCGCTTTTATTTCGTACTTAGGCCCCTTTGTGTCGCAATATCGCGATGGTTTGGTCGAATTTTGGAAGCAACAGGTAAGCTTACTGATCCTCTCTGTCCCTTATATCAATTGCAATTATCGCAGGTACTTGAGCTGGAAATTCCGTCCGACACAGACTTCAACGTCATAAAGTTTCTCAGCGACCCCACTACAATCCGCGAGTGGAACATTCAAGGCTTACCCTCGGACGCTTTCAGTACAGAGAATGGTATAATTGTAACGCGCGGTACAAGATGGCCGCTCGTAATCGATCCCCAAATTCAAGCACAGAAATGGATAAAGGCGATGGAAAGGAAAAACGGTTTGAAGACGATCGATTTTGGTATGCCTGACTACATGAGGATTCTCGAAGTGGCGATTCAAAACGGCAAACCCGTAATTCTTCAAAATATTCTGGAGGAAATGGATCCGTCTCTTAACCCCGTACTGAGTAAAGACATTGTTAAACAGGGAGGGGTCGAGTATATTAAATTTGATGAAAAATTAATCACCTACAACAGTAACTTCAAATTTTTCATCACCACCAAATTAACCAATCCACATTATCCTCCCGAAATCTCTACCAAAACGACTTTGGTCAATTTCGCCGTAAAGCAACAGGGCTTAGAAGCACAACTTCTCGGCGTCGTCATAAGGAAAGAACGACCACAGTTGGAGGAGCAGAAGGATAAAATGGTAACGACGATAGCTACGGGAAAACGAACTTTGATCAATTTAGAGAATGAGCTGCTGAGATTGCTAAACGAATCCAAGGGGTCACTTTTGGAAAACGCGGAGCTCTTTGATACTCTACAGGTGTCGAAAGCAACATCGATGGCGGTCCAAAAAAGTTTGGAAGTATCGGAGGTGACCGAAATTCAAATTGATTCGGCGAGGGAGGTACCTATACTCTTTTGATACAGATAGTGGCAATTGGCTATATTTGATTTGTAGGGATACCGACCGTGTGCCGAACGGGCTTCCATTTTGTTTTTCGTCTTGAATGATATGGGAAAAATCGATCCCATGTACCAGTTTGCTTTAGATTCGTACATTTTGCTCTTTGCACAGTCGATCGACAAAAGTCCCAAATCCAACCATTTGCCTGATCGTATTTCCAATTTAAATGATTACCACACATACGCCGTTTACAAGTTGATCATTACGATATATCTTAACAGTTGATGATTGAGTATTTTCAGAAACACCTGCAGAACATTGTTCGAGCGTCACAAATTGTTGTTTTCGTTTCATATGTGCATCAAAATTTTGGAGACACAAGGCAGCATTTCAGCAAATGAGTACAATTTTCTCCTCAAAGGAGGTGTTGTTTTGGATAGAGAAAATCAACCGGATAATCCATCCAGTAAGTGACACTTTGTCTTTGTACTTCATGATCCTCTGTAGTTTTTCTTGCAAATTTTCACTGTCATCCACGTTTTCTTCTTGCCGTTTCTTCAAAAAAGAAAACCTACAATGAGGAAGCGAGATTTTCACACTTGCGTTCATTACCGAATTGAATTAATCCAATTTACTCCGATAATAATAATTATAGCATGGCTGAATGAAGAAGGTTGGGATAACATTACCGAACTTGACAAAATGCCCGGATTTCATGGCGTTGTTACCTCCTTCGAGCAGTTTACAAAAGACTGGCGTGACTGGTACATACACACGGAACCGGAAACCTTACCTCTGATCGGTATCTTAGTCAAAGTACGCCACATGATTTTTTTACACGTTTTCTTCCTCCAATAGCTGAATGGGAGGATATCTGCGATGACTTCCAGAAAATGCTATTCCTCCGTTGCGTTCGTCAAGATCGCATTTCATTTTGCACGACAAATTTTATAATTAATCGATTGGGCCCTAAATTTGTGGAACCCCCAGTTTTGGATGTTAAGGCCGTATTTGAGGAGTCTCGCCCTCAAACTCCCTTAATATTTGTATTATCAGCGGGAGTTGATCCTACTAACGCACTGATTACACTCTCCGACACTATGAATATGAGTGATCATTTTCAATCTCTATCGTTGGGCCAAGGACAGGCACCGATTGCTACAAGGTCTTATTGGCCGCGCGATCTAAATATGGAAAAGGTAATTGATTTTTTTTTGCAGGATGATTAATACGGGTACCAAAAATGGTGACTGGGTGTTCTTGGCCAACTGTCACTTGTCGCTAAGTTGGATGCCAAAGTTGGATAAGATAGTTGAAACCATTCAAACGACGAAGGTGCATCCCGACTTTAGGTTATGGCTCAGTTCAAGCCCCCATCCTGACTTCCCTCTCTCCATACTTCAAGCAGGGATAAAGATGACAACTGAACCTCCCAAGGTAAGACAAAAATTGTTTAACTCGCGTTGCAAACCTTATTGTAGGGGATCAAGGCGAACTTAAAGAGATTGTACCAAATCATCACGGAGGACCAATTCAACTTGTGCCAAGCACGAGAGAAGTACAAACGATTACTCTTTTCGCTCTGCTTTTTCCACGCAATACTATTGGAGCGTAAAAAGTTTCAACAGCTTGGATGGAATGTTGTTTACAGTTTTAACGATGCCGACTTTGAGGTACTTACAAAAATTGAGTATGTATATATTACAAACATCTGAGCTCAATCTCTTAGGTATCGGAAAATTTGTTATCGATCTACCTGGACGAATACCCGGTAACACCTTGGGATGCTTTGAAATATCTAATTGCTAGCGTAAATTATGGAGGACATGTCACTGACGACTGGGACAGAAGGCTTCTTCTGACTTACATTAATCAATACTTTTGTGAAGAGGTGCTCACCACACCTTACCATAGGTAAAGAAAGGCACTTGGTTTCATAAAAATGATGCCATATTTTTAGGTTATCATCGCTTCCAGTCTACTATATCCCGCGAGATGGATCTTTGGAATCTTATCTCAACTACATACACGTCTTACCTAACACAGATCGACCAGAAGCTTTCGGCCAACATACCAATGCAGACATTGCCTCCCTCAATTCAGAAACTCGACTGATGTGCGAAACCTTGATGTCCTTGCAAATTCAGGCCAGTAGTGGCGCAGCTGAGTCAAAGGAGGAAAAGGTAGCCCAAATGGCCGCTGATGTTTTACTTAAAATACCCACTCCCATCGACTACGAAGGTACCGACAAACTGATTGGAGCCAATAAAACGCCTTTGGATGTTGTACTTCTACAAGAAATCCAAAGGTATCCCACTCTCAACTTTAAGTAGTTATATATCTTACTGGGCATTCGCTATTTTCAGGTACAACGCGCTACTTGTAGGTATACGCGTCTCCCTAATCGATCTGCAGAAGGGTATAAAAGGTTTGGTGGTGATGTCATCGGAGTTGGAAGATATTTTCGTGTGCATTGATGAAGGAAGGGTACCTTCCCCGTGGTTAAAAAGTGAGTGGTGTCAATTCCGAACAAGTTTCCAATCTCTCTTTCCATAGCTTACCCATCTTTAAAACTATTGGGATCGTGGACTAGAGATCTAGTAGCCCGAGTGGATCACTTCCTACTGTGGGCGGAAACAATTAAACCTCCCCTATTCTTCTGGCTTTCGGCTTATACCTTCCCCACGGGATTTTTAACCGCATGTTTACAAGTGAGATATCGCTTAGTAGATAGATACTTTTATTGCTAATATTATGTAACAGACTGAAGCACGAGCAATGGAGGTACCCATCGACACGTTGGGATGGGAGTTCACTGTTCTAACCGCCGAAGAGTACACAATCACCGAAAAACCCTTATCGGGTGTTTACGTCAAGGGTCTTTTCTTGGAGGGAGCCGGTTGGGATAAGAAAAATGCAATTCTCGTCGAACCTCAACCCATGCAACTGGTATGCTCCATGCCCTTGATTCATTTCAAACCGGTGGAGCAACTGAAAAAGAGAACTCGAGGTACCTACGCACTTTTCTCACACTTGCACATCATTTTAAACATCTTCCTCCAGGTCTTTACCAGTGTCCCGCTTATTACTACCCAATTAGGACCGGTATGCAAGGATGGCCCGCTTTTGTGGTGGCCGTCGACTTGAAATCTGGCAGTGAAAGTGGCGACTATTGGGTTAAAAGGGGCACTGCCTTATTGCTCAGTTTATCTAACTAATTTTTTTTAATATTTATTTATTTTTACTTTATTATTGTATTGACGTTATAAGTAAATATAAAACTCACAGCAAGACTCTAGATTGGTCCAATTCTGAGTGTTTATATCAATAAGGGTATCAAGTCGGTGTACGTCAGTATTGGAAAAAAATGGCGGGACTGTACGATGAAGATAATACTTCCCTCTTCTCTGATGATGAAAAACAAGGTAGTTTAACTTATTACCTGCTGTGGTGCAACGTTTTCCTGTTACAGAGGTGGTCGAGATTGTAATAACCGACGTGGTTGATGACACGTTGATTGCAAATTATTCCGAGGAGGAGTTTGACGAATTGGTTCAAGTGATCAAAGATTTAACAGTTTTGTACGATTTGCGAATCAGCGATTGGACTGACGAAAATGAGGCCACCATACGAACATTTTTTACCGATTTAAGTGCCCCTCTTTTAGTTATATACTTTAATCAGGATGACCTCATAGTTTCGAGGCAATTTCCTCGAGATCCCGTCGTTGATTTAATGTACTTCATTAGAAGACCGAATGAAAAATTTGAATGCGCCACCATTCACGATTGCCTTACTTTTGGTAACGTGCACGATGACGTGGAGGGAGCAGTTTTAAATGTTTTGGAAAACGTTTACGCGCCCGCTATATTCAATGATACCAGTTGGGCCGATAGTATCCTTGACTGATTAATATTATATTGTTGTAATTTGAATCTTCCTTAATACAGTTTAGGTATGAAACATGGCACAGCTTCAGCTCTACACACGTTCTTGGCAAAACTAACCGATTTGCGTTACCGTTTGCAAGGGCTCACGGTCATTTACATACCAGAAGAAGGTGCAGATCTTTCAGTACTTCAAGCGAGCAAAGACAAGGACTTGATAAGGAGATTGGAAGGTGTTGTAGTCTATTGGACGCGACAGATACGCATTTCTCTACAGGACCAAGACCAAAACACCACCGAAGATTTACTTTGCCCAATTGACGAGTACGAATTTTGGGTCTATCGATGTAAGTAGGTACCACAATCTCATCAAAATTCTTGTAACCCCCGTTCTAGATGAGAATCTAAGCGGATTAGAGTACCAAATAGGGAATGCCAAGCTGAGGCACATATGCGATATTTTGGAACACGTGCGATCGACCCATGTGAACCCATTTTTGTATTTGATCGAAGAAATACATTCCAATCTACAACAAGCCAAATCAAATATAGAGTACCTACAAACGATTATTGAACCATGCGCCGAACTGTTGGAGTTGAAATCTCCACAAGAGATTCCGGACAAATTGGTCGACATTCTGAACTTGTTTCGCTTCATTTGGATGCATAGTCCATTTTACAACTCGATAGAGAAAATTACCTCCTTGTACAGGGCTCTGAGCAACCAGATTATTATCCAATGCACCAACTTTATTGAACTGGACGTTGTCTTTACAAAGAAACACAGCCGGGCGGCAATAAACATGTTCCAAATTTGCATCGACTGCTGTATGGATTACATTCAAATTTATGCAGCTGTAAGTAATACTTCCATCCTAAATTTATACTATAGATCTACCTATCGATGAACTCTTAATCGACTACTATTAATAATTACTTTCTTCTGAAAATATGAGTATAAGGGCGATGGAACCAGCCGAAGAACCAATTGTACCCACTGGTTTTGGTAGCTTTGACGCCTGCACATATTGCATCTTTAATCGAATATATCCCACTTGGATTACTGAAAGACCTGTCTAGGTGAAGCGTACGGAAGGCTTTCGTTCAGTTCTTTCAACACACCAAAAATGGTTGGAAAAGGTGTTGAGCTCATACTGCTGATAGGTCGTCGCTGAACCATCATCCAACGCCTACACAAAGTGGAGTTAACTCTATGTGCCTTGTAAATCAGAACCAAAAGAACTGAAATGGAATACCTGAAATCCGGCCAAGATGGCTATAGACGATAAAGAAACCCACTTCTAGAATCCTCAACTTGCCGACACCCTTTGACTACTGGAAGAAGTGATCTCTCGCCTGTTTCAAAATAATGCCACAACCTAGCATGTGTAGGGCAGCCCGAATTTTCTAGAATTATTGCTGGCTGGAATTTATCAAAGATATACGACACTATGTTCCACCATGTGACGCTTGTACACACTCTGCTGGGATGTCGACCATTTAACATTTTTAGATTTTCATTGTAGGGAAATGAAATTGGCGGAATTCAGTAGCCATCAGAAAAATCACAGCACTTGTTACCCTCAAGGTACGGCAGAATGTGTAGTCGTAATCCATGCAAGTATTGACAGTTAAGCAACTCGCGATCTGATGGGTGACCCGTTCATTCTATGACTTGGTGTGTCCGGCAGGAGCTAGTACAAAGGACCTGTTGAGGCCTACGTACGCGTGGACTTAGGTCCTATCCTCCATCGTAAATTTACATTTTATCTGGGAGCATTTACGTCGCAAGTGCTGTAGATCAGAATATTTTCGGTCCACAGTGTCAGAAGGTACAGAGAATTGGACGAATCCTCCAAAATAATTTAGAAGATCTACGTCCGGAGTTTCCTTTTGATTGGATTACATACGTTGGGGAGGGGGATGTGTGCCAGAGCTACTTTAATATTAGAAGGAAGAAGGGGAAGTGGATGAATATTTGAAGGTCTACATTGAGAATGTCCTCTCTATTAGATTACTTGCGGTGTAAGTGCTACGGTCAAAAATAATTTCAATATCCGATGTTGGAAGGAAAAAGAAGGCAGTGTTCGAGGAATGGCCGAATGTTAAAAAATAACTAATCTAGGATCTGGATCCTGGATGGAAGGGTGGACAAGTACGCGGATTCGGGCCCTACCTCCCTAATTAGAGTGAATGAATTCTCGAAGATATTAGGTCTTCGTTCGGAATTTTCTCCATGGGTCTTTTGTATTAAATTTACCTATTAGCGTGGGCGCTTTGAACAGAAGTTCAATATTAGATGACAGAAGAAATAGAAGAAGACGGGTGTGCAAGAAGTACTAAGAGATGACGAATCTAGGAGAAAATTGCCAACAGTGCAGGCGCTACAGAAATTCTCATCTTCCGACATTGAAAACTGAAGATGTTTTGGTCCACTATTCCTGTAGCACAAGTAACCTATTTCAAACGCTCCTTCAACGTTATGTGGGATTGTTCTCAAACTGTTGAACAGTTTAACACTCTCAACGATTTTATTTGGGGCTAATTACGTACACGGATTCTTTTCAACGTTTAGTCTTTCGTCTTTGTATCTATCGGAATACCTGGTGGTGTTCCAGTAACAATTTTGAATTTCTATACAATCTTTAGGCAATGTTCCTAGATGTTCGTGTCTATCCAAAAAAAGAGATGCTTCTGTTTTAGCTGGCCTGATAATAATGTTCGTATATTTGTAGGTCTCAAAAACTCACGATGAGTACAGCGAAATCCCATGGAGCTTAAACAAAGCGCCAATCTTCAACCACATCGACACGTTCATTCAACGCTGCAAGGATATGATCGAAATTTGCGAATCAATGATAACGTTCGGAAGGTTCGACGAGACCGACGCAATTCCCGAACCAAAGTTTGGCGGTACACGTGGGAGGGAATACGAAAATTGGTGTATGCGAATCGAGAGTGCCTTTAAGAGTAGTTTAGATGACGTTGAAGAGGTAATAACGTGTGCCACTATCAGATTTTGCAAAATTTTCTTGTAGTGTCAGGAAATAATTTTGGACGTTCAAGATTCATCATGGAATGATGTCATTTTGAAATTTCGTGGTGAAATGAAGGAGATCGATACGATTATCGAAAATCTTGTCACGGCATATTTTAAGGGGGTTGTCAATGTGGATGATGGCGTGGAAGCTTTGGCCGCGCTGCATAATTACTCAGTGAGGGAGTCCTTGAAGGCTCTGTTTGATAATAAGACTGCCTATGTAAGTAAATCACGAAACCTACTTGGAATTAAGCGGTAAGTTTTAGGTGTATTCACTGTTTTCGCGAGATATACAGCAGTGCAAGGAAGATCTGGTTAAGGAAATGGACGAGTGCCCATCGTTCCTCCCGTTTTACGCGGGAAGAGCGTTAAGCTTTAACTTAAAAATGCATTATTTGAAAAGTAGAAAAGATGTTCTTGATAATGCCGCGTGGATGAGACCGTGCAGTATTGCGGTTGATATTTATAAGCAATACCACCATGTCGTGTCTTCAATTAAACATTTAACGAAAGATCTTTACCAACAATGGCTACGTAGTAATGAAGGTGATATCGCTGCCAAATTGAATAGATCATTGATGAACCGTAGCTCAACCAAGACTGGAATGTTGGAATGCAACATCGATAGGTAAGGATGAGGACTAATCTCTACAACTGTAAGTACCTACCTAATGAAGATTTTCAGATCGCTTTTGGAACTCTTCCGTGAGATGTTCTATTGGGAGGCACTAAATTACGACGTACCCAGCTATTTGCAAACTGTGCGCGAGAAAACGAATCAAATTTTGATTGTATATGAAAGTGTTCTGTCTGTTGTAATGGAATATAACAAAATTATTGCGGCGTTAACAGACGTAGAGTTAATACTCTTTAAACAACTCATTGGTAATGTCGAGAAAAAGATCATACCTGGACTTTCTAAGCTAACTTGGTCAACCGATGTCTGCGATGCGTACGTTGTGGACTGTTGTGCTGCAACGAGTCAAGTAAGTACCTACTAGACCAAATAATGACGAATTAGTGTAGTAATAATATTATTATTAGTACTTAATATTAGGGACCAAAACCACCTTGTTGTAAACCACTGGAAATAAAAGTTTTTGTGTTATTAGGGATAGGGAACACAAATAAAGGATTGCTCCGTTTCGTTAACGGGTCATTCCCCAAAAAATCCGTCACTCTACAACTCCATTTCTCTAAAGATCTCACGCTCTGATTTAAGGAAGTAGTAGTACATACGTTCGCTTCCATCATCAGCTAACAATCCACACCACAAAACATTGCGCATGCGCACGGAGTGATAGATAAGGTACCGATTTCGGCGATTTCCATTTGCTAGTCAAGAGGCGACCCACATGAGTGAGCGAAAGACGAGATTATTGAACCGGAACACCTTGTGTTACTGCATTTCAGATGATCATCGTACAAGAGATGGACGGATTGAACTATAGGCGAAACCTGCAACCTCTCCGCCATTTATAAAACGCCCAGAGGCCTAGAAACGAATGAATCCTTTTTTTTTGAACTCTCCGAGGAAAGCTGCAAACCTTAGTATACCTGCCTGCAACGAGAGTTGTGACGGTACGACCCCAACACGTAGATGCCCTTCAACCGCCGACGTGGCAAAGACGACGGAACAACTTCGCAGTTTTCTGGTGCTGGCTGCACAAGCATTCAGAAAATGGCAGGAGGTAACCGCTACACCTTTTCACTCTCCACACTGACGCCAGGAGCTAAAAGATTGCCACAGAAAGGGCCCACAACACATCGTCAGCACCGAATTAACCATGGTCATGTCCTATATCTTAACGAGTAGGACATGACATCCCCGCCGCAATGATTTTTCGCATTTACTGGAGTAGTTGAAATAAAGTGGAAATTATTGGGTAAAACTGAAGGAGAAAATAGTGATGGTACAAGGATCTAAACGTCCGAGAGGGCTCTCCAAAATATGGTGAAACAGAGCTGGGCATTCAATTATTGCATATAGTTGTTCGCTGATGATGAACGAAACGTTGTAAGTTTAACAAATTTGGCTTTTGCAGTGTTGTGTTCGTTCAGTTCCCTTCTTTTGTCGAAACCTTGACCAAGAGATGAAAGCATTTGCGAACGTGCATGAAAATAATGAAAACTAGTCATGGACAGTTGAAAAATTTGAGTTCACATGGTTCAGTAAAAAATTGAACGCTGGGTGCAAGTTTAGTGCAGATGGGTCAGTACGTACCTATGGAGTCTAGAGTGGTTTTTGAGATACTTAGGCTGGTTAGTGGCTTTGGAAATCATGCAGAGTGCTTGTGAAGATTTTGGGGAGGGTTACAGGTCTGAGAATTTTTGATTCGGCGATGTGGAGTTGTAGTGCCATTAAATTGCTCTGCGAAAAATTAGATAGTGTGAGTGAGGGACTGGTAGCGGAAATAAGGAGAGTGCAGAAATGGGAGAGGGAAAGTTAGGAACAATTAATTTTAATAATTTTTTTAATTACAATTTCAGCTGCAAGATTTCTTGGACGATTACAAAGCTAGTAATGTCGAAATTATTTCGTTGTGTGAGAAAATTTGTGATACCTTGCTAATAAATCTAAAACCGAACCACGCTTACAACCTAATTGAGTTGATACAGGACATGAGTAAATATAGAAATGATACTATTAACATGGTTATCAAGTACTACCAAGAAATAATTCACTACGTGGTCCTAATTTATGAAGGTTTTGAAAGTCATATACATATGGTATGTACTCTTGCTGCGTAATATCGTTGGAAGTGGAAGCTGTAAGTAATTATTTTGCAGATGGGGGAACAATGGTTCAGATATATTGTCAATATCGACAAGGTTATTGAGGAAGCTTTGCGAATATGTGTGAAAAACTCTCTACAAGTTATGTACATTGCGCTACACGGAGACAGTAGTACACAACCATCTCCGATTTTGAAACTGGAAGCAAGTTTGAAACGTAACAGGGTAAGTCGAAATGCTAAACTAAACAAACGTACCTAACCCATCCTCTCTCCCCAACATACACAGATTCACTTTGAACCATCCCTGGCAGACGTTGCCTGCGTCATAAGAAATGTTCTACCCAGCATTACTAACATATTGCAGTCTTTACCGAGACTTACCGAAAAATTCGACATACAAACGTCCCTCGTGGTCCCTTTCCACATAGCGATTGGGGTAGACGAAGAATGTACAAAATTACAGTCACTTTTGACTGAAGGTGATCGTATTTACGTCTCCCCATCACCTTTCAATAACTCTTCATTTCAGAGGTAAATGTAAACGTTCGTCACATGCAAATTTATTTGGCCCTATGGGAACCCTTCCGCGACATGTGGGAGGTGGACAAAGATCTTTTCATCGAACGATACGAGCAACAAAAACCAAACGCGATGCAATTCGATTCAAACATTGGTCGATATACAGAAGTGGCCAATAACGTGCAAATCCAAGAATCGACGAGCGCGGTACATTTCATAGTCGTCAACTCTGTAGAGTTAAAACATGCCATAATCGATAACTGCATCGAATGGCAGATTAAATTGTGCGCTTTACTAAACAAAATGACTAGCGAGCAAGTCACCTATGTCTACACCTACATTGAAACAAACAGCGAAATGTAAAAGTTTCCCCCTCTAAAAGCAATCCAAATCGAATAATGTACATAATTTACAGTGTAATGAAAGAACCTCAAACGTTGGACGAAATGACAAAGGCGATTGAGTATTTTGACACTTTGATGTTTGAAAGGGAGACTTTTCCCGATCGGTTTCCGCCAATCACTGATCAACTGATAACCTTAGATAAGTATAACGTCGAGGTAAGTGAGGAGATACGCAACTTGGAAAAGGGAATACCGATCGCTTGGGCGAAGTATTTAGAAACATTGGAAGAAGGAGAGAGATTGCTCGAAATGTCGAAGGTAACTTTTAGACAGTTGCAGAATGCTTCATTTCCACTCCCTATAGTATTAAGAGTTAGCGACCGATTTGGTCAAGTCGTGATCATTTCCTACCACAGTACTTGACCACGAATGAAATAAAATCGATCATCTGGCTGTTCGGTAAAGTAGGCCATCTGCCATTTTACTTCAAACGCTCATCACCCCCAAATCCGCCTGGTCCAAGGTGTCAGACTTACCTTTGGTATCTTTGAGTAGTGTATCGAATGTGAAAAAAAACAATTCCTCATCTTGAGTTTATTGCAAGCTGTGATATGGAGCTTGGTAACGCAGTGCTGGAAGGGAAACGTATCGAGACTTTCCTTCCGTCCCAATAAATTCACTCAGTCACTTCACATGGGTCATACTTCACTCTTCATTTATCTCAGCTATGAAGCTTCTTGAGCACATTTTTGTAATTTTTCTTCTATTTAGGATCATTTCTTTGACAAATTCTGATTTTCGTGCTTACGCAATTTTCTTCCAATTTTCATTTTTTTGCCATTTTCTCCTTTTTAACTTTTTCTTGAATTGGCTCTGTAGGTTTATCTTCACTCTGATCAGAAACGAAGTCGACTGCAATTTCTTTTTCTTCCACCACACTTCCAATGATCTGGAACAGTTTCATTGTCAATTTTACCCGCACTGGTGGCATCCTCAATTTGTGAAACATCTTCATAGCTCAAGTGCTTTCTTCTAGAAACTGTTTTTACAAATTTTTTAATATTAAGTATTTCTTTATGTGGGTTTTTCTGAGATTAGATTGGAAGTGGGATGTAAGTTTGGCATCTCAAAGGTCTTTTATAAAGTTTAGAAATACCACTTGACCAAATCGGTCGCTATAGTGCATTTGGTATTGAGCCGAAGTAATAAATCAACTACTTCAAGTATAGTATGGTATTTTTGCTATACGAGCGGCACATCAGTGTTCAATAATAAGTTTTGCAAATATCGGAAACATAAAATAAAAATGACGCTTCTTTCGTACTAAGACCACCAAACAATAGAAGACCCTTTAAAAATGACCGCGTTGACAATAGGAAACCCTCATTATTAAGCTCCCAGCTAAATACTTCGACAAAGGGTTCATAGGCGTCGAAAGTGGGTAATTTGTAAAAGAGTGAACAATAACACTCCATACAATTAATAAATTAGAATTTATTTATAGTTTTCTCATCTACTACACTGAAATCTGCCTGACAGGATGATTTATTACTTCGGCTCAATACCAAATGCACTATAGCTATAATGCAAATTTGTTCAGTAACATAATACTTCCTATAATTCAGGTATCATTCAAATTGCTGAATAGCATCGTGACATGTAAAGCAGGATCAAGGATGTAATGTACCCCCCTAGCCCTAACTAACTTACAAAAATTACGAAGCGGCTAACTTCACCCCCTTTACGTTAATAAACTCAACAGGAGCGGGAAACCCTAAACATGGCCGACAAAATTTAAACTTTCCCTCTAAAACAACCCCAAAATGACAGAAGCTCGTGATCGTCTGGCAGGCCCTCTATCGTGTAATCGGTTCGAATATACTGGTCGTGAACTAAGCTCGGGAAGGAGAAACAAAACCAACATTAACTGTACCAAAATAATTCATTTATTGACAGTTTCGACGATTCGGAGGAGAAAAAGTGCGAACACTAAAAAAAACTCCTCCTTTGACATAATTACACACATGACATCAATTCAAATACAAAATTATAGCAGCAAGACTGTTAAATAATATCAAGACAAAACATTTACAATAAATTGTTGTTACTCTTCGATCAGATTTAAATACTTTATGCAGCAGTTGTAAATAGTACAATAAATAATCAAATTAAACAAATCAAATCCAATCAAACTAACATTGCATATTAAAATAAAAGGGTCCAGAGTTTAAAAAGATAGACATGTACACAAGTTACAAAAAGGGTTCAACTTCAGGTAAAAATACACAAAGGGTACAGTTAGGTCCGGTTTCAGAGTACAATAGAGCCACCTTTTCTGTTTATCCACAAATATTTAATACATTATGTTCAATTTGAACTCATTTGTAATTTCCCTCAATTAATCATAAAACACATAAATAAATAGGAAAAATCATAATACATTTGCTAACTACACACATAATAATAATAATATCGAAGTCAGAATCAGCCGTGAGTATTCCTCATTGCGACTGTCTGTTTTTAGGTATTCATATTTTTTTGTCATTTGTTTGTTTTGTTTTCATATTTTTTGTTTCTAACTACACACATATATGATTAAATGTCGGAAACGCCATAAGTTCAAACACATATTTATATAATGAAAGCAAATGGATAATACATGGATGGTTCTACTACACACGCGATAATACATAATTAAACGAACGCTTCCAATGTGAGATTCAAATTAATTGAAGACCACGTTGGAACGCGAGGTAATGCAAAAGTCAGGGTAAGACCAGTTTATAACAACACACAATGCAATTCAATTAGACAGATATAAATGTATTAATCAAAAACGTTTCACCTGCAGAAAGCACTAAAATGGAGTCACCAAAAATAAAAACAAATGAAACGATCTTTACTACTTCGCGGTTTCAAATCAGATGATTTCAAAGTTAACGTTCGGAAGCCCGCCTTACACCAAAAACTCCTCCGCCAGAGGGACCTACAGTAAAACAAAAGTATCGACGTTGCCACTACTTTTCAGCTTTTTGTACATGTTGTCGGATCTCTAAAATATAGGTAACCCAACTGTGGATACTACAAGGAACACGATTATGCCAATTTAGTCTACTACACGCGTGTTATTGCTAAATAATGTACTTTACTATTACTTACCACCTATCATCTGCCGCTGCTTTGCACAGCATTGTACTCACCCTACGGTTTTATTCCCGCAGGACAGTTTAAAGGCTGGCTTATTGCAAAGTGCTGAGACGTTGCGCAAAGACGGTATAGCCCTGTTGAATTCTTTCATTCGGACCGGACCATTTTCATCAGCGTTGAAGGCCAAAGATGCACTCTCGTACATTCAAACAATGCGATTACAACTAAAAGAACTTAGAGATAAAGAGACACAGTTGCGAAAGGATTTGGGATTATTTGATCTAAGCCTTCCAGAATCATTAGAGTTGCAAGCTTTAGAAGCGGTAAGGTTTTCGATGAACTGATATCTTCACGTAATGTTGTAATATTTAACAGGAACTGGACGCTATAGAGTTAATCTGGCAGTTAACCGATGAATGGGATACGGCTTGGGAAAATTGGAAGAAGGCTGCCTTTTGGGATATCAAAACTGAGGATATGGAGGACCTGGCGCAAACTCTATATAGAAAACTCACGCGACTTTCGAGAGAGCTAAAAGACAAACGGTGGGTTATTACAATTTGACACAGTAATGGGAGAGTTTTTCCAGATGGGATATAGTGGACCATACAAAGACGCGTGTGGACAATTTTAGAAAAACCCTCCCGCTATTAACGGATTTAAAAAATCCCTCGATGCGCTCAAGACATTGGGATCGAGTTAGAAAGGCGATGAATGTGGATTTTGACGAAAATTCGCCAGAGTTTAATTTGGAATTGATAATTGGAATGGAAATGCAGCTTTACGCTGATGAGATTAATGAGATTTCTAACGCCGCGACTATGGAGTTGCAAATTGAAAAAGGTTTGGAGAGTATTAGGACTTTATGGCGGGAGATGATATTTGAAATCGTACCACACAAAGATACTGGAGTTTATCGGTGTGCATATGAATTCATCGGGAGGGTGCTAAAACTGTTGTTTATAGGATCAAATCGGTCGATGATTGCTTCCAAGCTTTGGAAGAGAACATGTTGCAGTTGTCCACGATGAAGAGCACGCGTTACGTTGAGCCTTTTATAAAAGACGTCGATTATTGGGAGAAAACGTTGTCTTACGTTATGGAAACTCTAGAAGTTGCACTTGTGGTTCAACGACAGTGGCTCTATCTTGAGGTAGGTACCCACCATCCAAAACCCATTTACCAATATTTTACAGAACATATTCGGAGGGGAAGATATTCGTAAGCAACTTCCAGATGAGAGTCAAGATTTTGAAGATCTAACGATGGAGTGGATTACAATAACCACCGCAATGTACCGTGCGAGAACTGCCGTAAATGCAACTCACATCCAACCACCTCCCGGATTGCTCAACGTCTTAAACAAAATGAACGATAAGCTCGAATTAATTCAACGTGCTCTCGAACGTTACTTGGAGACCAAAAGGCACATCTTTCCACGTTTCTATTTCATCTCCAACGATGATATGTTGGAAATTCTTGGAAATTCCAAGAAGCCGGAAGCTATACAACCGCACTTCAAGAAACTCTTTGATAATATTAATAAAATTAAAATACAGAAGGTAAGGTTCAGGTTCTATCCTGGTTAAAGTGTGTTTAATGGAGGCGGTGTTTCAGAATTCCATCTTGAACAAAATGGAGTCGATCGGAATGACTTCGGAAGACGGAGAGTATTTGGAGTTTACTAGATCTGTTATATTAGATGGACCCGTGGAACTGTGGTTGTGTGAAATTGAGACCGCCATGAGGGCCATATTGCGCGTATTATTTAAACCGTGTCGCAGTAATTTGAAGAAAAGTTTGCACTCTAGAGATAAGTGGCTGCTTTCCAACTGTGGGCAGTTGTGCAATGCTTGCAGTCAGGTAACTATTCTCCAAGTTGATTACATAAATAATCGATTTTTGTCTAGATACAATGGACTACAGATTGTACCAGAGCACTCGTTCATTGCAAAATAATGGAAAGCAAAAAGCCGCTCAAGAAATTACGCAGAAAACAGAACAAAGTCCTCGCTACATTATCAGAGCTGAGTAGGAGAGAGTTGCCAAAAATTCAAAGGCTGAAAACAAACTCATTAATAACAATTGAAATTCATTCTCGTGACGTTATTGATCGAATGTACAAAGCCAGTATGTTTCTTTTGCACATTGTTCCTTTTGCACAATGGAGTTTGTAGATTGTAGGAGTGTGGGGGACTTTGAGTGGTTTTCTCAACTGCGGTTTTACTGGGACAGGGAGTTGGATGATTGTTTAATTCGGCAGACCAACACGCACTTTATGTACGGTTACGAGTACAACGGGAACTCGGGGCGATTGGTGATAACCCCATTGACGGACAGGTATCTTTAAAGGGTGACGCACTTATCTACGAATTTTAATTTCAGATGTTACATCACGTTAACAACAGCTCTTCATCTATTTCGCGGCGGCAGTCCCAAAGGACCCGCTGGTACTGGCAAAACGGAAACAGTCAAAGATCTGGGAAAGGCGATGGGAATGTGGGTGATCGTAAATAATTGTTCGGAAGGTTTGGATTACAAAAGTATGGGAAAATGTTTTTCCGGCTTGGCACAAACTGGAGCTTGGGGTTGCTTTGATGAGTTCAACAGGATTAATATTGAGGTGCTTTCCGTAGTGGCCCAACAGATTTTGTGTATCCTACAGGCCATTTCTCAGAAGCAAGTCACTGTGGTATTTGAAGGTATGTTAACCATTTAAGTCGTTCTCTGCTAAAGTACACTTATCAGGTATCGAGATCAAACTGAAACACACCTGCGGAATATTCATCACCATGAATCCAGGATATGCGGGACGAACCGAACTTCCCGACAATCTAAAGTCGATGTTTAGACCTATTTCTATGATGGTGCCCGATAATCTAATTATCGCCGAGAATACCTTGTTCAGTGATGGGTTTCAAAACACAAAGTTGTTAGCTAAAAAGGTACGTGGACTTGCACTGCGGAATAAGGAGGTAATTTACTCGTACATTGCAGGTCTTCACCTTGTACCAACTGGCTGAGAGACAGCTAAGCAAGCAGGACCATTACGATTTTGGTTTAAGATCAATGGTAGCTCTTCTTCGATACGCCGGCCGTAAAAGAAGAGTCCACTCTGACTTTCCCGAGGAGCAAGTTATATACTTGGCGATGTCCGATATGAACATAGCCAAATTTACATCGAACGATCTTCCGTTATTCCACGGCATCATGTCCGACATCTTGCCGGGCGTTTCCGCACCCCTTGTAGACTACGAAGAGATGAACAACGCTATTCGGGCCGAATTCGGTTTGATGGGCTTACAAGTAAGTTTCTACCTAGGGGAAGGTAATTATTTTAATTATGGGAAATTATATAGAGCATCAAAAAGGCGATGATCAAGGTTATTCAATTATACGAAACAAAAAACTCTCGGCATTCCACTATGATCCTTGGAAAGACGGGAACTGCAAAGTCGGCTACGTGGAAATGTCTAAAGGCATCACTGGCTAACCTTAAAAAGGCGGGAAAACCTGGTTACAATGTGGTGTACGAGCACCCCATAAATCCTAAAGCACTAAGCCAGGGGGAACTGTATGGGGAGTACAACCTTACGACGAACGAGTGGTTGGATGGTGTTATAAGTGCCACGATGCGCCAGACTTGCTCAGGTAAATTTTAACCAACTGATGTTAGATTTAAACAACTCCAAAAAAATTTGGGTGCATCAATACCTTTTTCTCCCATGTCGATGTGATAGTTTTTGGATCAAGCTCGGTTTCTGCTGTGAACGTGTGTAACATACTTAACAGAACCCTTCGAGTACACCTTTTCCTAAAGCATTTCTATAAAGGAAGAAGGAAATCTTCATTTATTTCTCTGCCACCTCTGGCGACCTCCTTGCACTTTCCAGCGTCCGTTAAAGACGGAGAATGGATGATAAGAATGAGTAAATGAGAATGGATTTGGGAAAAGAAAGTTGGGAATTTTGAGGAAAACTATATACAGTTCCAACACTTTGTAATCTTTGCATTACCTATATTTATATTAGGAAAACGATTTGAAAAAATCTCATACAAAGTAGTCAGCCATTGTGGGAGTCGAACGCGTGACTTCCCGTATGAGAACTGAACGTGTTAAACTGTAGATCAGCGCGTAGGTGTGATGTAGCCAATCCTTCAGACTTCAAGTACCGTATAAATAGATTGACGGTAGGAGTGGATACTGAGTAGGGCAACGTACTGCTCTAGCAATCACCTTGGTAAGCATCGTGTGAAGTTGCTCTCTTCTACTATGCTTATACATACATGCATGGTCCTCCCTCTTCTGCCTTTCGGTCTAGAAGGGAATGGAGTTGAACCACTTCCAAAGTAATCGATCTCCAGCCATTTTCTGAGCCTGCTTCCCACTCAAACTCTCACTTCTATAACGCGTTGCCTATTTTATCACTGCGCTTACTGCCAAATTCTCCGTTCATTCGGCCAATTTGCTTCGGCACGGATTCACTCTCGTTATTTACGTAACGTAGTTACTTTCCCGCTAGGAAAATTCCCTGCAAAAACCTCACGCTGAACAGTCACCCATTGTGGGAATGTAATCCATCACCTTTGGAATCGGAACTGCACGTGTTAACCTCCAAATATAAGGCACGCAATCAACTTCCTCAACTCGATGGCTTTCGTATGCAGTCCCTACGATTTCTATTTTTTTCCCATAAAGAACAGTTGGAAATCTGGCTTTCCTTCTTTACGCGTTTCCATAGTGTGCGATCCAATGCGTTGCACCTTCCCCTTCAGATGTGGATTTCAATCAAACAGTCACCGAATGCATCGGTAAAGTGAAAAGTTGCTTGATTTTGAAGGTTTCGGGATTTTAGGATCCTCGTAGCTTAGGTCGCGGCACTTTTGATTACGGACGTCAGCAGAGCCAACTTTCTGATTTATAAGGTGTAAAATGTTTTCTAGAGGTCTATTTTTTGTAGAGGAAACTCCGGACGAAAAATGGATACTATTTGACGGTCCAGTTGACGCTGTCTGGATCGAGAACATGAACAGTGTAATGGACGATAACAAGGTGCTAACTTTAATTAACAGCGATCGTATCACAATGCCAGAACAAGTATCGCTACTATTCGAAGTTGGCGACCTATCTGTTGCCTCACCTGCGACAGTCAGCCGATGTGGCATGGTATACAACGACTATAAGGATTGGGGATGGCGGCCTTACGTAGCTTCGTGGATTCAAAAACAAGAAAAGAGGGGCAAGCTCTTTCAGGACCTTGTCTGTTTTTCTTTATTGAATCTTGTAGTAGCTAATGGGAGTAAATTTTAAGATGAAGTCGTATTTTAACATTTACCTGGGAATGATACTGGAATTCAGACGGTTAAATTGCAAGGAACCTATTCCATGTGAAGAGTTACACTTTGTAGCATCCCTCTGTCGGTTATTAGACGTCTTCGCGACTCGAGAAAATGGGTTGGATCCCAAAAACGAAGATACATTTGAAGAAATGGCGAAACTATGGTTCCTGTTTTGGTAATGTGTAATTTTTAGACAGTTGGTATTCTAATCTAAATTCGCAGCTTAATTTGGTCGGTTTGTTGCACCGTTGACGAAGATGGTCGGAAAAAAATAGATGCATTCATACGCGAAAAGGAAGGGGCGTTTCCTTTGAAAGACACTATTTACGAGTACTTTGTCGACGTTAAGAAAAAGGCGTTTTCGTGTTGGGAGGACAAACTGTCCGAGAGTTGGCGATACTCGCCAGAGTAATTGTTTAACTCTGTAAACCCAATCATAACCGTACCTTTCAGGGCACCATTCTTCAAGATCATAGTTCCCACAGTTGATACAGTCAGATATCAATGCATAGTCGAAACGTTACTTGCATCAGGTTATCCCACCTTACTCACAGGTCCTGTGGGAACAGGGAAAACCTCAACGGCTCAATCGGTATTATTTAGCCTCGATTCTACCAAATTTTCCATTTTAAACGTGAATCTTTCCGCTCAAGTAAGTATTTAACCTGGGACCACTAATCCTCAATATTCCCGTAGACGTCCTCCATTAACGTTCAAGAAGCGATCGAAAGCCGACTTGAGAAAAGAACAAAAACCACTTTCGTGCCCGCCGGTAACAAAATAATGGTGACATTCTTCGACGACTTCAACATGCCAGCCAAGGAAACCTACGGATCTCAACCACCTCTCGAGTTGTTACGCCAGTGGATCGACTACGGATTTTGGTACGATAGACTGAAGCAAATACGAAAATACGTTCAAGTATTAACATTCCAATCCATGATTATAACCACTCACCGTTACTCTTCCAGAATATGCTACTAATGGCAAGCATGGGACCTCCAGGCGGAGGACGTCAAAGCATATCAAACCGAACCTTAAGCCGATTCAACGTGATCAACATGACCTTTCCCACCGAGTCACAAATAGTTCGAATTTTCGGCACGATGTTGGTGCAGCATTTGACCAATTTTCCCGAAGAAATAAAAGTTGTCGGAAACGAAATTACAATCACCACCATTGATCTGTACAACAACGTCATCGCGAAAATGTTACCGACCCCCGCAAAAATGCACTACTTGTTCAACTTGCGCGACATATCGAAGATTTTCCAAGGTCTCCTAAGGAGTCACAAAGATTACCAGAGCACGAAGAACTCCATCCTCCGCCTGTGGATACATGAGAGCTTTAGAGTATTTTATGATCGACTCATCGATGATAAGTGAGTGGATTTGCTAGACTTCCTTATAAAGTTCTCTTTGTAGGGATCGGGAATGGTTCTACGTGCAAATGAATGATCAACTTGGGACGCACTTTGATCAAACTCTCCACGCGCTGTGTACCAATAAGGTAATACCCACTTTTGGAGATTTCTTGAACGCCTTTGGTATATACGAAGATATTATGGACTATGGAATTTTAAGGAATTATATTGAAAATCTGATGGGCGAGTACAACGTATCTCCAGGCGTAGTTCGAATGGACTTGGTGCTTTTTCGAGACGCAATCGAGCACATTTCAAGGATTGTGAGAGTCATTTCGCAACCAAGAGGAAATATGCTACTCGTTGGAGTTGGTATAACGCTTCTCTTGTACTTGCGCATTGCCTTTTTAATCAATTTTTTTAGGCGGCAGTGGACGTCAATCTCTTTCGCGAATATCCTCTTTTATCTGTCAGCTGAATACGTTTCAGATAACGGTAACGAAAAACTACAAGGTTTCCGAATTTCGAGAAGATCTCAAGGCACTGTATTTGGCGACGGGGGTGTTCGCGCGACCGACTACGTTCCTCTTTAATGATACTCAAGTTATGGATGAGCAGTTTTTGGAGATTATTAACAACATGTTGAGTAGCGGGGAGGTCGCCAGTTTGTACAAGCCCGACGAATTTGAGGATGTAAGTTACTAAAATCTTAACGGTGTAAAGGTAGGCGTGTTTGTCTTTTTGGCTGGGTGACACTAGGCAACCGTTTTTCTAAAGACATATTTTCGCATTGCAAGTAAAACCGTACGTTCATCATCGATGTGATTTTCGGCATGTTAAAGCTGCTACAAAATTTTAGTAAGGGCACTAATAATAATCAAAGTGATGTATACTTACTATACTACAACTTTGATTAGCTTTGCTCCTTTCAGTTTTAGCTTTCGACGAATTCAGACGGAATGGAAAGACCGTTGTAATTTTAATCGAGAGACTTAAAGTAGGTTTACCAAAATGGCGTTATCGAAGATTTCGGTTTTTTTACATAAACAACGAAGAAACTGTAACGAATGACTCGTCACGTTTCCGGTGAACAATCATAAGTTGGTAGTGACTTGCAAAAATTGGGGTCTGTTATGCCACAGTCAGAACTAGAAGAGGTTTGCGATGGAAAATCAAGCTGGCAATGAGGAGACTCCAATTGCAAAACAAGGAGATTACAAAATTTAGTACGTGTTGTAGTTTTCAGTAGGTACCAAAGTAATCGAAGAGAATGAACAGTTGATGGAAAGGAAAAAGTTAGGAGACAAGAACTATTGGTAAAACTGCATATACGTACAGTGATTTATCCTATATGTTATTATTGGAAGAGCCATTTAAATTTAAGACATAAGCACGTAGGGCGAGGGAAAAGACAATATAGAGCTGCCATACAAAGAAGTGTTGGGTTTGAAAGGATACCTTTAAGCTCTTCTCCACGAACTAAGGATAGACGTAATATACCAATTGGAAAATGTTTAGTTAGCTGTTACAAATGCAGAACAGCAATATTTTCTGCAACTTCCAAATTCAGGGAATTTCTTCATGAATTTAAAGAAATTGGGGTCGAGTCCAGTCTTGCCAAATTCTACCAAGTTCCAGTAGGTATCTGTTGCAGTCCAAGGTACCAGAAAAGGTTTTCCAAAAGTTATTCCATTTCAGAACATAGGTATTAGTTGGCTCTGATTGGTTTAAAACACAGATATGGAAGGTAAATATTGTTAGTGACCTACACAAGGTGGTGATATCGATTATTCATGGTCGTATGCACTAAATTTGATGGCTCTGCGACAGTGCTTTACCCGATTGTCGAATAGAATTTAAGTGGAACAGATACTCAAGGAGTCAAAAGGTCATGAGGAATAACCTTAAGCGCTTAATGGAATATCAGAAGAAGAAATGAAAATTGGAAGAAAATTGCAATAGGTAGAATTTGTTAAAGGGAAAGATCTTCGGAACACTTCTGAGTAAAACGAGAAAAGTGAATATTTGATTCTAAAAATAGAAGAAAAACTACAAAAATGTGCTCAAGAAGCATCATAGCTGAGATAAATGAACGATGAAGTACGAGCCATGTGAAGTGACTTGGGAGAATTTAGGAAGGAAAGTCTCTTCCAGCACTGAATTACGAAGCTCCATATCACAGCTTACAATAAACCCAATTATAAAGAAATTCAGAAATTGTCTCCTCTGAAAAAAGATTGTGTGGTTGGGTGGATGGTGGAAGCGTAGTTTTTAAACACACAATGTGAAAGGTGGCGAATGTAGGGCAAATACGCCTGGGCGAAAATGTGTCGTCATTACAAAAAGAAAAGGATGAAGTACTGCAGCTCGTTCCAAAATGGACGGCATTAGAAGAAAAAGATAATTCCTAGAGGATTCACTGGATCGTTGAAATCATGGTGAAGTTTTTCCAACTCGTCAAAGTCAAATCTGGGTATGCAAATCTCTTTCAATTCAACGGAGTTTTCCCATTAAGATCCAGGACAGATGGGGCAATGGGTGTGGGTGGTTGAATCGGGTCATCAAATTCCATTTTGGATTCTCCATATTATTTGTATCGATATCAAATTTACAGTTTCAATTTTTAGATAAAAAACAAACTAACGAAGGCAGCGACACGTGCAGGAATTATGCCAACTTCTGAAGCCATGTACAACTTTCTCATAGAGCGAGTAAGGGAAAATTTGCACATTGTTCTATGTATGAGCCCAATCGGAGACGCCTTTCGTATACGATTACGTCAATATCCATCGCTTATAAATTGTTCCACCATAGATTGGTTCTGCGATTGGCCCAAAGAAGCTCTATTGGAGGTAGCTCAAAAGTACATTGGAAATGTTAACTTCGTCGCCAAAATTACGGGAGAAGTACAGGTAATTTTACAATTTAATTGGAATCGTTGATTTTTGTACGTCCTTTTTTTTTTAGGAAAAACGAAAAGGTTCCGTATTACTTTCCACGCAAAATCGTTTGAGGCAAGCGGTCGCACTTACGTTTGCCACCATTCACGATTCCGTTGCAAAATGTTCGAAGCGAATGGCCGAGGAGATGAAGAGACATAACTACGTCACGCCCACTAATTACTTGGAACTGGTGGCTGGATATAAAATGTACCTAAGCCAATTTCATCTTAACGGTTACTAATATGATATTATATTCTTCAGCATGCTGAGTGATAAACGTGAAGAGGTGGCCGGTGAAGCCAATAAACTGCGCAATGGACTTTGGAAAATCGACGATTGCAGATCAAAGGTCGAAGTGATGTCGCAGGAGTTGGAAGTCGCCCAAGTCAAAGTGGCCGAGTTTCAACAACAGTGTGATGACTATTTGGTGATCATCGTTGAACAGCGGAAAGAAGCAGATGAGCAGGCAAAGCAAGTGGCCATAACAAGCATTCAGATCGGGGAAGCTGAGATACAGTGTATGAAATTAGCTGAAATTGCGCAAGCCGATTTGGATGAGGCAATGCCCGCTCTTGAAGAGGCCATAAAGGCACTTGATGCGCTTAATAAGAAGGATATATCTGAAATGAAATCGTACGGTAAACCACCGTATAAGGTTGAAATGGTGATGGAAGCTGTGATGATTTTAAAGCAAGTGAGTATGTATTTTCCAAGCTCTCTTATTTATCTGAGATTTGCAGCTTGATCCCACTTGGGCTGAATCCAAACGGCAATTGGGCGAACAAAAATTTTTGGACGATTTGAGAGAATTTGACAAAAATAATGTATCTGAGAAAACGATGAAGAAGATTGCAACGTATACGTCAAATAAAGAGTTTGTCCCTGAAAAAATTGGCATAGTCTCACTAGCTGCAAAGTCACTATGTATGTGGGTTATCGCTATTGAGAAATATGCAAAAGTCTGGAAGTAAGGCAGGTACATGTTGCGAACCTTAATATTAAATTATCTTTGTAGAGTGGTAGCGCCAAAAAAGGCTCGACTGGATGAAGCCTTGGAGTCCCTTCGACTTCAACAGAAACTCCTTGCCGAGGCTCACGCTAAGCTAGCTGAACTAAATATGATGCTCGCGAAACTACAGAGAGAGTATGAAGAGAAACTGGAGCAAAAAGAAGAGCTTAACAGAAGAGCTGAAATGTTGAGGCTTAAGTTGGAGAGAGCTGCCATGCTTGTTTCAAATTTGTCTGGGGAGCGGGAAAGGTGGTATACAACCGTATGTACACTAGACACCATGTTTGAATATTTACCTGGCGACTGCTTGCTGGCTACTGCCTTTGTCTCATACCTAGGCCCGTTTGTGTCTCAGTATCGCGATGCTTTAGTCGACTTTTGGAAACAACAAGTGCTCGAACTGGAAATTCCATTCGATGAAGAATTCAACGTGATCAAATTTTTGGTCGACCCGACGACAGTACGTGAGTGGAACATCGAAGGTTTACCATCGGACGGTTTCAGTACCGAGAACGGAATTATCGTGACGCGCGGTACAAGATGGCCACTAGTGATCGATCCCCAGATGCAAGCTCAAAAGTGGATAAAGGCCATGGAAAGAAAAAACGGTTTAAAGGTAATCGACTTTGGCATGCCCGATTATATGAAGATACTCGAAGGGGCAATACAGAACGGAAAACCCGTCATTCTACAGAACATCCTCGAGGAAATGGACCCGTCCCTCAACCCTCTCCTAAATAAAGCCATTGTCAAGCAAGGAGGAGTTGATTATATTAAATTTGACGAAAAACTAATCCGGTACAAAAGACAATTTAAATTCTTCGTCACCACTAAACTGACCAACCCACATTATCCTCCGGAAATTTCAACTAAAACCACCTTGGTTAATTTCGCGGTAAAGCAACAGGGATTAGAGGCGCAACTGCTTGGTGTTGTGATTAGAAAAGAACGGCCTCAGTTGGAAGAGCAAAAAGACAAAATGGTGACAATAATAGCGCAAGGAAAACGTACTTTAATCAATTTGGAGAATGAACTACTCAGATTACTGAACGAATCAAAGGGCTCACTGTTGGACAACGCGGAGCTCTTTGATACTCTACAGGTGTCCAAAGCAACATCGATTGCTGTGCAGGAAAGCTTGGAAGTTTCCGAAACTACGGAGATTCAAATCGATATGGCTAGAGAGGTGAGTTTGCCCTCAATATCGGGTGGGTTCGTCGAGTTTTTTTTTTTTAGGGATACCGACCGTGCGCTGAGAGAGCTTCCATTCTATTCTTTGTGTTGAACGACATGGGACGGATTGACCCAATGTACCAATTTGCTTTGGATTCTTACATTTTACTCTTCTCTCAGTCGATCGACAAAAGTCCCAAATCGAACCATCTACCTCAACGTATCTCAAGCTTGAACGGATACCATACCTACGCTGTTTACCAGTGATTTTAACCCAAGCGTTACCTGCGCCAAAACTAACCGATTCGTTCTTCTAGGAACACCTGCAGGACCCTATTTGAGCGTCACAAGCTTCTTTTTTCATTCCATATGTGTATTAAAATTTTGGAAGCGCAAGGCAAAGTTGTACCGCACGAGTACAGCTTCTTTCTGAAAGGGGGCGTAGTATTAGACAGGGAAAATCAGCCAGATAATCCTTGTGGTAAGATTCGCATCATTTGACTCCATTCGCATGTTCAATTTCAGTTTGGCTGAACGGAGAAAGTTGGGACAACATTACGGAATTGGACAAACTGCCTGGGTTTCATGGTGTCGTCGGAACGTTCGAACAGTTCACACGAGACTGGCGTGATTGGTACATACACACAGAACCAGAAACGCTACCTTTAGTGGGTTCGTCCCCCCAAATCATCCATTCGTAGAACTTCATGTGACACAATTTCAGATGAATGGGAAAATATTTGCAACGATTTTCAACGAATACTCTTCGTACGTTCCATTCGTCCGGATCGCATTTCGTTTTGCACAACAAATTTTGTAATCAACCAGTTGGGACCCAAATTTGTAGAGCCGCCAGTTTTAGATGTTAAAACCGTGTTTGAGGAGTCAATCCCACAAACTCCTTTAATTTTTGTGCTGTCGCCTGGTGTAGATCCTGGAGGTGCACTCATTTCCTTTGCCGATTATTTGGATATGGGCGATCACTTCCATGCTCTCTCCTTGGGTCAAGGGCAAGCGCCGATCGCAACACGGTAAGGTCACAAAGCTTGTCTACACGCTTTCAAGTTAAATCCGTAGATTAATTACCAACGGTATTAAGGAAGGCAATTGGGTATTTCTGGCTAACTGTCACCTCTCGCTCAGCTGGATGCCAAAGTTGGACAAAATCGTGGAGACCATGCAAACTGCTAAAATTCATCCAGATTTTAGGCTATGGCTAAGTTCAAATCCCAATCCGGATTTCCCTCTATCAATCTTACAAGCGGGCATAAAAATGACCACCGAGCCACCTAAGGTAGGTTTTTTCTTGCGCATGTCACATTTCAGACGTCATCCGTAGGGAATTAAAGCAAACCTAAAGAGGATGTATCAAATTATATCGGAAGATCAATTCAATCTGTGTCAAGCGAAGGAGAAATACAAGAAGTTGTTGTTTGCCCTCTGTTATTTCCACGCAATCCTTTTGGAACGGAAAAAGTTTCAGCAGTTAGGCTGGAATGTTACTTACAGCTTCAACGATGCCGACTTTGAGGTGCCAAACCTGATCGACGTACTCAGCTGAAAGTTGCTTGCAGGTTTCGGAAAATTTACTGTCGATCTACCTGGACGAATACCCAGTAACACCTTGGGATGCTTTGAAGTATTTAATTGCCGGTGTAAATTATGGAGGACATATTACCGACGACTGGGATAGAAGGCTTCTTCTTACTTATATTGATCAATATTTCAACGATGACGCACTAAATATCCATTTTTATAGGTAAGTGTTGATCAGTTCTAGTAAAACTGGGAGACAGTGCATTTTCAGATTGTCGTCGCTTCCCACTTATTACATACCGCGCGATGGTTCCTTACAGTCTTACATTGACTATATCAACGTTTTACCTAATGTTGATCGGCCCGAAGCTTTTGGTCAACACCCAAATGCGGACATTACGTCACTTAACTCGGAAACACGTCTAATGTGTGAAACGCTAATGTCATTACAAATTCGGACCGTTGGTGGTACTGCTGAGTCAAAGGAGGAGACGGTAATATTTCACTAACAATTTGAAAATCGACTCTACTCGATGAACAAACCCCTAGGTGGCGCAAATGGCGGGAGATATTTTACATAAGATACCATTGCCCATCGATTATGAAACTACGGACAAACTGATCGGCGCAGTCAAAACTCCCCTCGACGTTGTGTTACTCCAAGAAATTCACAGGTTCTCTGAGCACATACTCTCATTCCATTACCAACTATCAGTGTTTAGGTACAACTTACTGCTGATTGGCATACGTTTGTCTTTAAATGAGCTGCAGAAGGGCATAAAAGGTTTGGTGGTGATGTCAGCCGAATTGGAAGATATCTTTTTATGCATCTATGAAGGTCGGGTGCCTTCTCCTTGGTTAAGAAGTGAGTGGTACCAACTCTGGACAAGCTTCCAATCTCTCTTTTATAGCCTATCCATCTATAAAACTATTAGGATCGTGGAGCAGAGATTTGGTTGCGCGGATCGATCACTTCTCGCAATGGGCGGCAACAATTAAACCTCCCCTATTCTTCTGGCTCTCCGCTTATTCTTTCCCCACGGGATTTTTAACCGCATGCTTACAAGTAAAAAGATCGCCCACTTAGGAAACATTTTGAATACTTACTAAATTATGTTAACAGACCGCCGCACGAACAATGGAAGTTCCCATTGACACATTGGGGTGGGAATTCGCGGTTTTAACTGTCGAAGAGTACACGATCGTCGAAAAACCCCTCTTGGGTGTATACGTCAGGGGTCTGTTTTTGGAGGGAGCCGGTTGGGATAAGAAGACGGCGACTCTCATTGAACCTCAACCCATGCAGTTGGTTTGTGCAATGCCTCTCATACATTTCAAACCGGTGGAGCAGCTGAAAAAGAAGACGCGAGGTAAGCGCTTGTCCAAAAGTCCATCCGTTCCCATTCATCCCTTTGATAGGTCTATATCAGTGCCCCGCGTATTACTTCCCAATCCGAACGGGAGTGCAGGGATGGCCGGCTTTCATATTGGCGGTCGATTTAAAATCGGGTACCGAAAGTCCAGATTTTTGGGTTAAACGAGGTACAGCGTTATTACTTAGTTTAGCTAATTAAGTTATAGGTTACCGTGTATTTTAAGCTAATTCAGTGAATAAAAGTTCGTTATTTTTTGGTGATCAAATATTTTACTTTCTAATAATAAGACGCTTCAGGTTTGTGGTATATTTTCCAAAATTGGAAGCACTTCCTTGGCAATAACAGATATCGGGCACACATAAATTTAGACCCATCACATACACCTCTTTGTCGAGTATCTTCTCCTAATAGTGCCCGTGATATATGGTCCTGATACAATTACCATTCCTCCCTAATAGCGTTTGTTCGATAGGTATTTGACTGTTAATTTCCACGGCATGAGACGTGATAGTTAATCAAAATTAGTAATCTGAATTTCAAATGACGCTGTTATACTTTCTAAATTACATCTGACACTTTATCAATATTTTACACAAAAACGAAGCCCTTCTAAAATCATTCATCTTTTAGATTATTGGTTTATTACACATAATCTGAGCGTATTTCTAACATGCCACAACCTACTACTATATATTACTTATAGTTGGCCAACTACTAGTTCAGTGGCCATTGGCCAATGCTTATGGACGATTTGGAAAACAAAAATTACGAAGAGTAAGTGGTGCCATCTAGCAATGAATGAACTTTTCCGCAGTGGTCCTTGTGAAATTGGTGACTATAACCACAGACAATATTAATAACAATCGAGTGAAAAAATCTACGAGTAAATAGATAAAAACAAGAGAACATTGCATTATTAATTATTGTCAACGCACGCGGTGGAAGTTATACAAAAGAAGGTTAACGCAGTGGGGGAAACTAGTATTTTTGCCCATAAAATTAATATCCAACAGAATAACGTAAGTGCAAATGTATGCAGACACCATATTTGTACACATAACAGACCATCAGATCAGCGCAAAGGAGGTAAAGCAACAATAGCGACTTCCGTCGCGTTTGCTGCTATCCTCCACCACTGTAAGCTATTTATCCTTTTTATCTTAACTCGTAGGAAAAAATACACTTAAGACACTTGTGACTCAACGCACAAACAACCTTAACGGCTAATCTTTGCTTAACAGTTTTCTGTGCTCAATGGTATAACCACCTGTGGTATTGTTCTGTTACTTTTGGTTTTTTATTTTATTTCTTACGGTTCGCTCCATTCTTTGCGCAAGTGTCTTTTGTGTTGCCTATCCACTTTGCTTGTTAAAACTAACTACAAATAATACCTTTGACAACAATGTAAATTTATTAGAATTAGAAAGTGAACCCTATATACAGGGTGGTCAGAAATTCACTGATCGGCGGGTAAGAGCAGTATTGGAAACTTGCACAAACGATGTAAATACAAATAGTCCAGTAATCTTGTCGCCTGAAAGGGGTGGTTACCTTGCGTCAAATCCGGTAGTTCTGATTTTTTGCCGACTTATTTATGATGTTACCCCAATGAATAATCCAAGTTTGAGACCTCGAGCGCCGAACGCAACCTTGTCATAAATCGAAAAAACCGCAACATTTTCGACTTTATTTCAGTTTTTGGCAATTTTAAGCCTAAAGGACTAATTTTTCGATAATACCTACGCAGTAAGTTTTTAAAGTAGACTAAATTGTCTACAATATGAGATGAAAACTGTCTCTGTAGACCCAATAGTTTCCGAGATAAAGCTTTTCAAAGTTTATCATTTTTGTGGAACTTCGCAATTTGTAGCAATGCTTTAGACGCCACTCCAGCAATACAGGCGGGCTCTATCATAGGTTCCTGGAACTACACAGGTACAGGCGTGGTTGGGAGTCACACTGTACCCTCTCCCTGGGGGTGGATATCGAAGTCACAAGACCTCTGCCCCAAAATGATGTCCAGAGGCGCAGCCCCACAACACCTCTTGTGGATGATTTCTTGCGGTTGCAAGAGGGGTTGTAGGAACGCGTGCAGCTGCAGGAAGACAGGGATGACAAGCTTATCAGCATGGACGAAGTGGGGGGGGGGGGGGCTTGGGGGGCGAAGCCCTTCCAAACTTCAATTTAGCCCCTCTAGCTTGCCATGACATCTTAAAAAACTGTAGACGTTATACACATATAGATACTTATTCTCATATTATCTGTGGGGCTTAAACCCCCCCCCCCCCCCCTCAGATCTGTTCACCTAACTTCGCCCATTCTCATCAGTCTGCAGGCACTGCAGGAGGGCCTCGACAACGTACCGGATATTGCAGTTGAAATAGACTTCGATTCCCCAGAAGGCGGCGATCTGTCCGATGTCGACATGGAGGTTGTCTTGTGGGCACAAGACATCGACGATACATCGCCATCACCTGATAGGGATATGGCATCACGATCCAAGAGGGCAAAATTAAGTTGATTTATTGGTTACCTTGAATAACTCGATTGAAAAATGGATTACAATATTAACTTAGGTAATTGATAAATTGATGTACTATTAACTCTTGTTGTACTCTTTAGGATACACTACAATATAATCTTGGGGAGGGGCAAAATTCGTTCAGAACGACAAATTAAATTATTGCTAAAAATTGCGAAGTTCGACAAATTTATCTCGGAAACTATTGGGTCTACAGAGACAGTTTTCGTCTCATATTGTAGACAATTTAGTCTACTTTAAAAACTTACTGCGTAGGTATTATCGAAAAATTAGTCCTTTAGGCTTAAAATTGCCAAAAACTGAAATAAAGTCGAAAATGTTGCGGTTTTTTCGATTTATGACAAGGTTGCGTTCGGCGCTCGAGGTCTCAAACTTGGATTATTCATTGGGCTAAGATCATAAATAAGTCAGCAAAAAATCAGAACTACCGGATTTGACGCAAGGTCTGAACTATAAGGTTACTGGACTAAAAAAAATTTAGTAAAAGTCGTACCGTTTCTGAATTATCCGCATAAGTTCTCTTTACTTCATTTGTTAATCTACTGACTCTGAATTGTATGAACAAATGTGGTCCTCTGGTGCCCATCTCTAAAAACTGGCGTTTGTCTCCAAACAACGTACTCCAGTTTTTATTAATTTCTCCTACTTTTCGTTACTCGTAGGGCTTATTTAAATTTATTGACGTGACGTCATTCGGTCACTCAGTAGTAACATAACCTCTATAGAATCGCCTTCTTAACGTTTATAAACATATTGACCAAAATATTGTAATTTTATAAACAAAATGGGCTCAAACACGAAGAAGTCTAAAGAAAGTAGAAAAAGACGCCATCGTAGTAGAAGTCGTTCATATGAAGAAAAGGAGGTTCCACGCGAAAAGAAACACAGACATCATCGCAGACATAAGGAAAGAAAGCGTGAAAAGCAAAAGTACGAATACGAAAGCGAAGGTAAGTCCTACAAAATTGTCTTTCCGTTTCCCATATAATGTCTATAACCTTTAACAGATTCCGATGTTGTCGAAGTTATTCCCGTTGAGGATCCTTCGGAATCGCCTCCACCGCCTCCTGAAATATCGGGCGGCGGATCTGTTGAAAGTCTTTCGATTAAGGAAACGAACAAATTACGCGCAAAGTTGGGATTGAAACCGTTACAGGTGGAGGGCAGTAAGTCGGACAAGCAAGATGACGGAAAGAGGAAGGACGATTTGGGCGAATTCTATCATAAACCGGCTCACAGTCTTACGGAGAAGAATAAGCAGGAAAAGTTACGTTCGAAGTTGTCCGATCATCGCGAGAAACGTACCTTCGATAGTAAATTGTCGAAAGTGAAGTTACTGAGTCAGGAGGATAGCGATGACGATGCGGTCGCTTGGGTCGAGAAGAATAGGCGAATTCAAGATATTAAAAAGGAAGCGGAGCGAAGGGTAATTTCGTTTTTAAGTTAAGAAAATAGTGAAATACGTGCTTTTAGGCGATGATGTTGGAAGAGCTCGATGCTCAGTTTGGCGTAAGCGAGATTGTAGAATCCGAGCAGAAATTGAAGCGTTACAAGCAGTACGGTGAGAAACATCTCAAAGGACTAAGAGTTGATCACGATGTCGATACGTTCGGCGAATCTGCTGTGATTCTTACCCTCGAAGACAAGCAAATTTTAGATGACGGCGACGACGTCCTTATCAATATAAATTTACGCGAAAATGAGAAGTACAAGAAGGTATCTTATTGCCTGTAGCGATAGTTTCTTTATTTACAGAAAAAAACTGTTTCAGATTAGCGAAAGTAAAGTTAAAAAAGGTTTAGGCGATGAAGAACTAGACGAATTCGGTAATTTAAAGCCAAAAGTGATGTTAGATAAGTACGATGAGGAAATTGAGGGCGAAAAGCGAGATAGTTTCCAAATTGGGTACGACAACGCCTTGGAACGTAAGCAGATGATGTTGCAGCAAATAAGAAATAAGCTGTCAAATAAAATTGTCGATAACTTAAATACCACATCGTTAACGATCGCCTCTGATTATTACAATGAAGAGGAATTGTCTAAATTTAAAAAGCCGAAGAAGAAAGTACGAAAAATGCGTGCAAAAGGGAAACTAACTGCCGCTGATTTGGAAAACTTTGATTCAAATAAACGTGTAAAACATGATAGGGATCATTTTGATATTGACGATATTCCTGGTGAGTATCCTGTACTATAAGTTCCTATTTTCGTCTGTATTTATGTCCGTGAACTCATTCATTCATTCATACTATCTACTAAAATCCTTGATATTGTCACTCTGGGCAGACCTACAGAGATCATAGAGGTTGGGTGATTTGCTGCTGGTGTCGCCGTAAGAGTAGTAATATATATTTGTCACGGTACAATTTATTGTTGAAATTAAAAAAATATTTAATCTCTTGTTTTAAGGTTAAGATTGTTCTTTTTCTATGGTTAAGATATCAAAATATCGAACAAATACCAACCTAACAATGTTGCCACCTTAAAATTTTTGTTTCACACTAGTAGTTAGGTCACGTTTGTCTGTGGTCACGTTAAGTGTATTAGGCGGCAGTCGCACAGAGAGACGACCAACCACGGCCATCCGCAACCGTCCAACTTCGACCGACCAAAAATTAAACAACCGTCGCACAGGGAAGACCCTGCAAGACCAACCGATTTTTAAATGTCGCGCTAAAGTCGATAATAATTCTGCAGGTTTCTACATACCCACCATAAATAAAATCGATATTTATGTTACCCACAGTAAATTAAACAAATTAAGCAAATTAAACAACTTCATTCGTCCACTTCCTCGACTGTCCACCCATCCATACTTAACAATAATAAAATACTTTAAAATAAATAATTATATTAGGTTAGTAAAAAAATTTCAAATGTTATGAGTCACCGACCGTTAATCGTCGACCAAAAGTTTAAAGCCGGGTTGAAATTTCAAACCGTACGGTCGGGGTTGCTTGTGGACGATCGTGGACGGTCATTCTTGTAAGACGTGCTCTATCTAACAACGTGGTATTGAAATTTTGGTCGGTCGTCTTTGGTCGGCGACCAAAGTCTGTGCGACTGCCGCCTTATTGGTCACATTCAGCGGACCTATCCCAAAGCACAATAATTATGGCCCAAAGCGCTACTGTTACCTATCGGTTGCGCTCGCTGTCTGCATAGTGTTGGACGTTCGCTGACAAGCCCTTTTCTCAATAAGTGTTTTCTTTTTGCACCGCCACAGGGTTAGGTAAAGGCACAATAATCACGTAATTGAAGTGCCTTGCGTCAGAAGACATTTCTGCCTCAGGTTAATATTCAACTTAAATAAAACTTTTAAAACGAATAGGGTTATTGAGAACTGAGTCAAATTATTTTTATAAAACGAATGGTGTGTTATTGACAGAGCTGACTTAAGTCTACCACAACATGCAAAAAGAAAACACCTAATATCAATGATGTTGGATATTAAGATAGGTTAATTCAAAGATAATTAAAACCGTTAATTTACTTGTTTATTTTTATAAATACATTTTGTAAATAAGAATGCAATTTTTTGACTAAGAGGGAATTAATGATTACTCTCTATGCTTCCCCCTCCCATCAGGTACTTCGGCATTTCATCCATTACTAAGTCCATATATTTTCAACTGTATCTTCCGCCTCTTTGCTATTTCCGCTGCTATCTCCCATCTCTCCTCCCTCTTCCTCACTACCTCCTGTCTCGCATATCTCTCTCTTTCGTAATATCACCTTCTTTCCTCCTGTCCCTGACGAATTCTCCCGTTCTTCACTTCATTCCAACAGCACCTTAGAATCCCCCCTTCCTCTCTTCTTTCCATCTTTTCCTCAAAAGCCATCGCTCTCGTTTCAGCCTCAATACATATTTTCTTCAGCTTTGCCTCCTCTTCCACCACGTACCCTGGGGTTTCTCTAGAACCCACCTCCAATATTTTTAGTTCTATCTTTTCTATCTGCGCTTTTACCTCGCACCCCCATACCTCCGCCCCATATAACATCACACTTTTCACTATTTTAGTCTATCGAGCAGCCACCTCCTTTTCTGAATATCTCCCCCCACCCATCTTTCCCCCATTCCCCACACTTGCCCCACTATTGCATTCCCTTTAATAGCCAACTGCCTAATCTACCCATTGTCCTTATTATTATATCTTATCCTACGTAACTTCATCCACACTTTCTATATCCTGATCTCCCCACTTCCATTCTCTCTTCTTACTTCTTCCTTTCTTGTTTTGAAACTCCTCCTCTTTTCTCCATATATCTCTTTGTTACACTTATCATGTTCCTCATCTAGAGGTTATAGAACTCGTCAAAGCCATCGACATATAGAAATGGACTGCGCGTAGTTATGCTAAGACGGGATACTGCAGGCGAGAGAGAGGGTAAACGTGGAGGCCTAGTTCTAGCTTTATCTGTCGCGTATCTATTGGTTGCTGCATTTTCATGGGAATGGAATGGGAATGCAGCGACCAATAAATACGCGACAGATAAAGCAAGAACTAGGCCTCCACGTTTACCCTCTCTCTCGCCTGCAGTATCCCGGCTTAGCATAACTATGCGCAGTCCATTTCTATATGTCGATGGTCAAAGCTAACACGGTTTTTAAAATATTTTTTTTCATTTTGGCTTTTGTTTTCAAATTATGGACCTTTTTTGTTTTTTTACACATCTCTATCCATTATTATTTGTAGTCGGATTTCAAAAATTGTAAGTTTTTGGGAATCAACAGTAATATCTACAACGTTTGTTCAAAACTTTTTACAAAAAGTTTACACGGCAAAATGGCGGTCATTTTAAATTTTGGAAATTGAATGGCACAAAATCTACTCTACTACTATAATTTAAAATGGCCACCATTTTGCGGTTCTAAATTTTTCGTAAAAAAGTTTTGAACAAACGTTGTAGATATTACTATTGATTCCCAAAAACTTTAATTTTTTGAAATCCTGCTACAAATAATGGATATAGAGATTTGTAAAGAAAACAAAAGAGAGGTGAGGGGGTTGAAAGTCCCATTGTACTCGAAAATTAGTCCCGTTTCTCCAACATTTTTAAGTGTTTAAGCTAGTTAATTGCAAACGTGGTCATATCTTGAATACATCCAGAGAGACAGTGCTGTCTGGAAAACACCGTGCACCTTAGTCACCTTATTATTACCTCAGGTACTCATCTTGTTGGGAGGATGAGCCAACCTTAGGAGAGAAAAGGACCAAAGATTTTTTAAAGGAGTTAGATACGGAAACTGTAACCACTACATTCCTCTTGTTAACTCTATTGTTTATTTAAATGGAATCTTATTGTTTTAAATACAGCCAAGGGATTCTAACTTGGCCTGTGCCCTTGAGATGTACACTAGTAAATGTTTTTAATGGGGAGTGCAGCACGCACTGTTGTGTTTCTTGTATTACCCTTTCCAACCTTTTACAACTTGATATTTCATTTCATTTCAATTCATTTTGTCCCCCGATGCTGTCTAGAATAAATTTGTTGGCTCAATCTATGAACTTTCCTTATTATTATGTTATGGTATTTTTGTTGTACGTCTTCCACTCGATCGTTTTCAACACCATTTTGTCCTTTGTTACTACGATAAAATAATTAGATGTTTTGTTCTCAGCAATGAATCCAAAAATGGAGGTAAAGATGGAGGACGAGGTCGATGACGTGTTAGAAAGGGCATTGCAAAAATCTCGCCGACTGAAGCAGAAACAGATAATTAACAACACGCTATCGGTCGCCGATCTCGTAAAAGCGGAACCGAAGGAAGAATCTGTCGAATTGGGTAATATCGTATTGAATTCGACCGCCGAATTTTGTCGAACTTTGGGCGACATACCGACGTACGGCAAATCGGGAAATCGCGAAGATAGCGAAAATCTATTGGACATCGAAAAGGAGGAGGAGGAAGAAGAGGACGACGACGTGGAAATTGTTGAAGATGTGGACATCGACGAGGGAGGAAAGTGGAATGCGGTGGATCCAAATAGAATTGTACGTGAATCGGCGCGTGTCACTGTTGTCGAAACGCCAATATTGGACGAGGAGCCGGACGTCGGTTCGGGCGTGGGCGCCGCACTGAAACTGGCAATGAGCAAGGGTTATCTAGATAAAGAAGAGAATAACCGACCGTCCAACTCTAGGCTTGCCCATTTGCAAGCGCAACACTATTCTATCGAAGATAAAACGTACGGAGAGGAAGTGGAACGCGGTGGCGCTAACCGGCGTGAAAGGTACGCAGGACCGATAACCGACTTTAAGGAGAAAGATTCCTTTAAACCTAATGTTAAGTTAGAATATATAGACGACGAGGGTCACGTTTTAAGCGCTAAGGAGGCATTTAGGTATTTGTCTCATAAATTTCACGGCAAAGGACCGGGTAAAAATAAGGTCGAAAAACGATTAAAGAAATCGCAACAGGAAGGCGTAAGTTAACCTATCCTCTCTCTTTGACAGCTTTAAAGTTAATTATTTTTCTTGCAGTTAATGAAGAAAATGAGTTCAACCGATACACCGTTGGGTACATTAAATATGCTTCAATCGAAACAAAAAGAAATGCAATCACCTTACATAGTTTTATCGGGTGGAAAACACACACATTCAACCACAATTGCTAAAGTGAGACGTTAGGGCATTGATATAATGTAATGGTTCATTTTTTCACTGTCGAATTGTGGAATGTGTCTGTGGCGTAAGTGATCGTTTATTACACAGTTTGGTCCATCAATTTCAGGTCATAACCAGGTTAGTAAGTAAAATGTAATTGGAAATTTATATATTTAATCGACATATTAAAATTATTAGTGAGTGAGGTAGCAAGTTCACTGCAAATGTCTTTTTTTTTGTGTAAATATGCAAAAATAAAATCTTTTTGAGTCTGTTTAGAACTGTTATTGCAACCAGTTTTGGAGGGTTTCATTTAGGTGAATTTTTGCGATAGAAGTTTCATTTTATTTTATTGCACTGAAGAGTAGGAAGTTGAAGAAGACAAAATTCAAAAATAGCAACATGCTTAAATTTCACAGAAGCATTTGATTTCTGTGTTCGCAACTCAATAGCACCAGCTTTTCTAATAGAGAATTTATTGTACGTTGTTTTGCATCCATTAATTGCTACCCAAACATTACGAAATTCATGATATTCTGCACCCAACGTACACATTATTCGTCCCAAAAGCATTTTATTGTTTAAAGGAGGTTCTTTCTGTCTGCGCAACTCGGAATTTAAATCGGTGAATATTTGTTGCATTTTAGCTACATGAATAGTAGTGTCGTCGGCTGAATCTCTACTATAAGTACAAAACTGTTCCACTAACAGATCTAACCTTTGATCGCTACTTCGTTCAAAGCGACTACATAATTTTGTCCATATTTCATACGCAGTACTACAGGTTAAAACCAATTCAGCTACAGGTTGGACATTGTGACAGGCCATTTACCATATCAACTAAATCGTATTGTTCAAATTGCATGTTCATCTGCCATTTCCATTTCAAGCAGTCTTCAGGACCATCTAGTTTGTCCATTGTTATCCGTAACCCCGCTGTCTAGTGAGCTAATCGTACAATGTCTAAATACCAACAGTGAAACACCAATACCCGAGACTACGGAATAGCACTACCTACACAAATACCTACTGTTTGGCCTGGCCCCATAAGCTGTTAAATAAAATAATTCGCAAGCATAAAAATAGTACTTATTGTACATAATTTTACAAAGCACGCACTAAAAACACTATAGATGACTTATGTGAAAAATGATTTTTTTTTTATTATATCGCCAAAAACTAAAGCAAAGCGTAAGATTATAATTTTCAACAGAGTAGGCACATAAAACTTCACAACACTCAACATACCACTTACTTAGTAGAATGATTTATACATATTTTATAGGTATATAATATACAACTGTCGGATATTTCTGCTTTTATCTTATTTTGTACATTCCAAATGTTAAATTGTATAATTGGAAATTGGAAATGTCCTGTTTTGGTCGATATAGTAACATTGATTTTGTGAGGTGGACATGTCTGGTTATTATGACTGAACTTGCACTATTCAGGCTTAGATTATTATGGGATATGGTTGATTTTGAATGATTCTGAGTAGATGATTCGAAAAAAATGATCGAAAACACTTAAAAAACGTATAAAAAGAAATTTCGCTGGAAAGTAGACATGTCTGACTTTGAATGAACGTGTCCCAATTATCATGCAATTTATAGGTAATGAAACTCAACAGATTGACAGAGAGGGACACTCACCTGATGAATGATTATGCCTATTTACACTGATTCCGTATAAATTCCCTTTTTCGGGGTGGTCAGAAGTCCACTCGCATGTAGGCCACCTATTCGGGCCCTTTGTGATTCATCCCTGATTAGAATCGTTCGACCCCACATCATCTCTCCCACACGTGAGATAAACCTGAGGATATGCTGAACGGGAGAGCGGCTGTAATCTTAGCCATGTCTAGTCCCCCAACATGGATTGTCTTAATTCAACAAGTACGGGACACTCACAATCACAAAGTATGTGTTGTGCCGTCTCGTCTGTGTAGCATCCTCTACCTACAGGATGGTGATTTAACCAAGCCTATGCAGTGCATGTGCTTGTTAAGTTTACAGTGGCCTCAAGTAGCTGCAGCAGGTTCTTTCTGGATAAACCTGTGCAAAAACGCAGCAGACTACGAGATGATCCTCTGAAGGCCTCTCTTGCGTGATGACAGTCTGACATTAAGTTTCACCTAACCCTATGCTGGGCTTGGCTGTCTTGAGTTATTAACTTGTTTACAGTTGATATTGTAAGTGGGAAAGCCGACTCTGGACCATAAAACAGTTGTTTTGAGGCCAGTCGGGCTAACTTATCGGCTTTTCCATTGCCTGTTGTTCCAGCATGCCCTTTAACTCGTACAAGCTCAAGGGTGTTGCTGTTCGACACTTGCTGTAGTATTTGGTGACACTTGGAAACCAGCCTGGAGGTAATTTTGTGTTGACCTATTGCCTGCAGAGCGGCTCTGTTGTCACTGAAAATCCTGATACTTTTATTCTTTATGCTGTGCATAAGAATTATTCTTGCACTAAGCGTTATTCCTGCTAGTTCTGCCTGAAAGACAGTGGAAATTTTGCCTAGTGGTTGGCTGATATGGAGGTTCAGTTCTTTGGAATAAATTCCGGTACCTGTTCCTTCCATTGTTTTAGATGCGTCCATGAACATAGATGTGTCTGGTTGGGATGTCACTTCCGCATCAAAGAAGATGCGGTAGTTTTTCTCTAGTATAAATCGAGGGATGAGTGAGTCAGATTCTCCTTCTCCTTCTAACAAGACTGCCAGCATGGCCTGCTCTCTCATGTGGAGATCTAGTGGAGGCAGACCAAGGAAGGCTTCCATGACGGCTGTGGGGGTCCTTCGCATTGCGCCTGTGCACGAAAGGCACGCTAGTCTTTGCACATGATTAAGAAGTGCTATGGTTGTGGAGAGTCTGGTTCTAGGCCACCAGACAATTGCTCCGTGCCTTTGGGGATGGGCCCCATAGTCTTCCCATTGCTAGAAGGCCCTATTTGTTTTCTCCGCTTTAAACTGGATGTGTTTGCTCTAGTTCAGTTTGTTGTCAAGTGTAATACCTAGATACTTCACTGGCTCTGAAAAGTGGAGGTGTTTTTGGAAGAGTAGAGGAGGTCGAAGGCCCTCAATCTTTCTTTTCCTTGTGAATAGAACTACCTCCGTTTTTGCAATGGACTTAATTTGATATCCTCTGCCTCAACAGCATTGACATTCCGTTATATAAATGAGTGCAATTGCTGCCGGATGTGACTTCTAAACAACAAACCTATTTTAATATGCACATTAACTACAATTTATTCTCATACTTACTTCCCCCTTTTTTATCCAGAGGAAACCTGCGGCTACTTGTAGGTACATATTATACTTTCTGGACACTGTGAACTTAACAAGCACATGCACTGCATGGGCTTGGTAGATTCACCATCCTGTAGAGAATGCTACACAGACGACGAGACGGCGCAACACATACTTTGTGAATGTCCCGCACTTGTCAAATTAAGATGATCCATGTTGGGAGAATCCTGGGCAGACATGGCTAAGATTAGAGCCGCTTCCCAGTCCAGCACCCTCACATGTGGGATGGCTTGAGTACGTTGCGGAGTCGAACAATTCAAATCAGGGAGGTAGCACAAAGGGCCTGAATAGATGGCCTAGGTGTGTGTGGGCTTTCCCACCCTCCCATTGAAATCTAGAATCCCCCTTTTTTTGGTTTTGGTGGCTCATCTAGCGATGAAAAACTGATTGTTTTTTAAAGATTTTGCGTTTTTTCGATGATACTGTATAAGCCATTTCACTTCGTCTTTGTAACATGTATCCAAATCAAATGTTTTTGTGGCAATTTTAATCTTTTTAATAAATAATTTAAATGTAATTTAAATAAAATAAATTTATGTGGACAATTTTAACGTAATTTAATTTTAAGCATTTAACGTAGTGTAACTTTTAATTTAAGGGAACGTTTATGCAGAATTGTTTAGTGTATTTAATTACATTTATTAACACCAAAAACACAATTGAGCTGTTAGCCCGCACAGGCGTCTATGTGTGCGTTTAATGTAATCTAAGTACCTAAAAGATAAAAGTTAACCAACTTACACTACGCTAAATAACTGCAAAAACGTACGCACTTGACTGTGTGTATTCAAACTTCTTAAACTTGTACTTAGTTACAGGTGGACCTCGTACACTTTAAACTAGGTATCTTTTATGAAGTAATAACACATTCACTTTTTTGTTAAAAAACAATAATAAATATTAAGGTAATTTAATTATTACAATAATTATAATATAATGAATTAGCCAAATGCACTGTAATTAATGTAGAATCACTTTGTTAAGAGTTAGTGGACCTTCTTCGATGAAGTTCTAGAAGCAGCCATTCTTCCATAATCTTCTGGAAATTGTATCTGCAGTGAATTATAAATTAATTATCGTAATTATAAACCTTTGATTACTTACAATGTCTGCTTGTATTCTGGATTCTAAGAGATTTGCCAATTGGTAAGTGTTTCTAATCAACCCCTTTTCTAACGTCCAGGATCTTCCAAAAACACAGTCATAATTTCAAACGTCTTTAAGTTACATTGTTCGATGTACCTCACTTGCAGTTTAATAATTCACAAGCTGGAACACCAGAATGTTAGTACTTGGATTCCAAAAGAATGTAATACATACCAGGCCATTACCCTTCCTGGCCATCTTCAAACCATGCAAGACACACTCGCATTACAGTGGACCAATTTTCTTCAAATGGAACCATTCATGTGTAGTATGTGTATGAGTACCTACTACGTTCCGCTGTTCCAGGTTCCAGTGTCATCGGCAAAGCAAAGATGTCCAAATAATTACAACTGTAGCAGCGTTGCCAATGCTATTACAATAGTAACATATCTATTACTCTGTACTCCTGTCTATTACGCTATTACTCTCGAAGCAAAATCTATTACGTTTTCCAATTTCTATTACATTTCAGAGAAAAGAAAAATAATACGCATATTTGACCATTAATACTTATAAATCTGTATAAATATTTTTCAATTGAATTCAAAATTGGGATGTAGTTATTTCACTAGCATTAAGTTGGCTTGGCACCATAGTTATTGGCGTTATTGCACTGCCTACCACAGAATTTGACAGGAATTAATTCTGTGGTTCTACTAACTTCACGGACTTGGTTTTCTCTCTCTATCTATTACTAATTAGTTATTGCTTCTGCTTCTCCTCGTGTTTGTTTTTAATCTGATAACTGATATATATATACCCTGCGACTCGTCGTACCACAGAATAGGGAAATCCCTTACTCTGTGGACGGTTTATGTGTCACTAAAGTCATTGAATAAAGAAGTAGGTTCACTCAACGCTATAGGTTTGGACGAATTTGAACACCTATTATTTAATTAATTATTAATATTGATCTATTACCCAAACTACCTAATCTATTACTATTTTTTCAAATTTCTAGTACAAAAAAAAATTAAGGGTTGGCAACACTGAACTGTAGTAATTCGTGAATCATAAACGATAGTGAATCTAATTCTTTTTCTAAAAACTTTTCCAATTCATTTTCTTCATTTCAATCCAATATATGACGAGGTATTTGCGAATTATTTACACACAAACTAATTAGGTACCTATTCAATTTGTAAAATTATGAAACTGTGAAAGGGGTCGTTATAGCGGCTCCAAATTTCAAAGTGATACCTCTATTAGTTAATTTGATGGAGAGAGTCATTGCTAAAAAAACGCAGATTTTGATGGGTTACAAAAATATTACATTTTTCTCATTTACAAAAATCCTTTTTATTAATCAAAATTGAAATTATGCGTTAACGATAGGAGGACTTAAAATTCTCTGAACGACAGTGTGCAACTCATTTAGTTATAACGAAATTGTTCTTTCATTTTGATTAATTGATTCGTCGCATTTTAATCAAAGTGGAAAATTTCTGTCAACAATTTCAATACAACTCGAAATCTGTAGTGAGGTTTAATTATTAGGATCACATGAATTGGAAGAATTAGAATAACAGGACAAAAATATCAGGAGAGATGTTGGTGACTTGTAGATAGTAGCGCTATCTGCCGAACAAAATGTAACTAAAATTTAAAGCAGTTGATTCTTCAATTGTTAGATGGCAAAAGATTGATCATTCATTTTCAAAACATAGAACATGTAATACCACAGAATGTTATTTCTTCCCTGGTAATGTATATTATATACAGCGAATAATAATAATTGTATATGATTTAGTTAATCATTATAAAAGGGGGAACAGTAACGTTTTTAGGGCGAATGTTGTAGTAGAACGTTGAAACTCTACGCTCATGTTAAAGTAAAAAATAGCACGCCACTGTTTTGTAGTTTGAAGTTAGCTAATAGAGATCTTAAGAATCTTAGGGCCGATTGTACAATGTAGGGTTCATCTGTAGCTTAAGTGAACTGTAGTTCAACGTAAGCGGCGCTTAACTTTGCTACATTGAATAAAGAATAGAGAGGAAGGAGTATATGCCCTCGACCTTGAAATCAAAGTGGTTGCAAAATGGCTACTAACACGTTTCCTGTTAAATAGAAATTGACAGAAACAACTGCATGTGACGTCATGAATTTCGCCTGAAGTACAACACATATATAACCTGCATATAACCTAAAATAGCAAGTAAACAAACATTTGTAATAAAGCAGTATAGTGTTTTTTGGTACTCATCATGGATAATTTAATTACAGTGATTATTAGGTATAAGACATTAGATAGTGAACATTCCAGTCGTTATTTAAGTAAAATAAGTGTTGTAAAGATTAATCCTTATTCAATAAAATTAATTGATTGTAGTGATAAAGTAGAATTCATTTACTCAATGGTAGAATATTATTATATCCTAATTTAAATTACCTGCAACTTTTCATATAGTATTTCTAAAATTCTACGAAATATCCTAGATACTGTTGTATGATTGCAACTAAATCTAAGTGCCAACAGTGCAACACCGATAACACTCAAATGTCGATTGTGGTAATTAACAAGTAGCAAGTCGTCATGACATGTTACCAAAAAGAAAGAAAGGTAACCACATATTTATTATGGTGCAGTTTTAAGGGCCCCATTCACATTGAGATTGGTATCGATACGTGTATCGCGACATGCAGCGATACATTTATCTGAGATTTGTCTCAAACGGAGAGCTCGATTCACACAGGTTTGTAATGTTACTAGTTTTCGAAATGTGCATACATATTTTGTGTTTTTCATATAGAAGTGAAACGGTTCCTCCTGAAGCTGTAATAGCAGCTTCATCAGTAGTATTAATAGAGTGCTTATAAGAAAATCGTCGACGAAAGAGAGTATGGACAAAATTATTATTGTTTGATGCCGAAGATGTTTATAAGCATTGAGGAAGTCCTCCCAAAATTCACGATTTTCTGCAATACCCTTGCAATAACTAAATGCAAAACTACTGTGTTTTACGACACCTAATATGTACACGGTCGCAGTGCAGTGCTACAAACAACTAGACAAGTGGATTACTGAGACTGCGATACTGATACTTCCACATACACGTCGAGATTTGTCTCTCTATACTGATTACTGATACTTGCGACATGTATCTCAACATGAATGGGGCCCTTTAACGTTCGGGATTTTATTTTATGAGAACATTATGATTTATGATCTCATAAATGTACCTGCTATAAAATGTCTCGAACATACACGACCGTTATTTAAGTTTTAATTCAGTTATCGCTTCTTTTAAGGGCTGCGATCCACTTGAATGAAATATCGATCGAACAAAATAAATTTTTTAAACAAGTAAAGGGCAGTAAAGGTTATGTTTGTACTCCAAGCGAAATATATGGTCCCGTGATGCAGATGCCTTAAATTGGAGTTCAGTGACTGTAACAATCAACAAATGAATATTTCAAATTTTGCAGGTTATGGTGAATTGTCAACACGACCAAAATGTAAACAAAGATGACTCAACAGTAGTTTGCAAATGGCTGAACTTCCGTCGCCAATTTTTAAGCAGCAATGATACGATACTCTCCTTCCTCTCTATTCTTTATTCAATGCTTTGCTACGTGTTGTACAAGGGTAGTTCATAGAAAAACCCTTTAGATTGGTAACCACTGTATTAGCTAATGGAATAATTTACAGCGCCACGAGTGGATGCAGGGGGAAGTAAATGTTTAAAGCGGGTAATTTAAAATTACTTTGCTACTACTATTATGTACCAGTTTGCACTGTCAACTTTAAAGTGTATTTAATGTTTAACGTTTAATTAACATAGGTACAATAATTATCATAATTATATGTCCATGGTAATTTAACCTAATATTCTACAAAATTTAAAATTCACATGTCTATTTGTTAAAATTCATTTAAAATGAAACATGTGATTCAGAAAGACTTTATTTACTATTGCATGTATGTAAACGTTACATCTAGGTACCTACACATAATTTACAAAAGCAATAAATAATTATAGCTACTCAGTTAACAAATACAAAACAGTAAATTAAAATCGATACTACCTTGCAATAACAGAAGCGTTCGTAAATTTTCATACATGTTCTCAAGATGTCATAAATGTCGGTAGCATCTTAGATGTGGTTATCTCGCTATAATAATGAATAATGTACATGCACTGTTTCTGTTAAATCTCAGATGAGAGAGCCACTTACCCAATTATGCTTACTATTATCAAACTCTTCTGCATTCTACATTAGGTATTACACTAATTGTTTCTAATCATGTAACTGTACGCTATGAGCAACTGGAAGGGATATGGACAATTTCAATGCATTGTAGGCATTGAAGCTGACAAAAGACAGATGCGGAGTAGGTACTTCTGTCGCCTTCTAGCTTGTTGCGGTAGTAGAGCCGACAAAAGAGATAAAAAAAGAGAAAAAGATAAGGATCCCATTCGTTGATGGTTACCGAACATGGCTGTGGCTTCAGTGTTACTTATGCACGTTTCCTTTCCAGTTGCGTATAGTGTACAGTTCAGTGTTTCTAATTTACTAACTTAATTGCCCTATTCTAACGCATATATTTCTTTTAAGTTGAACAGATGAATCTGTTTAATCCGTGATTAGACAGTTTCATTGTAATGTGAAGCATATTCAACGGACAAAGCAGCTACTTATATTATAATAACATTATATAGTTAACAACAGCTGACTATGTGTACACTAAAAGTAAAATGAAATTTATACAAATAATGTTTCAATTCTAGTTTCGCTTAACTTTTTTTAACTTTTTTATATATTCATTTCTGGCTTGAAGCTTAATAGGATCGATAAAAACTGTATTTTTGTTCTGCAACAATCTAACAAATGTTTCATCTTTGCCTAATAACACCTTATTCACAGATTTGCACCAATAATACAATATACATCGTATGATTATTGTTGGAATTAAAGTACTTATGGATGTGTGTTTTGTACAGCTGAGTACATTAAAATTTATGTCTTTTGAAATTATATCAAACAACAAAGAAAATAAATTGTCTTTATGACAATTAGTGGGAATTAAATAAAACAGCCTCGATAATGATTGCTTTGTAACAAAATATAAAAAGCTGCCAGGATTGATTAAATTGCATTGTGCATTATATTGTCTAGCCTGAATAACTCCGAGATCAACATCGCCATCGGAATGTAATAATACTGTTTTACAAAGTTCACACTGACGTGTTGTTTTTAACACTTTTCGGGCCACAAAACCAGCTATGTAGGCTATAGTCGATTTAGCAATTCGCGTTTTCCTCGCATTTACAACAATTGTAGGCACAGTTCTTTCGGCATTTTCCCAATCTAATGGGAGAACTCCAGCAATATATTCACCTGTTAAAAAACATCTTAAATTGTCTAACGCCCCTACACTAAAATCATCTTCACAGTTTGAGCCTGGTGAATGGCTGGACATAAAATTGTTTAATAACAGGCTTTTAAATGAGGTGATGAAATGGTTCACATCAGGAGCGACATTTCTTACCCCATGTGCTCTGATGCAACCAAAGAAATTTTCTGCACAATCTTGATTTAAAGCTCTCGGCACAATGTACTTCATTTTTTTAAACAGACATTTTAAATAAATAAAACCACGAATGGTTTTAATTAAATTTTGTATTGATGGAGTTGTAACAAATTTTTGTTTATTTGCATTCCAAAATTTCATTTTCTCTAATTTTTGTATAGAATTCATCCAGAACTGTTCATGTCCTGAAGTTTCTGTTACTCCTCCTTTCAATACTTTACTTTTAGGTGCTACTTTAGTACCACCATTTAAACTATCAAATAATTCGTCAATAAATAATATAAACTCTCCTGTATCACTTGCTTCTTTCTCCAGCTTATATTCACTACTGATATCTAAAATGAAAACAAATAGTAATCAAGTTATGACTTGATAAGAATTCTTACCCCACTGAGAAATGCGTTTAATTAATGAGCCCACTTGGTGACTGAAGACTTGCGCCATTAAAGAGACCTTCATTTTGTTCATTTTATGTGGAAATATATGAGCATCACTCAATTTTGTACATAAAGTGGTGTCGTCCATTGTATCCAGCATGTAAAATTGCTCGATGTGTTTCCATTTTGCAATTTTCTTGCACCCATTTTCTTCAAAGTGTAAATCTTTTGTAAGAAGATTATTTCTAATACCTTTAAATAGATGCGGTACATCGTAAAGCGGTATTATCTCTACACTGTTAACAAGAAAACCGAAATATTTGTTTTCGACACCAGTTCTTAAACATTCTGCTGAAGTTTCTTTCAACAATTGATTAATAGCTGCTACATTGGGTCCACCTTGATCACAGACAGTCGCTACCACATCAAGTCCTATATTTTGACAAGCACTTATCACTTCCTTTATCATTTCTTTAAGCTTTACACTTTTAGTAGGACCACCACTAAAAGTAAAGCAAAATGGTTGTTTCCATTGCCTATGAATGCCTTTAATCATAAAAATATTTACATGATTGACTATCTTTGGTGTTCTATGCTTCCCATCATCTTCTAAACCATCAACACAATCTAGTTTCCTGTTGTATGATAACAATGATGACAGAGCCATTTCGTCAAACACTATTGCACATATTTTGTCCTTTGGGTCCTTCAGCTTGGAAACAGTCACTTTTAAACTATCCACTATGTGGTTATTAATCCCTGGACGCAGTGGAATATGATTAAGTAGATTTGTTAAAGTTTTCCGCGATGGTAAACAAAATATTTTAGAAAGTAGGCGATATGCTTTTCCACTTGCTTTAAATATACTTAACGACAGGACTTTTTCATCCAAAGTGAATTTTCGGGCCTTAGGTTTCAAATTTTGATTTTTCACCTGTTGCATTATGAATGTATACGTTGGTTCATTGACCCTTTCCATTAACTGGGTGAAATTACAGCTATTCGCAACCTTTTCAGCATTAGCCAATCTTGTTTTCAGATTTTTAAACTTGCTGTTTAGTTTGGTTTTTTTTTGTCCCCATTCACACAACATTTTGTACAATTTTTTACATTTAGGTGTCAAATGTGCTTCCCTAGTAACATCTACCGATTGTAAAATACCTCGTCTTCTTTTTGCTGTAAACATTACGTTAGTTTCACAACTTACTATAAAAACAGTAATTGATCACCTGGATTACTCTGAACACCACGGCTCTCTGACGAAGTACCGGGTTTACTCATTTGACCAATTCCAGATGGTCCAGGTAATGAGATAGGCGTCATCGATACCGAAGTTAACTGATCAGATTCATCTATATTCATGGTTTCATGGAACATCGGTGGAGTAAAACGAGGAGTAAAATTTTCTGATTCTCCATGTTCTTCAATTCTGTTGTCCCTCTCCACTTCTACCTCCACAAAAATTCAACAATTGTTAAGAATTAATTTCCAAATAAACGATTGACCATGACTTACCTGGTAAATACAATGTAGGGACAGCGTCTTTACGGAGCCCTCTTCTTGTTCCTACTACTAAATATTCAGAACGAAAATGCCTATTACACACATAATATGAATGATAAAGTTCATCAGGGGTTAAGTCTTTTAAACGTGATGCATTTATGTTAATAATCCAAGTTTTTAATACCGTTTCATCTTTCGGAAACCTATGTCTTTTTGATGACCGATCATTACAATCAGGCACACAACACTTATTTTTATAAGGACCCATTGTTAAAGCATCCAGTGTAATATACGAAAACAGATGTACTGCACGCCTCACTTAAAGTTATTTATTTACAACAAAAACCAAACAATAACACTATTTAATGTAACTTAACTTACTTAAAGTTATTTATTTACAACAAAAACCAAACAATAACACTATTTAATGTAACTTAACTTACTTAAAGTTATTTATTTACAACAAAAACCAAACAATAACACTATTTAATGTAACTTAACTTAACTTAACTTAATTTTATGTATAAGATATATCTTGTAATTTGAAGAAACGCGTGTATGCAAGTATTTAAATTACTAGTAATGAAACACAAACAAGGTTATATTAGAAATAACAAATGCAAATGTGACAACTGACAACTGATCGTCGTTAGTCGTGCTCGTCGTGCTTCACGAATTGTAATTCAGCGCCACGCAACGGTTGCAGGGAAAATATTATTCAAGATTACAACCATTAAATTTTATCCCAGATGCTTCCATATAGCTTTCTCATCTAAGGGTTTTTTCTATGGGGTAGTTCAACCTTTACTTAACTGAACTTGAGTTTACTTGCAAATTTAGTATGTTGGCACGCACAAATTACATACCGTAGTTTGTGTTGGCACGAGTCGCGCTGTCGCTGTAAAGAACTTGTTGTATTTTATGTGGTTATGTCAGTCTACTAGTGTCACTAGTGTGTTTATGTTATTGTTCGCGTTGTAGTAGTTTAAATTAAAATGAGTTCAAAGAAAAGATCTGCCAATTTTAGTGCGAAGGAGGAGTCTCTGCTCGTATCACTGGCTAAAGGGTATAAGGGGGTCTTGGAATGTAAAATCAGCGACATGAAGACACACAACGAAAAGTCGGAGTGTTGGCTTAAAATTGAAAAACAGTTCAATTCTGTTTCTGGGGAAGTGCATCGACCAGCTGATGTCCTCCGAAAGAAGTACGAAAACATTAAGAAGCGGGTAAAGAAGAAGTTTTCAGATGAAAAGTGCCATGCGCGGATGACCGGAGGGGGACCGCCTCATGATTTTAAATTTACCGATGTTGACAATGAAGTGAAAGAAATTTTGGGAAAACGAGTTGATGGAATTCCGTCTGAATTTGACGACGATGCAGACAGTAAGTGTACTTCTGTTACTGTTTCTTTTTTATCAATATAATGGTCTTTGTAGCAGATAGATCGATAAATAACACTGCTCACACCGAAGAAATCCTGATAAGCAACGACGTAATGGACTTTGATGAAAGTGGTATAGTAACAAAGTTTCTACACCAATTTATATAATTTTGAGAGACATATTTTAGAGAAAAATGAAGATATTATTACAGATAATATTGTGTTTGTAGAACACGACTATTTTATTGAAAACTGTAGTGATGTGTATGCCCCTCCAGCTGAAGTACCAAGCACTAGTACAACAGGTAAAATTACTTCGTTTATATAATAAAACTTAAACATTATAGTAATCGTATCTCAGTGGCAAATGATTGGTCTGGTTATACACCGAATATGTTGAGAACTAAGAAGTCTCAACCTCTCAAAACTTCCAAAACTAAAGGTATAAAAATACACCATTTTCTATATCTACTGATCTGATTATTAGGTAATGTATAAAGCAGGGTTTTAGGCCATGCGTTGTGCAAATTTCGCCCCTGACTGCATTGCTTTTTGACAATTACAGTAGTTGTTACGTAACAAGCTGTCACATGATCAATTTTGTTGAGTAAATAATCTTCGACTTTTTTAAGGTACAAAAAAAGAACCTCCACATTCGGTAACAGATAGGGTGTCGCAGTGGGCTGAAGCTAAAACTACCCTGGAAGAAAGCAAAAATATGTTTTTCAAGGAGGAATGTCGCTTGAAGTTACAACATATGCAAGAACGACATAATCAAGAGATAAAAAAAAACGAATTGGAAATTCAATGGAAGAAAGAGGAGCATCTTCTGAGAATGGAAATTTCGCAATTAGAGAAGGCACAAATGAAATGTAAAAAGTAATTTAATCTTACATATATTTTACGTATATCCTTTTATTTAAAAATTCAAATTAAAGCTACTTTTAAACTACCAATGTGTTAAAATATTCAATAAGTTGATGACGAACTATGTTATTTATTCCACCAATAACATCCCTGACATTTTCAACTTCAACCTCATTGACAAATTCAATTTGGGCTTCGTGTTCCATATCAAGTGGAGGAAGTTCCTCATTTAATAATACAGCAATGTTATGAAGCACAGCTGTTGCTACTACAATGGCTTCCACCTTATGTAGTTGTGAACGAATCCCAAATGCGAGAATTGGGAATCTCCTTTTCCAAATCCCAAAAGCCCTCTCTATAGGATTTCGCGTGCGTATCTGCGCCTCGTTAAATAATTGTTCAGCTGCGGTCACGGCATTGCCTAAAATTCATAAAACTGCACGTTCTGGTTTTTTTAAATGCATTTCTTACCTAATGGAGTAATCAAATACGACTTGATGCCATAACCACTATCTCCCACTAGTACATATTGTGAAAAATTGTGGTTTTCAAAATTTGCTCTTAGTCTCGAGTTATTAAATATTGTGCTATCGTGCGAAGAGCCAGGCCATCGACAAACAACATTTTGTATTTTGCAAGTTGCATCACAAACTGCCTGCACATTTAATGAAAAAAAACTTTTACGGTTGCGGTATATTTCTGGTTCATCACCACCGGGTGATGTTATTTTAATATGGGTACAATCTACAGCCCCAATGCATTTAGGGAAACGAGCAATATTATAAAATTCAGCACTATTGCTAGCCATTTCATCTTCGGTAGATGGCATTTTAATAAACGTACGGTGCAGAACTGCTATTGCTCTGGTCACTTTATTTACAATTCGACATGCTGTACTTTTGTCGATACCAGCAAAGTCACCTACTACTTGCAAGAACGATCCAGTGGCAAAAAACCGTAATGTGACAAACAACATAACGTCTGCAGAAACCGCATTATTTCTGTAATTATAAAATGATAAGACGTTCAATGTAAATGCCTTCTAGGCTATACCGTTGTGTTGGATGTGAAATTTGTTGTGCAATATGTTGTAAAATGAAACGAACACCATTTTTTGATAGGCGGAATCGCCTTATAAACTCGGTATCATTCCACTTTGTAAAATGATTTTCCCGCGGACGATATACTTTCCTTGCCCGCTGACGATCAACAGCATCAATTAATCCTACGAAATCTTCATCGTCAGTTAAAATACCAATATATGCATCCATTCTTTTTTAAACGTTGTAAAACAAATTCTTTGATAACAAAATTAAACAAACAACTTCGAAAATTAGGTTATATTATTCTGAGAAACTGTTGAACCAAGCTTAAGCCAACGATTTTGGCGGTTTATGTTGAACCTCAGTTGAACTACACTATAGCGTTGAACCGTTATTGTACAAAGCATCATTTTCCTGAACTCAGGTTTAGTAGGCGTTTAATGCTAAACCGTAGTTGAGCTTGCATTGTACAACCGGCCCTTAAGCAGAGACACTTAAGACACAAATCACTTAACGTGGTTTGTGACTGATGTAATCCCAGAATAGAGAATGAGATGTGCAACGGATGTGTGGAATAAAATGGACGAATAAAATTAAATAACGAGTCTAAATAAATCTGCTTTAATCGTATACAAAAGGAAATACTAATATTAAAATAACAGCGAACAACTATGCGAGCGCTAATTTTATTTTTCTTCTATGTAGAACAGAACACAAATATTTGGGAATATTAGTGAGGTTACGTGTATGTGTTCTGTAGTTATATTAGAGTTCACTGGTTCTGTACAGTGAACTGTATACTATACTCAATGAACTGTATACTATACGTACCTGGAAGGGATGCGTAAATCCATGAAAGTGAGGCAAAATTTGAAGTTAGGCAGCCCGCAGTGTGGACGTGAAATTATCTCTTTCTATCTTATTTAGATACATAAGTTGCACTCATTTTCTCACCTTTTTAAAAGCATTATTTTGATGCTATTAAAGAAATTATAGTATAAAATTGGATTTTTATTTTTTAAAGTAAATTGTCCTTCACAAATAGAAGCTAAATAAGGAGAAAATTGACAACGTAAAATTTTTGTTGAAAGGCAATAATAAATAACCATATCGTCCGTTTTACACAATATAAATTCAACACAAGAAAAATCGCTACCCAATAATTATTTATTATACTTTATTCAAGCGACGGAGAATTTACCAAACTTATTACAACGAGATTGACAAAGACAGGTTACCGTCCTATTTTTCTGTTTGCCCCTGACACAAAAACTGATTGTTGAAATACGGCGTGGGTCCATTCCAGGTACGTATAGTATACAGTTCATTGACTATACTATAGTATACAGTTCATTGGCATTGAACTATATATACAACTGGAAGGGCATCACCAATGTTTACAGACGATCGAAAGTGAAGTCAAGTTTATGTAAACAGAGATAGATAGTTGTAGGTGAATCTATCTCACTTTGACTTGTGTTTGTTTATGAGTGAAAAGTTGACTTGTGTTTAAATTTATTAAAATTGCGAAGTTTTGAAAACTATTTGTAAGTGTGTTTTATAGTAAACAATTGGTAAACAATGGTTATGTATTGTGTAGCATATGGTTGCAAAAATGAGCAGAACAAGAGGAATAACCTTCTATTTCACAGGTACGTTTTCACTTTTTACAATAATTAGGCATTGAAGGCACCCGAATACCAAATTACTTGCTATTAAAACAATTTAAGATTAAAGTCATGGAAACTAACATCTGTACAAATACCTATCATTGCCATTTATTAAGATAATGAAGCATAATTCATGTTTAATATAATATGTTCTACCTTATAAATGGATTGAAAGTTAGTTAGGTTACTAGTTTATACTCTATTAACATCTAACATTTTCAGTTTTGGGTTAGCACAAAATAAAAATACATAATAATATGCCGTTTTCTTTCCATTTAAAATAGCGCACTAGAAAAAGATAGGTTCCCCTAAATATCCCTTTCTCTGTCTCACCGAAATAAGCTTCAAATCTCGCTCGGCCGTTGCCCTTCCAGTTTGTATTATAGTTCAATGTTCATTGGTTCTGTATATAAACCGCAGTCACAGCATAACAGTAAAATAACTCAAGGGGTGGGGGTCAGACTGCGCACATCATCGCGCAGCTCAAGTCCGCCATGTTTTTAGTTTAAGTCATTAGCGTGCAAAGGATTTATTTCTGTGTAAGCATCGAGTAGGCAGTGGTGGAGTGAAAAATTATTAAATGTTGTAATTTTCACGTTATTTATTTTAAGTGTGTAATTAGTTTAGTGTACATATAAGTTAGTTAGTATTCGGTATTTAGTTATTAAAGTTGTTAATAGGTACCTAACTATGATACGTAAACCGGGCGGTGTTGTTTGTGCAGCAACAAATTGTATAAATAAAACTTATAGTGAAATGCGGTTTTTCAATTTTCCTAAGGATGAAGGAACGTAAGATAACTTTGCAATATTTTTTTTCATGCGTGCATTATAACCTTCAAATTTTTAAAATACGTCTCTGTTTACATTTCTTCGTTTTATTACGGACCTGCAATTCTAAACTAAAAATATGGCTGCCACAGGTTGACCTTGTCTTTCTTATAACAAAGGAAATATTGGAGAGTTGTTTTACTGTATATTATTATGCTGTGCTATAGGTACACTTATAGCAAAGTATACAACTTTGGTTTTGCTTTTGACAGTGTACTCACAAACCACTTGTTTGATATTAATTTATTGTTGTGTGACTGCTCGTTTATTGTACTTCGTAGGACGAAAATAATTACGTAATTATTAATTCAGCTATTTTTTTCTAAGGTAAGAAACACTAATTATCTTTTAATTAATACCTAAGATACAGTAATTCTTTTAGGAAAAGGTGAACCCCAAGGAAAAAACAGATATGAATAATACATCAGAAATTGTGGATAATGTGAATATCATAAAGGTTGAACCAAAATGTGAGAAAGAAATCAATTTTCTTCTCACAGAGTTGGATTTTTCAATAAATTGTGATTTTAATGGTGTCAATGTAAAGCAGGAAGATACCAATGCCAGTAAGGATTCTGAGATCGACGTAAACCAAACACATGATGCTTCGAAGGAATATAGATGTAATCAGTGTAACTACAGCTGCGTAAGAAAATCTAATCTAACCAAACATGTTAATTCTCTTCACGATTCAGCTAAATTGAAATGTGAACATTGTGAGTATAAAACGAAGTGTGAGAAGCATATGAACACAATCTATGCTTCAAAGAAGTATAAATGTGATGAGTGTGATTTCACAACAAAAGCTAAGTACAGTCTCACAAGACATGTAAGTCGTTTCCATTCCCATGATTTAAAAGAATATAAATGTGTTCAGTGTGATTATATAACAAAATCAAAGCGTAATCTCACCCAGCATATAAGTCGTCAACATAGTTCAAAAGGATATAAATGTGTTCAGTGTGATTTCACAACAAAAACGAAATGCTATCTCACAAGACATGTAAAGCGTCACCATGCCCATGATTGCAAAGAATATAAATGTGTTCAGTGTGATTTCACAACAAAAGTGAAACGCTATCTCACAAAACATGTAAAGTGTCGCCATGCCCATGATTGGAAAGAATATAAATGTGTTCAGTGTGATTTCACAACAAAGGTGAAATGCTATCTCACAGCACATGTAAGACGTCGCCATGCCCATGATTGGAAAGAATATAAATGTGTTCAGTGTGATTTCACAACAAAAGTGAAACGCTATCTCACAGGACATGTAAAGCGTCGCCATACCCATGATTGGAAAGAATATAATTGTGTTCAATGTGATTATATAACAAAATCAAAGGATTATCTCACCCAACATGTAAGTCGTCAACATAGTTCAAAAGAATACAAATGTGTTCAGTGTGATTTCACAACAAAAGTGAAACGCTATCTCACAAGACATGTAAAGCGTCGCCATACCCATGATTGGAAAGAATATAAATGTGTTCAGTGTGATTTCACAACAAAAGTGAAATGCTATCTCACAGAACATGTAAAGTGTCGCCATGCCCATGATTGGAAAGAATATAAATGTGTTCAGTGTGATTTCACAACAAAAGCGAAATGCTATCTCACAAGACATGTAAAGCGTCACCATGCCCATGATTGGAAAGAATATAAATGTGTTCAGTGTGATTTCACAACAAAGGTGAAATGCTATCTCACAGGACATGTAAGACGTCGCCATGCCCATGATTGGAAAGAATATAAATGTGTTCAGTGTGATTTCACAACAAAAGTGAAACGCTATCTCACAGGACATGTAAAGCGTCGCCATGCCCATGATTGGAAAGAATATAATTGTGTTCAATGTGATTATGTAACAAAATCAAAGGATTATCTCACCCAACATGTAAGTCGTCAACATAGTTCAAAAGAATACAAATGTGTTCAGTGTGATTTCACAACAAAAGCGAAATGCTATCTCACAAGACATGTAAAGCGTCACCATGCCCATGATTGGAAAGAATATAAATGTGTTCAGTGTGATTTCACAACAAAGGTGAAATGCTATCTCACAGGACATGTAAGACGTCGCCATGCCCATGATTGGAAAGAATATAAATGTGTTCAGTGTGATTTCACAACAAAAGTGAAACGCTATCTCACAGGACATGTAAAGCGTCGCCATGCCCATGATTGGAAAGAATATAATTGTGTTCAATGTGATTATGTAACAAAATCAAAGGATTATCTCACCCAACATGTAAGTCGTCAACATAGTTCAAAAGAATACAAATGTGTTCAGTGTGATTTCACAACAAAAGTGAAACGCTATCTCACAAGACATGTAAATTGTAACCATGGTTCATCTGAATTTAGATGTAACGATTGTGCTTACATTACAAAGTGTAAAGTATATTTGAAAAGGCATGTAAAGAGACCGCATGGTTTGATTAAGGGACTTTGTTCAAACTGATTTTTTTCTGTCGCTTAATACATATTTGCGTAATTATATGCCCACATTGTCTTACAATTTAATTGGGCCATTTTCCCAGTCCTACATTCGAAAATTCTAGTATAAAACCGACTTTTCAATTTATTGATATACGACTAATTTTTTGTGAGCAGCTTCATTTCGCTGAGATGCCCCTCTTTTCGCTCTGCGACAATTTTCGCAAATGGGTCCTAAAAGGGTGAGCAAGTGTCACACATGTCGATTTGGTAATTTAAAAAAATTATTAACACGTTGACTGCCGCCTCGGTCAATATGACCGAGAAAATAACATTCCCCCAAGCCGACGCGGTCTATGTGACCCCGAAAAATTTTACACCACGCCGGGTCGGTCAATATGACCGAGCCAGTTTTTCGCATCCCACACGCCAGACGTTCGGCATAAAATTGTTTCGATCGTACAAATTGACCGAGGTGGCCTAGCAGAAGCGCTGCGTCGCGCCAGTTTCTTGCGTACTTTACTGTATACTTTGGTTATAGTTATTTTAATTGCAACAGAATCAATGATATAACTTTATTTAGGTATTAAATGTACACCAATATTTCGGCAGCGTTCGCTGCCTTCGTCAGTGTGACATTAACATTAAAATAATGAATTAAACCTACTTTAAATTTTGAAGTAGTGAATTATAAATAAAAGGGAGGCCGTCCAAGTCTTGTTTGCTGTTGCAAACGGTATTACTGTTAATTTTAATGTACATCATTTCTAGAAGTAACCGTCTTTGATAATTATTTTGTTGTATACTTTAATAAAATATCCATGTGAGAATACGCCTGGTCGCTTTCTCTCCGCGCGACGCCAACGCCGCCCTATCGGTAGAGCCGCTAAGTTGTTGACTGACGCCGTTAAAATGTTGTGATTGCACATGTACGGCAGGTCGTGGTTTTTAAACTTTACATACAGTTTTGATGGCGTAACGAGTGCGCACCATGTCGACTATTATACCGTGCGGGTTTCGCGCACTCGATTTGTCGAGAAAAGCTTAAAAAAGGGCGAAACTTGCTCCACAGCTTCCACGTTGCCATATACTAGCTCAAAACTTCCTGAAGGACACGCACGACCATTCTTCTTCTCCAGCTATGCGTTACGGTTTGAAAATAGAGAAACCCGTTCCAGGATATGACAAATTACGTCAAAGGAGGACTGATAATCTGCTCCAAACAACCTTATTTGGATTGCAGTCCAGATGGAATCATTGACACAATAAGGGATGCGTTTCTTGAAATCACCGAAGAGTTATAAAAATGCGGTAATTGTAAATATGGAAGAGCAAATTGTGTCTGTTCTATATCTTGAATTTCACAACAAGGCCAAGTTACAACTAAAGAAGTCGAACTACCTAGGTTCAGGTTGCAATGCATGTGCTCTGATGGACTTATGGAATGTACTGTATTAAAATTTGCTAATGAATTTTATATGCCATACTTGCTAAGTAACCTAATTGATCTTTACTAGATGTCAAAATAGAGCGAGTACTAACTGGTAACCGTTGGATGAATATTCTTCTTAAAAATTCGTCGTTAACCTTCATACCAGCACCCAAAGATCTCCAATTGTGTTGGTTTTATTATCACCTAAACTTGAGTTCTGTCAACAGCTTGTTAACCTTGCGTCCCTCAGATTCCTCAAATTCATTAATAAGCCTGTTCATTACATCCATAATATAATACAATATAAGTACATTACTTTTTCGACGTACGGTAATGATGTTGCAGGGAGATAATCTGACCGATGCTTATAACCTTCCAAAACTTCATCGCGAGAAGTTGTGGATTCGTAGGAAAAGACGGCATTTATCAGTAGGTACGGTGTTGTGTTTTAGAAGCTCTGATCATACTTAGGGCGGATTATACCAGAGTGGTTGAACTCATAGTCATATTTGAACTTGGTTTAATAAGAACATTTCTTTGTACTTTTCTTATTAAACCAAGCTCAAATATCACTCTGGTACAATCCGCCCTTAGTTGTAGTTGTGGAAACCCTTTCTCGGCCATAATTTCATCACCTGGTTCAATTAACTGTACAAATCCTGAATCATTTAGAATGTAATTGTCGCTGGCTCTACCTCCATAATCCTTTTGAAATAAAAGTTGTGAAGCCATATTCGCGATTAGGGAACGAGTGAAATGTGAAACCGTGATTTTTCTTCTGCGTGTTTAGACAGCTGGCCACGTAACACACTTTTCCCTGGGATTTCCCGATCATTTCGTCGATTTTTAATACAAAAAACTGCGTTTCACGGCTGTATAGTATACGAATCGCATGCCTCTGTCAACGTGACTGTCAGTCAACAACTTGCAACTTTAACCGCACGACGGCGCGTCGGGCGCTACCGACCAGGCGTATAGCAGGCTCTTTTATTAAGTTCTACACTTTGACGATACTCACTTTCAACTAACTGTCTCTAGGGTAACTAACTATAACAAACATATATAACTATGGTAACTAACTATACACAACATCTCCCATATTAACAGTAATCATTAAGATATAATGGTCGTTTTATTACACGGCCCGATCTAGTGTGACCTCAACTGGAATAGTATTTTGATTACTATTACTATTTGGTAATAATGATTTTTTATCATTATGTGGCGATACAGTTACAATCTCAGAGTTATCTGGATCCTCGTCAATTTTAATGTTACATTTATTTTCAGACTTTCTAAGTTCCGTCTTACAGTATTGCCTCTTTCATTTTGTACTAGGTAAGATCGTGGAGAAGCACAAGTCTCAACAATCTTCCCTGGCGACCAAGTTTAATTAGGGCAAATTCTAGATTAATATATCATCTCCTTTATTAAAGCAATTTCTATCTTTTACCATCTCGTTATAGTTTTGTTCGCTAACTTTTTGTTTTGTCAGGAGCTGCTCGCTTACATTACTTGCAATGTTGGGTTCGAGTGATTTTGCCGAACAGGGTATTAAGGTACGTAAATTTCAGCTCATTAAGATTGGTATGCCAAAAGTTGAAAATATTTCTTTTAGTTTTTTAATAACTTCCTGGCTTGTCTTATCTCTAATACGCTTAACTTCAATCCAATTTGAAAAATAATCGACAACTATTAAATAATCGCTACCTTCAAAATAGCAAATATCTGCCCCAATTTTTTCAAATAGTCGGCTGGGAATCTCGTGTGAGATCAGAGGCTCTTTGATGTTACTTGCTTTGTATTTATCACATATCTTGCATTTTTTAACTAGTTCTTCCATGTCACTTGACATTCCTGGCCAGTATAAGACCGATCTGGCTCGATGTTTACATTTAATTATTCCCATATGCATGAACTAAGTTTAACATTTCTTGGCGTAGCACTTTTGGTGCCACTATTCTATCATTATAATACACAATATTCCGTGTTACATGTATTTTGTCCTTCAATTTATAAAATGTTTCTAATTCCTTATCTTTAATGTAATTTTTATTAACTGGCCATCCTTGTTGGTACCAGTTTATTATTTGTTTTAAATTTGCGTCACTAATAGGATTTTGTTCAAATTGTTTAAATATCGATTTTCCGAAACTGGTAAAATTTTTTGTATTGTCCTTCATGTAGTTTTGCGAAAAATAATCAGCTAGATAGGTACATTTTATTATCTGGCTCATATTTTATTACTGGTACCGCGTTTTCTTTCATTTTTATCTTATAAGTACTAACTTTACCTAAGCCAGTAAATACTTCTTTGTTTAACTCAATAAATTTTGTTTTTCTCCCATCTCTAGTAGAACTTGCATCAATGTCTGCTGCTACCTGCTTAACCAAATCTAACTCATCACACGATTTTAATCCTAGGATTGGAACACAATTCCCTTTTACCACTATGAATCTAATTTTACTAGATACATTCCTTACTTTACAATTTAATACTACTATTCCTTCAGGCTTGGTTTTTTCGCCACTATACATGAGCATGACTAGTGTTATTCTGGTCGGTTGTACGCTTACAGTTTTGTTCAAATACCTTAAAGGTATCAAATTACACTGGGCGCCTGTGTCTAGTTTGAACATTATGTTCTGACCTAAGATATTAATACTTTCTTTCCACACATTCTCATTCTCACAACCTACTTCATCTAGATTGTAACTTACGTTTTTTGGTGACATTGTCTACATTGAAGTCCTCTATTTTAAAATCCTCATGTACTTCATTGTGTTTCTACTTGCACTTTCACCTTTATTTCCATAGCACTTTTTTGCAAAATGATTAACTTTTGTACAAGTTAAACATGTTTTTTCCCAAGTGGGGCACTTATTTTTAGCACGCTTATTACCACGACTGTGTTCCTCATCAATTCCTAATAAAAAAGATCAAGATCATTTATAACTTTGACGCTCCAAGTCTAACTTTGATACAATCTTATCTATCCAATAGGTGGCACCACACCAGAATTGGGAATCAATTATCCGATAAAGCACTCGTTACAGCTGGAGTACCACAAGGAAGTATTCTCGGTCCTCTTTTATTTCTCATTTACATCAATGATCTTCCCTCCTTCACCACAAAAAACAATGAATGCATGCTTTATGCAGACGATGCAACTTTATTGTTTTTTGGCAAGGATCTCGACGCAACAATTAATAAAGCAGATAATGCTTTCAACCTAACGAGAACGTGGTGTGCAATAAACAAACTGACTATAAATATGAATAAAAGGGAAAAACTATTATTAACTTTAAAACCTCACGATCTCGAGAATCCACTGTTTGTAAAGTACCTGGGAGTCCATCTGGATACGAAACTTCAATTCCACCATCATCTACAGAGGACAGAGCATGGTAACTAAACTAAGTAGAAACATCTTTGTTTTACGAAGACTTGCTGAAAATGTTTCTTTTGCCGTATTAAAAAACGCTTATTTTGCACTCTGTCATGCAAATCTGTCGTACGCAATTCTGGCATGGGGGCATTGCTCATTATGGCAGCGAGTCTTTGCAATCCAACGCAAAGCCATCAGAATAATTGATGGACTAGGATATTGTGCTGATTGCCCCGAAACATTTGTTAGACTAGGAATACTTACCTTGCCTTCTATTTTTATACTAGAGTGTTTGTGCTACGTCAAACGTAACAGACTATCTTACGTATCATTCAGATTTACACACTTACGATACCAGAAATAAGCATAATATCAGGACTATGTTCTGCAGATTAAGTAAAACACAAGATAGTCATGAGTACCAGTCTCAGAGTCTGCCACAAAGAATAAAACAACTGGACTTTAAATCATTCAAACAAACTGTAAAAAAACTACTAATCTCAAATGTCTTTTACGCGTACACCGAGTTCACGCAATTTAATTTTGATAGTTATATATAATAATAATAATATAACTTTATTTTCTCTGGCAGAGATCAGCTAAGAGCTGTTTTTCTCAACCAGCAATTCAAGAAATTTCAATGAAAATTACAATTTATATAAGTAATGAGAGGAATTAAATAATGATAAAGAAAATATTCAGAACTAGAACTATAAGAAATCATGTAACCCCCTTATGCAGTATATTATGTAGTCCCTCGAACCTAACGATTGTAAGTACTCCCTCCGTTGTACATAAACATGAAAAATAATAATAATAATAATAATAATAAGCACACTCCCTCAGCGACCCAGACTTGCTACCTATTGACAATTTCGCTGTCGTTTCGCTCTCTTTGCGCTTTATCACATTTACTTCGGCTGTTTTTCTTGTAACGCTTTAATTTGTATTTTTCCTGCTTCAGCTGCTCGAGCTTGGTTTGTTGCCATTATTAATGTTAAATCACTTAGTCTTAATAATCTCTCCTGTAATGCTACGTCATTTGTACCAAATACTATCCTGTCTCGTATCATTCTTTCCTCTTGGTCCCCAAATTCACATAATTTCGTTTGTTTTCTAAGTTCTGTTAGAAAGTGGTCAAAACTTTCTTCTTGTTTCTGTGTTTGCTGATGAAACTTGAAACTTTCGGCGATAATATTTTTTCGAGGAATGCAATAGTTCTCAAAAGCTTTAACTACTTCGTCATACTGCTTTTTATGTTGCATCAGTCAAGGTTAGGGTGTTGAAGACATCAATCGCGTCTTCACCGTTCACCAGCTACATTCAAAAATATTGCTATTTTTCTCTCATCATCCTTATCTGCCAAACTTGACGCTTTCATATAAATATCAAAATGCTGGATGAATTTACTCCGATTGTTTTCCCTTTCAAAACAAAGACCTCGAGGTGATTTGAAATGAGCTTCCATCATTGCGTTTTTTCTCCTTACAACTTCTTCGCTTTTTCTTGTCTACTAATCCTCGCTTATCATCCGACAACATGTTGTATACTTTAATAAAATATCCATGTGAAAATAGCAGACTCTTTTATTAAGTTTTACACTTTGACAATACTCACTTTCAACTAACTCTCTAGTATTAACTATAACAAACATATATAACTATGGTAACTAACTATACACAACAGTAGCCTTTTGCATTACACATTTTAATTTTATTTGTGATGTTTGAGGAATGCGTAGACCGCATACCTACTAAATCAGATTAGCAGAGTGTAGATCGCTAACCCCAAGGTAGATCGCATACTAAACCGTCACCAATATGACTTTGACCAACCGTATGACTGTATAAAACGAAAAGAGCTATGTGAGCGCCCGTGCTGTACCCAATAATTGTAGGTAGCACAAGAAAGACAACAATAAATGATTAAAAATGTAACTTTTTTTTTGTAAAAACTTTTGCATCCAATGCTCTCAATTTTATTTTAATATTTCGAGGTATTTTGATCACCTTTGGTAGTTGCTTTCATGTCGAAGTTATCAATCGGTAGATACCTGATTAGTTGATTGTCAGTTACTTATATATGAATTATTTACGCACAAGATATTTATTACATTTGAAAAATAATGAAGCTGTGATAGGTTCCGATATAGTGGCTACAAATTTTGAAATTTTCAAAGCGAATTCCTCTATTAGTTAATTTAATGGAAACGTTGAGGAAGGCTGATTGATTCATCACAAAAATATTACATTTTTGTCATTTACAAAAATTTTTGTTATTAATCAAAGTTGCGATTATGCGTTTTGGAAGGGTAGTACTTAAAATTCTCTAAAAGACGGTCTGCATCTCATTTAGTTATAACAAAATTGTTTTTTTCATTTTGATCCATATTGTTGTAGTAGTCACAGTGCAAAATTTCTGTCGACAATTTCCAACTCGAAATCGGTAGTGAGGTTTGATTATTAGGATCACATGAATTGGAAGAATAAAGCAGGACGCGCACTGAATCCGCTCAGCTCGGCTCGGCACAGCTCAGCACAATCAGCAGTTTTGCTATACATGGGAACAAATGAAGTCCCGCGCACTGAATCGGCTCGGACCGGTACGGACCTTTCCGTTCAGTTCAGCTCAGCACAGATTGCTCGAGGTAGCAACTTTTCTGAACGGGCGGATAGCTTTCAATAGTTTAGTCAGTGCAGTAGGTGCATCGGCCTTAATAGAAATTAAAATTATTAAAAGAAGATCACTGTACGCCAATGCGTTTTGTAAATAAAGACTAAACGTTCCGAAAGGACTGAATCAGTACGCGGACGGGCGTGAATGCTGATTGTGCTGAGCTGTGCCGAGCCGAGCTGAGCGGATTCAGTGCGCGTCCTGCTTAACACGACTAAAATAAGTATCAGGAGAGATGTTGGTGAGTTGTAGATAGTAGCGCTATCTGCTGTAGAAAATGTAACTAACATTTAAAGCAGTTGATTCTTCAATTGTTAGATGTCGGGAAGGTGGATCAAAAATTTTCAAAACAAAGCAAAGAATAGGTATTACCACAGAATGTTATTTCATAGCGGCCAGATTTCTTTTGAATGCGTGTGATAGGGCGTCTTATTAAACGTGTTTCTTAACTATTTTTGCTATTGAGAAATGATTTTAATCATCTTATGAAAATATTAAAACATAATTAAAATCTAATGAGATTAAAATATCTAGGGAATTTTGGGATAGGAAGTTTGTAACAGGGGACAAGTTGGTAGTATATTTCAACAAAATGTACAATATGAAATTAATTTATTGTCAATTATTATTATTGTAAGATACAAGTTAATTAAATTTTCAAACAATGAATGATGAAGAAATGCAAGGTCCTCACCTAAGCTATGATACACTGTAACATTGCTCTTGATGCCTCCAATAAATTGGTAGCTACCAAATCCATAAACCAATATGAAAATGTGCAAGAGATTCTCGAATTAGACTACACAAAATAATGTAAAATGAATTACAGAAAATGTCTTAATTACATATTTTGAAGTTATTGGAAAAATGAAAAAAAACTCCACAATTTGTACAAACTATTTGATGCCGCATACACTGTTAATTATTATTTAATATTATTAAACAAAATACAGATATTTTCAAATTTGCAAGTCTACATTCGTATATTCTTTTCTTATACACAATTTTTTATAGTGGCGCTTATAGACGGGAAAAATTGACAAACATATTAGTTGAAGATGTAGAGTTCAAATTTGAGTCTTTATTCGTCTCCTTGTCTAAAACAAAAACCGTGACCGATATCAAATGGATTCGCCTAATACAAACCTATGAGCTATGCCGGTTTAGGACTGTCCCATACAACTTGTCGTCGAATTTCCTTTAACTACCGTAATGGTAGTTGTACCATTCAATCCCTCGGTATAAAGAAAATTGGTCAAATGCCAAAAACTATAGCAACGTTTTTGGAACTCCCAAATTCGGATTTCTTTTCGGGGCACTGTTTGCGTCATTCATCGGCATCCCATTTAGCGAATAGTGGCGACCTCAAACCACTAACTTTAGTAATTTGTGGTGGTGGCGATCTTACAATTAAACGTCGTGGAGGTTGGAAGTCATCTAGGGTTGCGGAAGGATATGTAGAAGCTTCTATAAACAAGAAAATTGAAGTATCGCAGATGCTATCCAGTCCGGCATCGGGTAGGTCACCTGTACCGTCGTGTTCACGATCAATTGTACCTGTACATGTATTTTATTTTGTATTTAAGAAAATCACGTTTCACGTTTTTCATTCTAAAGGGGAGTTGTGGGATATCAGCTGTCACTAATACTTTGTTAGTGAATTTGTTTCTTTTTTAAGCTTTAGCTTATGTTAAACCGTTGAGTGAAAAGTTCACTTTTTCACTCAACGGTTAAACTTAAAAAGAAAAACGCTACGATGACCTAATAGGTGTTTTCTTTTTAGATTGCCACAGGGTTAGGCAAGTCATAATTATCACGTTATTGAAGTGGCTTGCGTCATAACACATTTTTACCTCAGGTTAATATGAAACTTAAATAAACTAATAAAGCTTTAAAAACGAATAGGGTGTTTGAGGACTGAGTCAAATTATTTTTATAAAACGAATGGTGTGTTATGAACAGAGCTGACTTAAGTCTACGAAGTCTACCACAACGTGCAAAAAGAAAACACCTAATATCAAAGCGAAAATAACTGAAAACAAAGAGTAACGGCAGTCTTAATGACGATGCAATTTTTCGTGCAATAATTGTAGAAAGTCTGTGAGTGATTGCTGATTACGCTTTGTGAGAGCATTGAACTATACGCTATACGCAACTGGAAGGGATACGGCCTATTCTAATGCATTGTAGGCGTTGAAGCCATGCTTGCCTGACAAGCACAGATGTCGACTGGGTATTTCTGTCGCTTTCTAACTTGTTGCGTTAGTAGGGCAGATATCTTTTAACCGCGTATTTCCCATAGTTTGAAAGGTGTAAAATAATATTTGAAAGTGATTGTGAAATTTATTAAATCAAAACACGATGTTGAATTGTTGTGTTGCATACGGATGTCCTAATTTAGCCGATAAACGCAGTATTAAACAATTTCATGGGTGAATAAGTCTTGTTAATACAAATTTTATCTAACGTTATTTGCTATCGTTGTCAACGCAACTTATACGATTTGTTTTTAATAACGTAACGTGTAATTTCTCCGTGCCCAATAAAAGGCCCAGGAATGAAATGAAGAGAAATATAATAAGTGCGCGTGTTTTTAGTTATGTTCAGAATATGCGGATTTTCGGAATAGTGGGGTTCTACTGTATTTTCAAAGACAAGCAATGTAGAAATTGCATAATTTTTGTCTGGTGCACTCTTAGATCATATATACTACAATGATGTAAGGGTGAATTAGTCAATTTAACAATTTAATAGTTCATAACAATTAGTAGAAAATAGCACCAAATTTTATATAACTTTTTTACTACAAACGAAATAACTGAATTAATTTGTTCTGTAAACGCGTTTGTATTCTCAATATGCATGATGTACAAGTATAGCGTCACAAAAATTGTAAGTATTCTCATAATAAAACATTGATTTATTTTATTGTAAACGTTTTATTGACCTGGATCACAATGGATGTATGACTGGTGAAAGAGATAACCATCAACGTATTTTTACCTGATTTACTTACCTTTTATTCCCCGTGTTATCATTTATAGATATGACGTTGCGTGCGAAAGAAAGAGACAGAAATGCCCAGTCGTTGAGGGTTGCCTAACTTTGCTGTGGCTTCAGTGCCGCTTATGGACGTTTCCTTTCCAGTTGCGTATAGCGTACAGTTCAATGTGTGAGAGTTATTATTTTGTCATACTTATTTGTGAATCTGACAACGCTGCTTTAGACTGGCGTGCATCTGACAACAATGCCGCATGTCGGTAATATAGTTTTCTTTAGCTAGTAATAAAAAACCAGAATATGATTAAGAATGTAAATAATGTTAATAAATACCAAAAATGAGAAATTTGTATTTATGTAGAAATATCTATATAAATAAAGGCCATCCTTACAGCTTTGTAATTAAATTAATGGATGGTTCTGTGTCACTGACCTGATACAGGTCAGTGTTCTGTGTTTTGACATTAAAATTGTTTATGTTGGCAAGAATCCTAAAGTATCTAACTTCAAGACAGTTTGGTCCATTAACCTAATTTTGTTTTGCGAGAAAATAATAACGGTAGATTATTAATTATAATCAACAATCGAGTAAATAACTGTCTTGTGTTCACGCCAAGGTTTTTATTGCGAAATGTGAACTAAAGAGGTAGTTCTTAATTTAATTAACGAATATGAGAAGCATCTGTGCTTGTATTTAGTGAGCTCTGTAGATTACAAAAACAAAATTAAAAAATACGAAACAATTCGATGCATCATTGAAAGTGTAAAAGAAACCGGGGGACTGCTACCATAGATGATGTGAAAAAGAAAATAAATGGGCTTAAAATTCAATACTTAAGTGAAATGAAGAAAACTAAAGCATCCAAGTTGAGTGGGGACGGCCAACCATTGGGTGCTGTGATTTACTCGGTTTTTTAAACGACACTTCGTTTGGGAACAACATTTATACGATGCAGGTATGTAAAATGCAAAGTATGTAAGATAATACTAAAGCTGCATTTATAGTGTCGGTATCGGTATGCAATAAGAAATAAGAAATAAGCGGTAAGGAAATGAACTTATGGATAACCTGTATATCATTTATAGTAGAAATAAGAAATAAGCAATAAGAAATAAGGAATTGGTTCAATTTTATTTCTTACCGTTACAGTTACCGAATCGGCAACAGTCGTATACGATGTGAGCTTACGAGTTGAGAAAAGACAGATGACATCAATATAAATCAGGTGTTAAAGAAATATTTGAGTGAAATGTATCTCTTATTCAAGAATCGATGGGAAAATATTATGTCAAGTTGATTTTAATTTTACAATCGTACATAGGTAACCTAAGAATCGTACCATAAACACAGTAATAATTTAAATTAAACCCGCAATGCGCATGCCTACTCTGTTACCGTTAAAGAACTATAAATGCGTTTTTATTTCTTACTGCTTATTGCTTATTTCTTATTTCTTATTGCATACCGATACCGACACTATAAATCCAGCTTAATTCTCCCTTTAAGGAATGAACTCGTGGACGAAACCCATATATTTGAAGGAACACTGAAGAATGTCACAAGATATTGTTCCTTCTCCAGCCACATCATTCGAAGTGTGCCAACTGGACGAGTAGCACGTAAAAGTAATACGAAACACTCTACTGGCAATCATGGTGACAATGTATTGGGAAGACTTATTGCTAATAAAAATGACGGAGACAATTGTGAAGTATCTCATACTTTTTGTTTGTAAGTTTGACACCTGATATTTTAAAACAACTTATTTGGTTGATATTACAGGTCTGTACCTCAAGAGTTACGAGTAATAAAAAATGACCGTGTTTCTTAAAGATCAATAAGAAAGATAAGGAATTTAATTTTTGATACGCAAGAGGAGTATCTGGATTACCACCATACACTAAATTAGCATTATATTTTGTATTTTATTATACAAACTATAACAACTGTAATTAATTATCATATTGCGATGATACACTTCCAACACCGTTAAAATATTTGGAAAATTCCTTTCGGATATTTTACACATCATCTGTTCTCTTGCCGCCTTGTTCGTTAAGTCCCTAAGTTATATTCTTATCATAATCCTTTAAACCTCGTTAATTTCTTTAACTTTATCCCCGTCTAAATTAATCGTCGTAAGAAGAGTGCTAAAAACATTTGCTAAAATGCCGAATGCATTTTCAACAACTCATCATGCTCTGCTGAACCTGTAATTAAAAATTTTTCTGATAAGATTCCTAAATGTTTTCTTGTTTATAGAAGCTTCTACATATCCTTCCGCAACAACCCTAGATGACTTCCAACCTCTATGATGTGTAATTGTAAGATCGCCACCACTATTCGCTAATTGATTTTACATTATTTTCTGTAGTCCAATTCAAAAATATTAACGTTTTCATATTGTTGTATCTAACAATAAGAAATTGCAATAAAAATTAAATTAAGTATTAATTATTCAAATTGATTTTTGTTGAATTGTACTACCAACTTTTCCCCTGTTATAAACTTACTATCCCAAAATTCCCTAGATATTAATTTTAACTTGATTTTAACCTTATAAGATTTTAACGTTTTAATAATTTCGTAAGATGACTAAAATCATTTCTCAATAGAAAAAATAGTTACGAAACACGTTTAATAAGACGCCTTATCACACTCATTCAAAAGGAAAGTCGCCCTTACGAAATGTTTTGAAAATTTTTGATTAATCGTTCTGACATCTAGTAATTGAAGAATCAACTGCTTTAAATTTTAGTTACTTTTCTACAGCAGATAGCGCTACTATCTATAACTCACCAACACCTCTCCTGATACTTATTTTATGTCGTGTTATTCTTCCAATTCATGTGATCCTAATAATCAAACCTCACGTCACTACCAATTTCGAATGAAATTGTCGACAGAAATTTTGCACTTTGACTACTAAAACAAGACGGATCAAAATGATAAAAAAAAATCCCGCTATAACTAAATGATATGCGCTCCGTCTTTTAGAGACTTTTAAGTCCTATCGGTCAGGTATAATCGTAACTTTAATTAATACAACAAATTTTTATAGTTACTTGCTCTAGTATCTGGTGACACTCGGAAACCACCCTAGAGGTGAATTTGTATTGATCTAATGCCTGCAGAGCCGCTCTGCTGTCACTGGAGATTCTGATGATTTTATTCTTTATACTGTGCATAAGAATTGTTTTTGCACTTGGCGTAATACCTGCTGGTTCTGCCTGAAAGACAGTCGAGATTTTGTCTAATGGTTGGCTGATATGGAAGTTCAGTTCTTGTGAGTAACACCTGTACCTGTTCCTTCCATTGTTTTAGATCCATCCGTGAAGATGGACATATCTGGTCGGGATGCCACTTCCACATCAAAGAAAAAAGATGTGGTAGTTTTCCCATAGTATAAATCGAGGTATGAGTGAGTCAGATCGTCCTTCTAGTATAGGTAGTCGCTTGACAGCCTCGCCCAGAATTCGAGAGTGACCCACCTCAGTGCCTTTTCTGTTCAACAACCCCTTATTTCTCAGACGCAAGGCTGTCAGAGTGGTCTGCACTCTCACGTGGAGATCTAGGATGAATTCCATGACGGCTGTAGGGGTTGTTCGTTTATTGTCAAGTGTAATACCTAGATACTTCACTGACCTGAAAACTGGAGACGTTTTTGGAAGAGTAGAGGATCTCGAAGGCCCTCTATTTTCCTTTTCCTTGTGAAGAGAACTACCTCCGTTTTTGTCGGGTTTATGGACAGGGAATGTTCCTTGCACCATTCTTCGGTTACTGAGAGCTAATTGCATCAGACTGGACAGAGTACCCATAAAATCGAAAGAATTAGATGCAAAAGTTTTTACAAAAAATCTTAATTGTTTATTGTTGTCCTTCTTGTGCAACCTTTTCGTTTTATACACTCATACGGTTAGTCACAATCATATTTTATTGCACTGTAACTTTAACAATATAATTATAAAGAGCGTAATATCATTTATTTATTATAAAAAGTGAACAACAAAAGGATTTCAGTTCACGCAGACATTTATGATATATGTACTTCGATCTGTAGCTTCTTTGACTATGAGTGGTTTTGCTTGTGTGGGTCACACTTCTGCCGTAGCTTCTGCTACACGTGCAGTGCTTTGTTGCCGATTTAATTCTATAAACAAATAGCGTTATGACAAAAAATATCTGCCCCTGTCGTGTCACTTACCTTCTACTTCATCAGACTTTATTAATTTTGCAACAGTTTCTTGACTTTCGACTAAAATTACAAATTCCAATTACGAATCTCATTTTATTAATATATATTATGTAAAGCCGTTCACAATAAGCAGGTTTACATCTAAATGCACAGTTGACAGATGCAATGCCTTCTTGCTTAGATCTGTACGGACAGTAATAAAGGGGATGTTTTGTGGTAATAAAATAGAATGAAAGCTTCAAACATAATTGCAATCCTTTCTTCTCGGTCATATGGATTGTCCATTAAGTCGTTGCAGATAGTTCCCCGATTTGTGTTAACCTAAAATAAGTGAACAAATTCAACTTCAGTATATTATGATTGAGACAAACTCTGTTTTATAAACTAAACGCACAGGAACCCCACCAATTACCCTTACCTACCTCACTCATTTTTATCAATAAAATCAAACTGACTATTAATTGTTATTTTTATACAGATACACGTAACCTCACTAATATTCCCAAATAAATTCTACATTGGGGAAAAATAAAATTAGAGAACGTATAGTTGCTCGCCCTAAAAACACTTTTTAATCTTCCCCTTTGTAGTATAATAAATAACTAAATCCATTATAACAGTGTTATTTAACATTTTTATTATTCACTGTATATAATAACCATTCTGTGGTATTATATATTCTATGTTTTGAAAATATTTGATATTGTACTGACATCTAGCAATTGAAGAATCAACTGCTTTAAATTTTAGTTACATTTTCTATAGCAGATAGCGCTACTATCTACAACTCAGACTCTACAACTCAACAGCATCTCTCCTGATATTTATGACGTATTATCATATTCTTCCAATTCATGTGATCCTAATAATCAAACCTCACTACCGATTTGTTTTGAAATTGTCGACAGAAATTTTACAAACTAAAAAGAGGGATTAATAAGAGAAAAAAAAATTCCGTTATAACTAAATGAGATGCACACCGTCTTTTAGAGAATTTTAAAGCCTCCATCGTTAACGCATAATCTAAATTTTCATTAACAAAAAGAATTTTATGTAAATGAGAAAAATGTAATATTTTTGTAAGGGATCAAAATAAGCGTTTTTTTAGCCATGACTCTCCCCTCTCCATCAAATTAACTACCTAAAAGAGGTATCACTTCAGTCACTTCACTATGAAATTTTTAAAATTTGCAGCCGCTATAACGGCGCCTTTCGCTGTTTAATTATTTTTCAAATCCTGAAAAAAACTCAAAGGGGTTAACCTTTGCTTTTTTTGCAAAAAAATGAAGAAATTTTTTGTTCGAGATAAGTTCAAAATATGTTAGTTTACTTCATAAAAGATAGTTTAGAGTAAAAAAAGTGTACCAGGTCGAGCTGTAAGTGTCTCATTTGTACGGTAATGGAGGAAAGGGCGCTGCGAAGGGACCCTCTATTTGGATCTTTAAAGTTGCGATATCTCCGAAACGATTCGACTTAGAATGGAACGGTTTGGAATTATTTAATTGTCGTCTAACGATCTAAAAGAAACAATCGTTACTTGGTCGAATTTCGAGAGTTCGTTTTTTAGCCTGAAAAAAACTCAAAGGGGTTAACCTTTGCTTTTTTTGCAAAAAAATGAAGAAATTTTTTGTTCGAGATAAGTTCAAAATATGTTAGTTTACTTCATAAAAGATAGTTTAGAGTAAAAAAAGTGTACCAGGTCGAGCTGTAAGTGTCTCATTTGTACGGTAATGGAGGAAAGGGCGCTGCGAAGGGACCCTCTATTTGGATCTTTAAAGTTGCGATATCTCCGAAACGATTCGACTTAGAATGGAACGGTTTGGAATTATTTAATTGTCGTCTAACGATCTAAAAGAAACAATCGTTACTTGGTCGAATTTCGAGAGTTCGTTTTTTAGCCTGAAAAAAACTCAATTTTTTGCAAAAAAATGAAGAAATTTTTTGTTCGAGATAAGTTCAAAATATGTTAGTTTACTTCATAAAAGATAGTTTAGAGTAAAAAAAGTGTACCAGGTCGAGCTGTAAGTGTCTCATTTGTACGGTAATGGAGGAAAGGGCGCTGCGAAGGGACCCTCTATTTGGATCTTTAAAGTTGCGATATCTCCGAAACGATTCGACTTAGAATGGAACGGTTTGGAATTATTTAATTGTCGTCTAACGATCTAAAAGAAACAATCGTTACTTGGTCGAATTTCGAGAGTTCGTTTTTTAGCCTGAAAAAAACTCAAAGGGGTTAACCTTTGCTTTTTTTGCAAAAAAATGAAGAAATTTTTTGTTCGAGATAAGTTCAAAATATGTTAGTTTACTTCATAAAAGATAGTTTAGAGTAAAAAAAGTGTACCAGGTCGAGCTGTAAGTGTCTCATTTGTACGGTAATGGAGGAAAGGGCGCTGCGAAGGGACCCTCTATTTGGATCTTTAAAGTTGCGATATCTCCGAAACGATTCGACTTAGAATGGAACGGTTTGGAATTATTTAATTGTCGTCTAACGATCTAAAAGAAACAATCGTTACTTGGTCGAATTTCGAGAGTTCGTTTTTTAGCCTGAAAAAAACTCAAGGGTTAACTTGCTTTTTGCAAAAAAATGAAGAAATTTTTTGTTCGAGATAAGTTCAAAATATGTTAGTTTACTTCATAAAAGATAGTTTAGAGTAAAAAAAGTGTACCAGGTCGAGCTGTAAGTGTCTCATTTGTACGGTAATGGAGGAAAGGGCGCTGCGAAGGGACCCTCTATTTGGATCTTTAAAGTTGCGATATCTCCGAAACGATTCGACTTAGAATGGAACGGTTTGGAATTATTTAATTGTCGTCTAACGATCTAAAAGAAACAATCGTTACTTGGTCGAATTTCGAGAGTTCGTTTTTTAGCCTGAAAAAAACTCAAAGGGGTTAACCTTTGCTTTTTTGCAAAAAAATGAAGAAATTTTTTGTTCGAGATAAGTTCAAAATATGTTAGTTTACTTCATAAAAGATAGTTTAGAGTAAAAAAAGTGTACCAGGTCGAGCTGTAAGTGTCTCATTTGTACGGTAATGGAGGAAAGGGCGCTGCGAAGGGACCCTCTATTTGGATCTTTAAAGTTGCGATATCTCCGAAACGATTCGACTTAGAATGGAACGGTTTGGAATTATTTAATTGTCGTCTAACGATCTAAAAGAAACAATCGTTACTTGGTCGAATTTCGAGAGTTCGTTTTTTAGCCTGAAAAAAACTCAAAGGTTACCTTGCTTTTTGCAAAAAAATGAAGAAATTTTTTGTTCGAGATAAGTTCAAAATATGTTAGTTTACTTCATAAAAGATAGTTTAGAGTAAAAAAAGTGTACCAGGTCGAGCTGTAAGTGTCTCATTTGTACGGTAATGGAGGAAAGGGCGCTGCGAAGGGACCCTCTATTTGGATCTTTAAAGTTGCGATATCTCCGAAACGATTCGACTTAGAATGGAACGGTTTGGAATTATTTAATTGTCGTCTAACGATCTAAAAGAAACAATCGTTACTTGGTCGAATTTCGAGAGTTCGTTTTTTAGCCTGAAAAAACTCAAAGGGGTTAACCTTTGCTTTTTTGCAAAAAAATGAAGAAATTTTTTGTTCGAGATAAGTTCAAAATATGTTAGTTTACTTCATAAAAGATAGTTTAGAGTAAAAAAAGTGTACCAGGTCGAGCTGTAAGTGTCTCATTTGTACGGTAATGGAGGAAAGGGCGCTGCGAAGGGACCCTCTATTTGGATCTTTAAAGTTGCGATATCTCCGAAACGATTCGACTTAGAATGGAACGGTTTGGAATTATTTAATTGTCGTCTAACGATCTAAAAGAAACAATCGTTACTTGGTCGAATTTCGAGAGTTCGTTTTTTAGCCTGAAAAAACTCAAGGGTTAACCTTGCTTTTTGCAAAAAAATGAAGAAATTTTTTGTTCGAGATAAGTTCAAAATATGTTAGTTTACTTCATAAAAGATAGTTTAGAGTAAAAAAAGTGTACCAGGTCGAGCTGTAAGTGTCTCATTTGTACGGTAATGGAGGAAAGGGCGCTGCGAAGGGACCCTCTATTTGGATCTTTAAAGTTGCGATATCTCCGAAACGATTCGACTTAGAATGGAACGGTTTGGAATTATTTAATTGTCGTCTAACGATCTAAAAGAAACAATCGTTACTTGGTCGAATTTCGAGAGTTCGTTTTTTAGCCTGAAAAAACTCAAGGGTTACCTTGCTTTTTTGCAAAAAAATGAAGAAATTTTTTGTTCGAGATAAGTTCAAAATATGTTAGTTTACTTCATAAAAGATAGTTTAGAGTAAAAAAAGTGTACCAGGTCGAGCTGTAAGTGTCTCATTTGTACGGTAATGGAGGAAAGGGCGCTGCGAAGGGACCCTCTATTTGGATCTTTAAAGTTGCGATATCTCCGAAACGATTCGACTTAGAATGGAACGGTTTGGAATTATTTAATTGTCGTCTAACGATCTAAAAGAAACAATCGTTACTTGGTCGAATTTCGAGAGTTCGTTTTTTAGCCTGAAAAAAACTCAAAGGGGTTAACCTTTGCTTTTTTTGCAAAAAAATGAAGAAATTTTTTGTTCGAGATAAGTTCAAAATATGTTAGTTTACTTCATAAAAGATAGTTTAGAGTAAAAAAAGTGTACCAGGTCGAGCTGTAAGTGTCTCATTTGTACGGTAATGGAGGAAAGGGCGCTGCGAAGGGACCCTCTATTTGGATCTTTAAAGTTGCGATATCTCCGAAACGATTCGACTTAGAATGGAACGGTTTGGAATTATTTAATTGTCGTCTAACGATCTAAAAGAAACAATCGTTACTTGGTCGAATTTCGAGAGTTCGTTTTTTAGCCTGAAAAAAACTCAAGGGTTAACCTTGCTTTTTGCAAAAAAATGAAGAAATTTTTTGTTCGAGATAAGTTCAAAATATGTTAGTTTACTTCATAAAAGATAGTTTAGAGTAAAAAAAGTGTACCAGGTCGAGCTGTAAGTGTCTCATTTGTACGGTAATGGAGGAAAGGGCGCTGCGAAGGGACCCTCTATTTGGATCTTTAAAGTTGCGATATCTCCGAAACGATTCGACTTAGAATGGAACGGTTTGGAATTATTTAATTGTCGTCTAACGATCTAAAAGAAACAATCGTTACTTGGTCGAATTTCGAGAGTTCGTTTTTTAGCCTGAAAAAAACTCAATTTTTGCAAAAAATGAAGAAATTTTTTGTTCGAGATAAGTTCAAAATATGTTAGTTTACTTCATAAAAGATAGTTTAGAGTAAAAAAAGTGTACCAGGTCGAGCTGTAAGTGTCTCATTTGTACGGTAATGGAGGAAAGGGCGCTGCGAAGGGACCCTCTATTTGGATCTTTAAAGTTGCGATATCTCCGAAACGATTCGACTTAGAATGGAACGGTTTGGAATTATTTAATTGTCGTCTAACGATCTAAAAGAAACAATCGTTACTTGGTCGAATTTCGAGAGTTCGTTTTTTAGCCTGAAAAAAACTCAAGTACTTTTTTGCAAAAAAATGAAGAAATTTTTTGTTCGAGATAAGTTCAAAATATGTTAGTTTACTTCATAAAGATAGTTTAGAGTAAAAAAGTGTACCAGGTCGAGCTGTAAGTGTCTCATTTGTACGGTAATGGAGGAAAGGGCGCTGCGAAGGGACCCTCTATTTGGATCTTTAAAGTTGCGATATCTCCGAAACGATTCGACTTAGAATGGAACGGTTTGGAATTATTTAATTGTCGTCTAACGATCTAAAAGAAACAATCGTTACTTGGTCGAATTTCGAGAGTTCGTTTTTTAGCCTGAAAAAAACTCAATTTTTGCAAAAAAATGAAGAAATTTTTTGTTCGAGATAAGTTCAAAATATGTTAGTTTACTTCATAAAAGATAGTTTAGAGTAAAAAAAGTGTACCAGGTCGAGCTGTAAGTGTCTCATTTGTACGGTAATGGAGGAAAGGGCGCTGCGAAGGGACCCTCTATTTGGATCTTTAAAGTTGCGATATCTCCGAAACGATTCGACTTAGAATGGAACGGTTTGGAATTATTTAATTGTCGTCTAACGATCTAAAAGAAACAATCGTTACTTGGTCGAATTTCGAGAGTTCGTTTTTTAGCCTGAAAAAAACTCAAAGGGTTACCTTGCTTTTTTGCAAAAAATGAAGAAATTTTTTGTTCGAGATAAGTTCAAAATATGTTAGTTTACTTCATAAAAGATAGTTTAGAGTAAAAAAAGTGTACCAGGTCGAGCTGTAAGTGTCTCATTTGTACGGTAATGGAGGAAAGGGCGCTGCGAAGGGACCCTCTATTTGGATCTTTAAAGTTGCGATATCTCCGAAACGATTCGACTTAGAATGGAACGGTTTGGAATTATTTAATTGTCGTCTAACGATCTAAAAGAAACAATCGTTACTTGGTCGAATTTCGAGAGTTCGTTTTTTAGCCTGAAAAAAACTCAATTTTTGCAAAAAAATGAAGAAATTTTTTGTTCGAGATAAGTTCAAAATATGTTAGTTTACTTCATAAAAGATAGTTTAGAGTAAAAAAAGTGTACCAGGTCGAGCTGTAAGTGTCTCATTTGTACGGTAATGGAGGAAAGGGCGCTGCGAAGGGACCCTCTATTTGGATCTTTAAAGTTGCGATATCTCCGAAACGATTCGACTTAGAATGGAACGGTTTGGAATTATTTAATTGTCGTCTAACGATCTAAAAGAAACAATCGTTACTTGGTCGAATTTCGAGAGTTCGTTTTTTAGCCTGAAAAAACTCAAAGGGGTTAACCTTTGCTTTTTTTGCAAAAAAATGAAGAAATTTTTTGTTCGAGATAAGTTCAAAATATGTTAGTTTACTTCATAAAAGATAGTTTAGAGTAAAAAAGTGTACCAGGTCGAGCTGTAAGTGTCTCATTTGTACGGTAATGGAGGAAAGGGCGCTGCGAAGGGACCCTCTATTTGGATCTTTAAAGTTGCGATATCTCCGAAACGATTCGACTTAGAATGGAACGGTTTGGAATTATTTAATTGTCGTCTAACGATCTAAAAGAAACAATCGTTACTTGGTCGAATTTCGAGAGTTCGTTTTTTAGCCTGAAAAAACTCAAAGGGTTAACCTTTGCTTTTTTGCAAAAAAATGAAGAAATTTTTTGTTCGAGATAAGTTCAAAATATGTTAGTTTACTTCATAAAAGATAGTTTAGAGTAAAAAAAGTGTACCAGGTCGAGCTGTAAGTGTCTCATTTGTACGGTAATGGAGGAAAGGGCGCTGCGAAGGGACCCTCTATTTGGATCTTTAAAGTTGCGATATCTCCGAAACGATTCGACTTAGAATGGAACGGTTTGGAATTATTTAATTGTCGTCTAACGATCTAAAAGAAACAATCGTTACTTGGTCGAATTTCGAGAGTTCGTTTTTTAGCCTGAAAAAAACTCAATTTTTTGCAAAAAAATGAAGAAATTTTTTGTTCGAGATAAGTTCAAAATATGTTAGTTTACTTCATAAAAGATAGTTTAGAGTAAAAAAAGTGTACCAGGTCGAGCTGTAAGTGTCTCATTTGTACGGTAATGGAGGAAAGGGCGCTGCGAAGGGACCCTCTATTTGGATCTTTAAAGTTGCGATATCTCCGAAACGATTCGACTTAGAATGGAACGGTTTGGAATTATTTAATTGTCGTCTAACGATCTAAAAGAAACAATCGTTACTTGGTCGAATTTCGAGAGTTCGTTTTTTAGCCTGAAAAAACTCAAAGGGTTAACCTTTGCTTTTTTTGCAAAAAATGAAGAAATTTTTTGTTCGAGATAAGTTCAAAATATGTTAGTTTACTTCATAAAAGATAGTTTAGAGTAAAAAAAGTGTACCAGGTCGAGCTGTAAGTGTCTCATTTGTACGGTAATGGAGGAAAGGGCGCTGCGAAGGGACCCTCTATTTGGATCTTTAAAGTTGCGATATCTCCGAAACGATTCGACTTAGAATGGAACGGTTTGGAATTATTTAATTGTCGTCTAACGATCTAAAAGAAACAATCGTTACTTGGTCGAATTTCGAGAGTTCGTTTTTTAGCCTGAAAAAAACTCAATTTTTTGCAAAAAAATGAAGAAATTTTTTGTTCGAGATAAGTTCAAAATATGTTAGTTTACTTCATAAAAGATAGTTTAGAGTAAAAAAAGTGTACCAGGTCGAGCTGTAAGTGTCTCATTTGTACGGTAATGGAGGAAAGGGCGCTGCGAAGGGACCCTCTATTTGGATCTTTAAAGTTGCGATATCTCCGAAACGATTCGACTTAGAATGGAACGGTTTGGAATTATTTAATTGTCGTCTAACGATCTAAAAGAAACAATCGTTACTTGGTCGAATTTCGAGAGTTCGTTTTTTAGCCTGAAAAAAACTCAAAGGGGTTAACCTTGCTTTTTTTGCAAAAAAATGAAGAAATTTTTGGTCGAGATAAGTTGAAAATATGTTAGTTTACTTCATAAAAGGTAGTTTAGAGTAAAAAAAGTGTACCAGGTCGAGCTGTAAGTGTCTCATTTGTACGGTAATGGAGGAAAGGGCGCTGCGAAGGGACCCTCTATTTGGATCTTTAAAGTTGCGATATCTCCGAAACGGTTCGACTTAGAATGGAACGGTTTGGAATTATTTAATTGTCGTCTAACGATCTAAAAGAAACAATCGTTACTTGGTCGAATTTCGAGAGTTCGTTTTTTAGCCTGAAAAAAACTCAAGGGTACCTGCTTTTTGCAAAAAAATGAAGAAATTTTTTGTTCGAGATAAGTTCAAAATATGTTAGTTTACTTCATAAAAGATAGTTTAGAGTAAAAAAAGTGTACCAGGTCGAGCTGTAAGTGTCTCATTTGTACGGTAATGGAGGAAAGGGCGCTGCGAAGGGACCCTCTATTTGGATCTTTAAAGTTGCGATATCTCCGAAACGATTCGACTTAGAATGGAACGGTTTGGAATTATTTAATTGTCGTCTAACGATCTAAAAGAAACAATCGTTACTTGGTCGAATTTCGAGAGTTCGTTTTTTAGCCTGAAAAAACTCAAAGGGGTTAATCTTGCTTTTTCTGCAAAAAAATGAAGAAATTTTTTGTTCGAGATAAGTTCAAAATATGTTAGTTTACTTCATAAAAGATAGTTTAGAGTAAAAAAAGTGTACCAGGTCGAGCTGTAAGTGTCTCATTTGTACGGTAATGGAGGAAAGGGCGCTGCGAAGGGACCCTCTATTTGGATCTTTAAAGTTGCGATATCTCCGAAACGGTTCGACTTAGAATGGAACGGTTTGGAATTATTTAATTGTCGTCTAACGATCTAAAAGAAACAATCGTTACTTGGTCGAATTTCGAGAGTTCGTTTTTTAGCCTGAAAAAAACTCAATTTTTTTGCAAAAAAATGAAGAAATTTTTTGTTCGAGATAAGTTCAAAATATGTTAGTTTACTTCATAAAAGATAGTTTAGAGTAAAAAAAGTGTACCAGGTCGAGCTGTAAGTGTCTCATTTGTACGGTAATGGAGGAAAGGGCGCTGCGAAGGGACCCTCTATTTGGATCTTTAAAGTTGCGATATCTCCGAAACGATTCGACTTAGAATGGAACGGTTTGGAATTATTTAATTGTCGTCTAACGATCTAAAAGAAACAATCGTTACTTGGTCGAATTTCGAGAGTTCGTTTTTTAGCCTGAAAAAAACTCAAGTTTTTTGCAAAAAAATGAAGAAATTTTTTGTTCGAGATAAGTTCAAAATATGTTAGTTTACTTCATAAAAGATAGTTTAGAGTAAAAAAAGTGTACCAGGTCGAGCTGTAAGTGTCTCATTTGTACGGTAATGGAGGAAAGGGCGCTGCGAAGGGACCCTCTATTTGGATCTTTAAAGTTGCGATATCTCCGAAACGATTCGACTTAGAATGGAACGGTTTGGAATTATTTAATTGTCGTCTAACGATCTAAAAGAAACAATCGTTACTTGGTCGAATTTCGAGAGTTCGTTTTTTAGCCTGAAAAAAACTCAAAGGGGTTAACCTTGCTTTTTTGCAAAAAAATGAAGAAATTTTTTGTTCGAGATAAGTTCAAAATATGTTAGTTTACTTCATAAAAGATAGTTTAGAGTAAAAAAAGTGTACCAGGTCGAGCTGTAAGTGTCTCATTTGTACGGTAATGGAGGAAAGGGCGCTGCGAAGGGACCCTCTATTTGGATCTTTAAAGTTGCGATATCTCCGAAACGATTCGACTTAGAATGGAACGGTTTGGAATTATTTAATTGTCGTCTAACGATCTAAAAGAAACAATCGTTACTTGGTCGAATTTCGAGAGTTCGTTTTTTAGCCTGAAAAAAACTCAATTTTTGCAAAAAAATGAAGAAATTTTTTGTTCGAGATAAGTTCAAAATATGTTAGTTTACTTCATAAAAGATAGTTTAGAGTAAAAAAAGTGTACCAGGTCGAGCTGTAAGTGTCTCATTTGTACGGTAATGGAGGAAAGGGCGCTGCGAAGGGACCCTCTATTTGGATCTTTAAAGTTGCGATATCTCCGAAACGATTCGACTTAGAATGGAACGGTTTGGAATTATTTAATTGTCGTCTAACGATCTAAAAGAAACAATCGTTACTTGGTCGAATTTCGAGAGTTCGTTTTTTAGCCTGAAAAAACTCAAAGGGGTTAACCTTTGCTTTTTTGCAAAAAAATGAAGAAATTTTTTGTTCGAGATAAGTTCAAAATATGTTAGTTTACTTCATAAAAGATAGTTTAGAGTAAAAAAAGTGTACCAGGTCGAGCTGTAAGTGTCTCATTTGTACGGTAATGGAGGAAAGGGCGCTGCGAAGGGACCCTCTATTTGGATCTTTAAAGTTGCGATATCTCCGAAACGATTCGACTTAGAATGGAACGGTTTGGAATTATTTAATTGTCGTCTAACGATCTAAAAGAAACAATCGTTACTTGGTCGAATTTCGAGAGTTCGTTTTTTAGCCTGAAAAAAACTCAATTTTTGCAAAAAAATGAAGAAATTTTTTGTTCGAGATAAGTTCAAAATATGTTAGTTTACTTCATAAAAGATAGTTTAGAGTAAAAAAAGTGTACCAGGTCGAGCTGTAAGTGTCTCATTTGTACGGTAATGGAGGAAAGGGCGCTGCGAAGGGACCCTCTATTTGGATCTTTAAAGTTGCGATATCTCCGAACGATTCGACTTAGAATGGAACGGTTTGGAATTATTTAATTGTCGTCTAACGATCTAAAAGAAACAATCGTTACTTGGTCGAATTTCGAGAGTTCGTTTTTTAGCCTGAAAAAACTCAAAGGGTTAACCTTTGCTTTTTTGCAAAAAAATGAAGAAATTTTTTGTTCGAGATAAGTTCAAAATATGTTAGTTTACTTCATAAAAGATAGTTTAGAGTAAAAAAAGTGTACCAGGTCGAGCTGTAAGTGTCTCATTTGTACGGTAATGGAGGAAAGGGCGCTGCGAAGGGACCCTCTATTTGGATCTTTAAAGTTGCGATATCTCCGAAACGATTCGACTTAGAATGGAACGGTTTGGAATTATTTAATTGTCGTCTAACGATCTAAAAGAAACAATCGTTACTTGGTCGAATTTCGAGAGTTCGTTTTTTAGCCTGAAAAAAACTCAATTTTTTGCAAAAAAATGAAGAAATTTTTTGTTCGAGATAAGTTCAAAATATGTTAGTTTACTTCATAAAAGATAGTTTAGAGTAAAAAAAGTGTACCAGGTCGAGCTGTAAGTGTCTCATTTGTACGGTAATGGAGGAAAGGGCGCTGCGAAGGGACCCTCTATTTGGATCTTTAAAGTTGCGATATCTCCGAAACGATTCGACTTAGAATGGAACGGTTTGGAATTATTTAATTGTCGTCTAACGATCTAAAAGAAACAATCGTTACTTGGTCGAATTTCGAGAGTTCGTTTTTTAGCCTGAAAAAACTCAAGGGTTAACCTTGCTTTTTGCAAAAAAATGAAGAAATTTTTTGTTCGAGATAAGTTCAAAATATGTTAGTTTACTTCATAAAAGATAGTTTAGAGTAAAAAAAGTGTACCAGGTCGAGCTGTAAGTGTCTCATTTGTACGGTAATGGAGGAAAGGGCGCTGCGAAGGGACCCTCTATTTGGATCTTTAAAGTTGCGATATCTCCGAAACGATTCGACTTAGAATGGAACGGTTTGGAATTATTTAATTGTCGTCTAACGATCTAAAAGAAACAATCGTTACTTGGTCGAATTTCGAGAGTTCGTTTTTTAGCCTGAAAAAAACTCAAAGGGGTTAACCTTTGCTTTTTTTGCAAAAAAATGAAGAAATTTTTTGTTCGAGATAAGTTCAAAATATGTTAGTTTACTTCATAAAAGATAGTTTAGAGTAAAAAAAGTGTACCAGGTCGAGCTGTAAGTGTCTCATTTGTACGGTAATGGAGGAAAGGGCGCTGCGAAGGGACCCTCTATTTGGATCTTTAAAGTTGCGATATCTCCGAAACGATTCGACTTAGAATGGAACGGTTTGGAATTATTTAATTGTCGTCTAACGATCTAAAAGAAACAATCGTTACTTGGTCGAATTTCGAGAGTTCGTTTTTTAGCCTGAAAAAAACTCAATTTTTGCAAAAAAATGAAGAAATTTTTTGTTCGAGATAAGTTCAAAATATGTTAGTTTACTTCATAAAAGATAGTTTAGAGTAAAAAAAGTGTACCAGGTCGAGCTGTAAGTGTCTCATTTGTACGGTAATGGAGGAAAGGGCGCTGCGAAGGGACCCTCTATTTGGATCTTTAAAGTTGCGATATCTCCGAAACGATTCGACTTAGAATGGAACGGTTTGGAATTATTTAATTGTCGTCTAACGATCTAAAAGAAACAATCGTTACTTGGTCGAATTTCGAGAGTTCGTTTTTTAGCCTGAAAAAAACTCAAAGGGGTTAACCTTTGCTTTTTTTGCAAAAAAATGAAGAAATTTTTTGTTCGAGATAAGTTCAAAATATGTTAGTTTACTTCATAAAAGATAGTTTAGAGTAAAAAAAGTGTACCAGGTCGAGCTGTAAGTGTCTCATTTGTACGGTAATGGAGGAAAGGGCGCTGCGAAGGGACCCTCTATTTGGATCTTTAAAGTTGCGATATCTCCGAAACGATTCGACTTAGAATGGAACGGTTTGGAATTATTTAATTGTCGTCTAACGATCTAAAAGAAACAATCGTTACTTGGTCGAATTTCGAGAGTTCGTTTTTTAGCCTGAAAAAAACTCAATTTTTGCAAAAAAATGAAGAAATTTTTTGTTCGAGATAAGTTCAAAATATGTTAGTTTACTTCATAAAAGATAGTTTAGAGTAAAAAAAGTGTACCAGGTCGAGCTGTAAGTGTCTCATTTGTACGGTAATGGAGGAAAGGGCGCTGCGAAGGGACCCTCTATTTGGATCTTTAAAGTTGCGATATCTCCGAAACGATTCGACTTAGAATGGAACGGTTTGGAATTATTTAATTGTCGTCTAACGATCTAAAAGAAACAATCGTTACTTGGTCGAATTTCGAGAGTTCGTTTTTTAGCCTGAAAAAACTCAAAGGGGTTAACCTTTGCTTTTTTTGCAAAAAAATGAAGAAATTTTTTGTTCGAGATAAGTTCAAAATATGTTAGTTTACTTCATAAAAGATAGTTTAGAGTAAAAAAAGTGTACCAGGTCGAGCTGTAAGTGTCTCATTTGTACGGTAATGGAGGAAAGGGCGCTGCGAAGGGACCCTCTATTTGGATCTTTAAAGTTGCGATATCTCCGAAACGATTCGACTTAGAATGGAACGGTTTGGAATTATTTAATTGTCGTCTAACGATCTAAAAGAAACAATCGTTACTTGGTCGAATTTCGAGAGTTCGTTTTTTAGCCTGAAAAAAGAACTCAATTTTTTGCAAAAAAATGAAGAAATTTTTTGTTCGAGATAAGTTCAAAATATGTTAGTTTACTTCATAAAAGATAGTTTAGAGTAAAAAAAGTGTACCAGGTCGAGCTGTAAGTGTCTCATTTGTACGGTAATGGAGGAAAGGGCGCTGCGAAGGGACCCTCTATTTGGATCTTTAAAGTTGCGATATCTCCGAAACGATTCGACTTAGAATGGAACGGTTTGGAATTATTTAATTGTCGTCTAACGATCTAAAAGAAACAATCGTTACTTGGTCGAATTTCGAGAGTTCGTTTTTTAGCCTGAAAAAACTCAAAGGGGTTAACCTTTGCTTTTTTTGCAAAAAAATGAAGAAATTTTTTGTTCGAGATAAGTTCAAAATATGTTAGTTTACTTCATAAAAGATAGTTTAGAGTAAAAAAAGTGTACCAGGTCGAGCTGTAAGTGTCTCATTTGTACGGTAATGGAGGAAAGGGCGCTGCGAAGGGACCCTCTATTTGGATCTTTAAAGTTGCGATATCTCCGAAACGATTCGACTTAGAATGGAACGGTTTGGAATTATTTAATTGTCGTCTAACGATCTAAAAGAAACAATCGTTACTTGGTCGAATTTCGAGAGTTCGTTTTTTAGCCTGAAAAAAACTCAATTTTTTGCAAAAAAATGAAGAAATTTTTTGTTCGAGATAAGTTCAAAATATGTTAGTTTACTTCATAAAAGATAGTTTAGAGTAAAAAAAGTGTACCAGGTCGAGCTGTAAGTGTCTCATTTGTACGGTAATGGAGGAAAGGGCGCTGCGAAGGGACCCTCTATTTGGATCTTTAAAGTTGCGATATCTCCGAAACGATTCGACTTAGAATGGAACGGTTTGGAATTATTTAATTGTCGTCTAACGATCTAAAAGAAACAATCGTTACTTGGTCGAATTTCGAGAGTTCGTTTTTTAGCCTGAAAAAAACTCAATTTTTGCAAAAAAATGAAGAAATTTTTTGTTCGAGATAAGTTCAAAATATGTTAGTTTACTTCATAAAAGATAGTTTAGAGTAAAAAAGTGTACCAGGTCGAGCTGTAAGTGTCTCATTTGTACGGTAATGGAGGAAAGGGCGCTGCGAAGGGACCCTCTATTTGGATCTTTAAAGTTGCGATATCTCCGAAACGATTCGACTTAGAATGGAACGGTTTGGAATTATTTAATTGTCGTCTAACGATCTAAAAGAAACAATCGTTACTTGGTCGAATTTCGAGAGTTCGTTTTTTAGCCTGAAAAAACTCAAAGGGTTAACCTTTGCTTTTTTTGCAAAAAAATGAAGAAATTTTTTGTTCGAGATAAGTTCAAAATATGTTAGTTTACTTCATAAAAGATAGTTTAGAGTAAAAAAAGTGTACCAGGTCGAGCTGTAAGTGTCTCATTTGTACGGTAATGGAGGAAAGGGCGCTGCGAAGGGACCCTCTATTTGGATCTTTAAAGTTGCGATATCTCCGAAACGATTCGACTTAGAATGGAACGGTTTGGAATTATTTAATTGTCGTCTAACGATCTAAAAGAAACAATCGTTACTTGGTCGAATTTCGAGAGTTCGTTTTTTAGCCTGAAAAAAACTCAATTTTTGCAAAAAAATGAAGAAATTTTTTGTTCGAGATAAGTTCAAAATATGTTAGTTTACTTCATAAAAGATAGTTTAGAGTAAAAAAAGTGTACCAGGTCGAGCTGTAAGTGTCTCATTTGTACGGTAATGGAGGAAAGGGCGCTGCGAAGGGACCCTCTATTTGGATCTTTAAAGTTGCGATATCTCCGAAACGATTCGACTTAGAATGGAACGGTTTGGAATTATTTAATTGTCGTCTAACGATCTAAAAGAAACAATCGTTACTTGGTCGAATTTCGAGAGTTCGTTTTTTAGCCTGAAAAAAACTCAAAGGGGTTAACCTTTGCTTTTTTTGCAAAAAAATGAAGAAATTTTTTGTTCGAGATAAGTTCAAAATATGTTAGTTTACTTCATAAAAGATAGTTTAGAGTAAAAAAAGTGTACCAGGTCGAGCTGTAAGTGTCTCATTTGTACGGTAATGGAGGAAAGGGCGCTGCGAAGGGACCCTCTATTTGGATCTTTAAAGTTGCGATATCTCCGAAACGATTCGACTTAGAATGGAACGGTTTGGAATTATTTAATTGTCGTCTAACGATCTAAAAGAAACAATCGTTACTTGGTCGAATTTCGAGAGTTCGTTTTTTAGCCTGAAAAAAACTCAATTTTTTGCAAAAAAATGAAGAAATTTTTTGTTCGAGATAAGTTCAAAATATGTTAGTTTACTTCATAAAAGATAGTTTAGAGTAAAAAAAGTGTACCAGGTCGAGCTGTAAGTGTCTCATTTGTACGGTAATGGAGGAAAGGGCGCTGCGAAGGGACCCTCTATTTGGATCTTTAAAGTTGCGATATCTCCGAAACGATTCGACTTAGAATGGAACGGTTTGGAATTATTTAATTGTCGTCTAACGATCTAAAAGAAACAATCGTTACTTGGTCGAATTTCGAGAGTTCGTTTTTTAGCCTGAAAAAAACTCAAAGGGGTTAACCTTGCTTTTTTTGCAAAAAAATGAAGAAATTTTTTGTTCGAGATAAGTTGAAAATATGTTAGTTTACTTCATAAAAGATAGTTTAGAGTAAAAAAAGTGTACCAGGTCGAGCTGTAAGTGTCTCATTTGTACGGTAATGGAGGAAAGGGCGCTGCGAAGGGACCCTCTATTTGGATCTTTAAAGTTGCGATATCTCCGAAACGGTTCGACTTAGAATGGAACGGTTTGGAATTATTTAATTGTCGTCTAACGATCTAAAAGAAACAATCGTTACTTGGTCGAATTTCGAGAGTTCGTTTTTTAGCCTGAAAAAAACTCAAAGGGGTTAACCTTGCTTTTTTTGCAAAAAAATGAAGAAATTTTTTGTTCGAGATAAGTTGAAAATATGTTAGTTTACTTCATAAAAGATAGTTTAGAGTAAAAAAAGTGTACCAGGTCGAGCTGTAAGTGTCTCATTTGTACGATAATGGAAGAAAGGGCTCTGCGAAGGGACCCTCTATTTGGATCTTTAAAGAGCGATATCTCCGAAACGATGCGACTTAGAATGGAACGGATTGGAATTGTGTAATTGGCGTGTAATGATCTAAAAGAAACGACCTTTACTTGGTCGAATTTCGAGAGTTCGTTTTTTAGCCCGAAAAAACACCAAGGGGTTAGCCAAAAAGTGAAGAAATTTTGTATTCGAAAAAAGTGCAGAATATGTTAGTTTATTTCATAAAAGATAGTTTAAAGTAGAAAAAGTGTACCAAGTCCACCAATAAGTGTCTCATTTGTACGACAATGGAGGAAAGGGCTCTGCGAAGGGACCCTCTATTTGGATCTTTAAAGAGCGATATCTCCGAAACGGTGCGACTTAGAATTATATTATAATTATATTATAGAAGGGTCCCTTCGCAGAGCCCTTTCCTCCATTATCGTACAAGTGAGACCCTTATAGGTGGACTTGGTACACTTTTTCTACTTTAAACTATATTTTATGAAGTAAACTAACATATTCTGAAGCCTTTTGGAATAAAAATTTTCTTCACTTTTTGGCCAAAAAAGCAAGGTTTACCCCTTGGAATTTTTTCTGGCTAAAAAACCAACTCTCGAAACTCGACCAAGTAAAGATCTCTTCTTTTAGATCATTAGACGAGAATTAAATAATTCCAAACCGTTCCATTCTAAGTGGCACCGTTTCGGAGATATCGCTCTTTAAAGATCCAAATAGAGGGTCCCTTCGCAGAGCCCTTTCCTCCATTATCGTACAAGTGAGACACTTATAGGTGGACTTGGTACACTTTTTCTACTTTAAACTATCTTTATGAAGTAAACTAACATATTTTGAACCCTTTTCATTAAAAGGAGAATTTGGAAAATTTATGGTGAAGGGCCCCCAGGTAAATCGAGGTGACTTGATTTTCTTTAAAAGAAAAAATTTTATTGCTTTAATAATTAAATTGCTTTTACATGGAATACAGATTTTACAAAGATTTTAAAATTTCACACAATATTAGGATCACATGAATGCAAGATGGTTCAGTAACTAATCTGCTGGGGCATAATGTAGACTTATGAATAGTAGCTTTCATATTTCATTCTATCCTTTGTGTTGGGATCACATAAACGTATTGGAGGTATAAAACAAAGTTGCTTGCATATGGTAGGTATTTGTATTCTAAACAAAGAATTTTCAAAACTTCTAGATAGAATTTTGTATTAGGGTCACATGAGCGCACGGAGTAAGTCTTGCAATGTGTTCAATAAACCATTGCACTGGAATTAGAATGAGCTCCTTTTGAAGTTATGCAATGGAAGGGAGGTAGGTACAGGTTTGTGTTCAGTGACATTCTAAAGTAGTGCCAATGTTTTTGATATACCATATCATTATTTTGAAAAATAGTTTATTTAAAAATCAACCTAAACTTTCAATTGTACAAAAATATATAAATACGTACACTAACTTTTTATAACTCAATAAAAAACAATAAACACAGTTTAGTCTCATCAGTTTCAGTAAGAATGTAGATGGAAAAATGTAGTAAAATGAGCGATAAATGAATTATCTAAATAATTTCGCTAACGTTGTCTCTCTGTTCCCTTAAAATTGTGTCAAGCACTTTATATACATTTTCTGGTAGATGGTCTAAGAGCATTCGAGGCATAATTTTTAACTCCATAAAATCTTCGGCAACGGCCCAGCGCATTTCGTAACTGGGTCCTCCCATGACAGACTTTCTAAAAGGTTTTGAATGGTAAAATTGGGCGTGTGTTAGTAGGTAGATTTTATACCGTTCCGCTTTAGTCCTCTTCTTGTTTACAATGTGTAAAATTCTACCGGCCGTGTAAAGACGTATCTTTGAAAACCTTCGTTGACTAATATCTCTGGATAATAATCCGGCATCCTGCACTTCCTGCAATGTGAGGTTGTAAAATGTGCAAATGGATAAAAGGATACTTACGGTAGCCTCGGTGATCGTATGTATCGATCGCTGTTCTAGAAGAGGTGATCTTCCTGACGATACAGTGTCATCTCTCCACGTTGACTCTAAGTCACCCGATGGTACTCCGAACAAGGCATATCCGCATCCGTTCAGCACAACACGATACTGCAAAAATGAATCAGTCGCTTACTTCCACTGTTTCAATTGTTACTTTTGGTAAACGGCTGGCGTGAAGAACTTGGATGACGCCCGTTCTCAAGTTTTCGATACTGTCAACACCCAGTCTCATCACAAAGTCATCTCCGACGCCTACAGTGAAAATGAAGCTTTCGGTTATTTTGGCTGCTTCCCGGCTAATTAAACCGGCTGCAAAAGTCATTATTACATTTGAAACGAATAGAAATGGCTCACCTGGAGTCGCGAATGCGTACACTTTTAATTCGGGATACCTGTTCCTCAATTTGAGGGCGAGGAGGCACGCGACTCCGGCACCGAGGCTGTGTCCTGTGAATATGAGATCATATTCCGGGTATAAAGCGAGAGCTTTTTCGATGATACACATTTCCTTCAAAATTTTTGCTACATAATTAGCTCCCTCGGCCATTCCTTTATGAGCCGTCGTATCTGGAGGTAACCCAGGTACCTCAAAAGTGTCACTGGCTGCACTTAAGTCGGTAAAAATATCACGAAGGGAAATAGAGCCACGAATCGCTATTACTATACTTCCCGTTTTATGATCCGCTATCACACAGAATGGTAACTAAAATGACTGTCGAGTTCGATTCGATTACAACAAGCAATAGTTACCTACCTCAAATACGTGGTTACGAAATGAAGCGAAGAGGATGTCTTCTTCGCGTATTTTTGAGATGTATTTAACACCGGCGAGGTGGCAAAGACAGCAATTGTCATCGATGACTATACTACTTTTGCGTCGAAAACATCCGCAGCAGGTGAGTTCGCTCAAAAGTCGACAAACTCCGGTTACGCAATGACGATACATCACAAATGGCCATCCATAGGCCGCAATTGACAATCGAAGGAAGTGTCGGGCATTTTCTAGATTCATCCATCTCGGTGCAACGGCAAAAACTCGACTGAGATCTGTAAGTTACGGCACATGTAAAACTTACGACCCCAACAACAAATCGTATCGAAACCTATTTAATCTATTAAAAATTTGGTGCTTTTGCTGCTGGGCACGAAAATATATTTGATTTTGATGGGTTTAACTGGACGTTCATGAGGCGTGGTGTACAACCAGACGCGTCCCCACGTCGCAAATGTTGGATCGGACGTGTACTGGTAGAACAGCCATTGAAACCAAGAACCCCAACGAGAACTTGAAGGATGCAGTTGTAGGTTCAGGCATGACGTGAACAGTTGAACAAGATCCTCCAAGGTCTTAGCCAGGTCTCAACGCCAGAAAACAAAGGTATTAAAAACATCAACAGGCTTCAACATCCGCTAACAAAATTACCTCTGAAGAAACCCCTAAATGATATCGGTTCTAAAACAATGGAAGGAACCGGCACTGGAATTTATTCCAAAGAACTGAACTTCCATATCAGTCAACTACTAGGCAAAATTTTGACTGTCTTTCAGGCAGAACTATCAGGAATAACGTTTAGTGCAAGAACAATTCTTATGGACAGCATTATCAGAATTTCCAGTTACAACAAAGCCGCTTTCCAGGCACTAGGTCAATACAAAATCCCCTCTAGGCTGGTTTCCGAGCGTCACCAAATACTAGAGCAAGTAACAAACAGTAATACCCTTGAGCTCGTATGAGTTGAAGGGCATGCTGGAACAACAGGTAATGCAAAAGCCGATAAGTTAGCCCGACTGGCCTCAAAACAACTGTTTTGTGGTCCAGAGTCAGCTCTTCTACTTACAGTATCAACTGAAAACAACTTAGTACCTCAAGACACCCAAGCCCAGCACAAGGCTAGGTGGAACTTGATGTTAGACTGCTGCCACGCGAGAGAGGCCTGCAGAGGACCAGGCTATCCTAAGATTAGAGCCGCTTCCCCATACAACATCCTCGCGTATGGGATGGCTTGAGTGACGTTGCGGGGTAGAACGACTCTAAACAGGGAGGCAGCACAAAGTGCCCGAATAGGTGGCCTATGTGTGCGTGGACTTGTGACCACTCTGCCATCGTAATCCAGAATCCAGGATCCAGATATCGGTTCGACGGCAGTACTCCTGAGGCAAAAAACCTTTTAAAAAGGTTAAAAATCAGATTAATACAATAACCAAAAAGACCTTTAACGATAACGCTGCTACAAACTTCCGGATGGTATCCAAATGAAATTCCTACCAAAGACAGTAAGACATAGATTCTCAACTGAATCGATGAAATCGAAGAGGAGTTGGCAGCGCCCTGTTTCACCAAATGCCATACACAACTGGGTTGCCATGTATAACGCTTTATGCAGTTAGGCTACAATGAACTGGTTTAGCAGGCTAATGTAGCAAGACGTACCTTGGAAAGAGCCACTAAGAGGAACTAAGCACGATCCTCAGAGAGCAATATAGTTTGGATACCGGAATCCGTAGGAGAGTTGAGTAAAATATTGACTCGAAAACCCAGGTGTGATTAGCTAAAGAGCTAAAGAGTACAATCCTAGGAATAATCATTACTTGTTTGGGACAAGCTTTTCGAAGTCTATGTCCACATCTAAACTCCTCCAGAGCAACCTCCGAGGCGGAAGAACACTAGGGAACAGTATTTTAATTCAGGAAGTCTAGGTAAACCGGCACCACTCAAAGGCGACCATGACAACACTGAGTGTATGAAGTAAAGATCTTGCATTACTCCGAGAACCCTGGGCGCATAAAAAGCAGGTCATGGGCATACAGGAAAACCTCACTGGCACAGCATATGGAGTAGTATTTCTTCCTCCTGCTCATAATTTCTACAGTATAGTCACAAAACTGGCAGGTAACGGAAGCCTTAAAAGAAATCGTTAGGATAGTTGAAGAAGTCAGGCCGAACATGTGGTGAGGATCAGGGAGGTAATGATAGTAGCGTTCTTTGATGTGGAAAACACATTTAACTCGCTATTTGCTAGCTGATGATAAAGGTCATCGAAGGAGAAGTGGCATACCACACTACACAGTTTTTAACCGGTCCTGGTGAGATCTCGACGTTTCAAAAAACGGAATAGTGAGCAGCGCGCAGAGGTACTGGAAGGGGCACGTGATGGCATCGGCGACGATGACAACTATCGCTCGAATTGGGGGCTTATATTGAAGCAGACGATATTAGCGACCTTATGCTACAATCCGAGAGACTAGTTTGTTACAAATAAGAGAGAAAGAAGTGGGTGCAAATCCCACACTACCCCGTCAGCAGATCTATGCCGAGTGCGCACCAAGGCATTCACTAATTCTCTCAAATCACTCACGCCTGAGTTTTGTTCGCCCAGACGGATCAATATTTTACTCGATTCCTTTTATAAGGGCACAAACATCCTAAAAGGGTGAATTTAAAACTGAATGATACAATAGACTCCACTGAGAGAAATAATAATAATAATAATAACTTAATGAACCTTACCAGCACTATATCGAGGTTCATCATCCGACAGCATCTGAATTCGTCTCATTTCTCTCGTTTCTTTCTTCTGTTTCACCCTTAGTAATATACAGCCGGCCACAATATCAGACGGAACCAAATCGGTACTACGAAAGAGATCGCTAAGTAAACCGGCGACCTGCCTAAACGCCTCATTTCCATGCTCATCGGATCTCAACCAACAGAACGCCCAACGGAACCGTCTCTGCCAAATACTTGTACCTTTACGATGTCTTAACGATTCACCACCGCCCGGTGTCTCCTGAACCTCGTGGTACCGTTTCGAGCCCAATGGATCAAATATTAGCGCTAAACCAAATACGGCGAGACCGAACAGGGCCCAATTAAATATAGCTAAAGCTTCGATGATTGTCTTTGAGAAATGTTCTTCGTGTTGACAAACGATGATGTCTTTACAAAATGCCCACATTGTTCCAAATACATTTAGGACGGTTTCTGGAATGATTAGGAATATTTTAAGTAATAATATAGCGGGCACGTGCTTTCTGCTTTCCACATCGGTAATGGAACCTTGAGCGCTTCTATTAACCAGGGCAATGAGTATAACGATAACAACTGCTAAAAGTGACATCATTCCTAATATGTACGTGCGAACATATTCGCCTCCTTTTGAACATTCCCATGTGTAGGTGTAGTACCGTAGGTAAAGCAACACTATCAGGATGAGCCTGGAAAAAAGGAACGTTATTAGTAACTGATCAAAACCGTGAGAGTAAAAATTTGAAAGCTCCACCACTGGCTCCACCAGACATGCCCTAAAAAAATTAAATCCTTAGATCGTGGACGATAATGTAGTGCATAAAATCTATGGTAAAATCGCTCACGAACTACTCGCCACAGGATTTTTCAACAAAAACCACTTTTCTCTTGATTTCTGAACATGCCTCGTAATTGCAATTAAATCCGCTGATCTGTATAAGAAAGTTGAAAGCTAAACATCTCTATTTAAATTCAACCTTTCATCCTACTTATTCCTAATTACTCCAATTACACTAATTACCTACCAGGAAATGGATTCCGATTTCCGTAACACGAATGCGTTGGAAATTGATGGATAACTAAAAACGTTTTTATAAGAGTCTGTGGTAACCACAAATTTATAATGTATTTTTGATTATACCATAAAATGGTAAATTGATTACGTTCGCCTGTTCATTTCCTATTCAATTGAATGCATTTACTAACCGTTATTTACAATTTAAGTTCAATTACTTATTCAATTAGACGTAGAGAAAAATTAATTATTGCAATCATCTACAAGGAGAGTATAATTACATAATTCTTTTCCCTATTGTTTTTAATTATGCGACAACAGTATTAATTCTCAATCGTGGATGTGATAATGATACAATTAAATATAAAAAATCATTGTACGCAATTAAATCTGCTGTAAATTAATCGAGATATACATTGTTGTCAAACTTGACATGATATTTACAAATAAATACAAGCTTTAGTGATTAATTGATATGAGGAAAAGGAAAATTAATTAGTAATTAATTCTTGTTCCTTGAATAAATTTTGAGTTTTTCCACCAAATTCTGATAATTTTATTTATTTATTTATTTATTTATTTAATACCATAAATTTTGAAACTTTTAATCGAAATTCTGGAAAGTTTTTCTGAATTTCAAGATGTTTGATTGTTAAAATAAATTCGAAACGTTTAATTAAGATAATCTGCATTAGGATAAACATGTACCTATAAGTAATTAAATTCGAGTGCATAATTAATTAAATGCAATTTTGATACCTTCCAATATTAATTACCTACACAGTTACGTAAATTAATAATTTTTATACCTTATAATTAAACGATTACTCGCAGATATACCTACATATGGTATTAGAGTCAATTTTATATACGAATACATAAATAATTAGGATTACTTTTGTTACAGATTAATTAGCAAATTCATTCTCCCATTACTGATAGCATTATATTAACTAAACAACCAGTAAGTAAAATAAAAATTAATGGAAATTTAAATTTATTTGGAAATTTTACATGTTATTATTAATGCAGTATTTCAGCAAGTCTAATTAGGTTCTTTTATTTTAAAATAAGTTAAAATCCTTTTCCATCGAATTTTAAAGTTTTTAATAAAATAAATACAATAAAGAATCTGATGCGATTAATAATTTGAATAAATTAATCAATAATTAGATTAGGGTAAAAAATTTTGATGTAGAATTCATCCACCAAAACAGTACAATTCAAGTACAATTGAATTACGAATTACCAGTAGTTCCAATGAAATTCAAGTGCATACCTTTGAAATTGAATTAGGCGTATGATATTCGGTCCAATTTTATATACGAAGAACTAGCATATTTAATATTGTTATAAATAAATTTATTAGCGAATTCAGTGTAGACAAAATAAAATCCACAAAAAATTAGAGCCGTTTGTAAAATTAATTATGGTGCGCAATTTCAGTATAATTAAGAATTGTAATGGACAAAAATAAATAAATAAGTAAAATCAAATTAAGAACTTTCTTTAACTGATTAATTTAAGAGATAAAACTTACTTCAACTCAAATAAGTGTACACTAATCCAATAATTAATTAATTACATTTTTTTGGAGTAGTGCTTTGAAAACACAGAGCCGATATACTTTGGAATATTAGTAATCATATATTGTATTGATATTAGTCTAAGATTTGATTACACATTAATTGAATGAATCTAAATCATATGCATATAATAATTAATTAATTAATACGAAAGCAGTATGAAATTAAGAATCCCAAACAATCTTTGTTCATTTGTGTACAAACAACCATAATTTGAATACGTAAGATCCATTTAATTCTGAAAATTTGATTATAACACTAAAAGAGATGGTACTAATTAATTCAATGCAATGCAAGACTAAGCAAGAGAAGGTTAATTACATCCTTTAATAAAATACAATAGCCCAACTAGGCAATACAAACATTGTTATAAGAGGTCACAAAACCGAATTTTACCATTCGGTTATTGAAAAAATTACCAAGTCTCTAATTATACTCAGAAAACGATGATTCACTAAATCAAAGATAAACGTAGAAAGGATACCGTATTCCCAACTATTCATATTATTTGGAATTAAAGTTTACGTAAGGATGTTAATTAGGCTGTTCTAATTTACGCATTAACTAATGAGGAATTTAAGTGATCAATCTATTAGAATCTTGTAGTCGAAGGGCAACTGCGTGTTTGCTATGATTTTTTCTATAACAATCAATTTGTAAAAAAATTTCGAAACTTTAGATGAAAAAATTTGAGCACTACTTGGCTTCGGAATTAGTATATAATTGTGTGTCTAACAATGGTAGGTAAGTACATTAATCATAGATAAATAAATTTGTACTATTCCGTAATAATTAAAGACAATTTCATAATCTGTTGCAAACTTAGAAGGTCCGATGTGCATTAATTACCCTTAGTGTGATTTCCACATTTGGTAGAAACAAATTAAAGATAAGAGCAAAATAAACTAACAAAGCGAACTATATTTAATTACAATTTAGGTACTCAACGATAATTACCTCAAATAACTACTTATGACGTCACAGGAAACAATTCGACAGATTACAAAAAAAACAAAACAAGAGTTAATAATTAAGTATTGTCAAGAAGTGGATAATAGTTTTGATTAAACTTAAAATAAAGATTTAATTAATATGACAATCGAAGTTAATTAATATTCGTACAATTCGCACAATAAAGTAAATTAGATGAGACCCCGTGATCAAATTATACCGCAAAACAATTGAGGTATAACTTTGAATGGAACGGAGTGTTAATTATTTAATTGTCGTCTAATGAAATATACGAAAACATATTTGTTTGAACGAATCTGGAGGGTAGATTTTTATAGAGAATTTTCCAAGTGAAGAAATTTTTTAATGGAAAAAGGTTCATAAAAGATAGTTTAAAGTAGAAAAAGTGTACGAGGTCCACCTCCGAAACGGTGCGACTTTAAATGGAACTTTGTGTAATTATTTAGGCAATTGTGGTCTAATGATCTATATACGAAAAGAGATTTGTTTGGTAAAATCATCAGAGTTGGATTTTTATGAAGGAAATTTTTTTGCAAAAAAATGAAGAAATTTTTTGTTCGAAAAGATGAAGAAATTTTTTATTCGAAAAAAGATATGTTAATTTACTTTGTAATAAATCGTTTAACGTGCAAAAAGTGTACCAAATCGACCTTTAAGTGTCCTATTTATACGATAATAGAAGAAAGGGAGTACGGCGAAAAAACCTTCTATTTTGATCGATTAAGATTTTAATTTAGAAACACCACAACAATTACCGCAGATGATAAAACTAAAGATCGGCGTAATTTCTTAATGAAATGATTGAGACAATTCAGATGTAGGAAATTTAAATATGTGACAGAATTAAACAGGACAATTAAATCAATTACATATTGTGACTTGTAAAATAATGAAATAAAAATTTAAAAAAGCGAATTAGTAATTTAATCAATTTTGACAAACGAACCGCCTAAAGTTGTATAATATAATTAGACTTATTATTAATGCGGTTAATTGTTCATTGATAGTTACTTTAAATATTAGGAATGAATATTGTCCAAGTAAAATTATTTAGCGTTTAACACGGAAATTGTTCTGAAATTGAACGAAATTACATAATTAATTTACTTTACCTGAAATCTATACGTAATTTAATTATATAATTAAGTAATACGAATAATGATTTAATTATAATAATGCAAACCCGAAAAAACCACGCCTTCCCGCCTCTCATACAATCAATTATATGTAGATAAGAATAAATTAAGAAGTGATCACTTCAATTAATTAATTTCATTCGATGAATTCAAAAAATCTTTATTAAATTGAATCAAATTGTAATCAAACGATATACTGTAATGGTAATCAAAATGAAAAGAGGAGTGATCCAATACATGAAAGAATGCTCCTTAAAGACAAGCACTAATTAAAAATCTTTATTTAATTGCAGGATAATTATCTATAAATTGGACAATAAATAAAATAAAAAGTACATAATTACGCTAATTTTATGCCATGTTATAATAAATTATGAATAATTCCGTGTTGGCAAATGTATATTTTAAATTATATTAGTTATAAATTATTAGAATACCGTATTTTATGTAAACACAGTTTTAATTAGTTGATTTCAAAACTTATTAACACCATTACCGGAGTTGAAATTAATTCCATAGACAACAATATATGCAAAATTTTAATAAGTAATAAATTAATTGTAAACATTGCAATTTACTTGTGACTTAAACTTCCAGTAACAAATTCGGTACATCTAAACAATTGTAATTTCGCAGCATCTTTTCCCAACGACATTAAATGGCATTTTATAGTAAAATATTAATGTAATGAAGTATAATTTGACAATAATTACATAAGATTCGGATGTAAATTAATTCAAAATTTGAAAAGAGCTAATGGAATTAAATAACAAAAAGCAAAAACGTCGACAATTTTATTTAATTTGCAATTTGCGTTAATTGAAAAATTATAATAGGTAATTGCAATTGAATATTGAAGTGGTGAACTATTGCAACTAGATAATTACATTAATTAAGTAATATTACACATAATTCAATGACAAGTACCTACAACGCGTGCTTTAGTACTCCCAATTGGCAATATTTTAATTAATTAATAACTCCACTCGAAACAGTTGCAATCGATCATTGGGCAAACTTGCTTTCAGTATGAATAATAATAATAATAATATCTACATATTGAATGCTGGCATACAAAATGTATTTACACAAATTAACAAACGTACATAGTAATAAAATAAAATTAGTTAATTTAATTTAATGTAAAAAATAATCTTCGTAATTATAAAAAGAGAATTTTAAAAGGTTCCTTGACAACTAATTTAAATTTCTCTATACTCCGTTCCATACATCAGAGTCAGCGTGGCTATCATGCAATCCTTACGAGAGATTTCTTGTCGACGTTGCCAGTTCTCGGCAACAAGCGATGTTGTAAGTTTATGTATTTTGGTGAAATCGGAGGTTCCCAACAAGTTTCTCAGCCGATGGTCGATGCCCGCGTTGTAAGATATCTACTTACAATAAATTACAAATTTTTATTATAAATACCTGGATTTTGTAGTTGTTATTATTATAATTAAAAAAAATAAACTACCACCCATCAGCGAGGAATGCTTTTTAAAAAGGTAGAAACAAATTTAAGCTAATACGTAATAATTTATTTGAGTACCGCTGACAAAAATGTGGTTAGTCAAGGAAAAGGCATTCATAAGTCATTAGTACCTGTTAAGCGCTCAGAAATACAAACGAAGGATTGATTTATGATTGACAGGTTGTAAACATTTACAAATAGTTTTGTGCTGAAATATGGCCACATCGCTTTGCATTAAAGCCCATACTGACTCTGATGTATGGAATGGAGTATAGAGATAGAATTTTTATTTTTTGTGGTAAGAAATTGAAGAATTTAGGACACACAAAATTAGGACCATTGTGAGATTTAGACAGATGTAGAAATTCCGTTCCGAAGTGTCCTTTGAATGCGCTTGAAGTGCAATCCTCTAGTTTTGAGTGAACTCTAAGCCATCTCTAGGTTATACAACTTCTGGCCCTTCTGGCGTCATGTTTTGGAAATGACTTTAAGATCAAGATCAAATGGAGGTGCCTTAGCCAAATAGTGTGAAGAGGCCACAATCGTTTAACCTTGATTTGAAGTTATTTACGCAACCTGCCACCAGAGGAGTATGACCTTGAGTTGCTATACAACTGTTCTAAATTACATTGTTTGCGAGGCATTTTAAGTTTATTGATGCCAGAGCAACAGTCAATGTCAATGTCAACATACACAGAACCTATGGTTACTGCTCCCTATTTTTGTTGGTAACTTTTTCTTTCTCTCCTATTTTACGTTCATTATTTTATTCTTGTTATTTACTTTTTTTCTCTGACTGCAATACACTAGAGTTAATTGGATCAATACTGGGAACATGGCGATTATCCCTTTGTAGGCTGTATTAGATTAGCCAGGCAATAAACATTATTATTATTATTATTATTATAAGATGTGTAAGGTTTCGTAATCGTTTGACACTCTGAACTATCTTGAAGATAGCGCCAGTTAATGATATCAGGCCTTAAAACTCTTTATGAACGAACTACATGAAAGCGAACGTGTTTAACGCCATTTATTTTCTAAACATTGCCTTAAAGCTCTTCCTAACAATAACACAAGAATGCAATGGACAATTAGGTTTTACACTTACCATATCGTCCTAACTGCTAATTCGAATAATCCTGGAAATACTAAATCGTCAGAGGCAACCAACCATTTTCTTCCAAACAATCGCAAAGCCGGCATAACGCGCCCGACAACCTTAAAATGAAAATAAGAGTTTGATGTTAATTAACAGAAAGGAAACATTTCTAATGCAAAAATAAATTTAGGTACATAAATTAACATTAACATTAATGAAAGCATCAGGGTCAATGAAAATGTATCAAAGCGAACAGAATCGATTTTATGATTCTATTTAAAAGGATCTAAAATTAACATTGCCGTATTTTCACTGCCTCCGACACACTTCGTATACGTAGACATTTTGTTATACGGGCCTTTTATTTCATTATTTAAAAACCTCAAGGAAACGCGGAAAATGCTCTAGGGTTCCACTGAGGCAGTCAGACGAACCTTACGAATGATCGTATGGACGTAATTCCGGCAAAAAGATCTCCAAAACACCTAAAAAATGAACGTTTGCCTCACAAAGTTTTTGTTCTCTTACCCATAGTAAGTACCTTAATGACCCAAGATAATAAAAAGTCGGCAAAGAGGTATTCAAGGGACCACTGCACATCTTCAAGCGTTTATGTAGAGAGAGGATCTACGCCTGTTAAAGGGTAATATAGAGTAAAGAACTGGTGCTGGATTCCGGATGATCTCTCACTCGTAATACACGATTTTGAGGTTGGTAATTAGAGACACATTAAGTTAACCTCAAAATTCTGCATGGTCAACCCATGAAGTCTACAAACCCAAACACTAATGGTGAACCATTAAATTGGCAATAACCGGAAGGGAAACACGGGATAAGGATATAGGTATGTGAATGGAGAGTGAAAGGAGAGGAGGAATCTCCGAAAAGTGACTAAATGCGCTACATATAAAAACGTTATCATGAAAACCAAGAAGACCAAAGAAGCTCATGAAAAGAAACTTGAAGAAAAAATGATGAAACATTCCAAACCTTTAAATACATCGCCATGTTCCACAATCTGAAATGCTGAAAGTACAGTACAAGAGAAGGAAAACATCATGGATTGATAAAAGAAATGAAGATTTGGACTCTATTTCCTATTTTTGCGAAGGACATTGTGGTGATAAATTCGTAAAGAACAAAGAACATGAGAACCGGCAATTTTGATTTAATTCCATTCCGAAATACCTACACTGATATTAATCTGGTAAAAGGAAGTAATTAAAAAAAAAACTTAATAAGTTATGAAAGCGTTTATAGTTATGTAAAAATCATTTTCATTTGCATTTTTATTCATAAATTAAATGCTTCTATGGTTTTTTGGTGTAAATAGGTTGTTATGCAGAAATTTCCAAAACATGACTCAAAATATCGCTGCTTTGACCATGATTTCTGAACGACCTAGTAAACTTTCGTGAGGTTTTGGAATCTGGTGAAAAAATTCGGCAGATTAATCCCAAAATTAGAACAGAAATCTAAAATTTACAAGAAACATAATATGTATTTGAACTAAAAGGTTTTTTAAGCAAAAACTTTGAAGTTTTTATGATCCCTTAAAAATTTAAATTGTCGAAAATATTTGGAAAACCAAAAATATTTAAAAATTCCGAAAAAAATTTGGTAACGATGGTTTTCAGGCTCTATGATAATAATTAATTGGATGAAGGTCTCCATGGATGAAGGTCTCCATGGATGTAGCTTGGTATAATAGAAATAAAGGTAAGGCTTTGTCAAGCTAAACATTTTTTTTTTTATTTTTTTTTTCCTTGGGTCAAGCTAAAAATTTTATTTTTCTTTGGCCAAAGAAAAGTAAAATTTTTAGCTTGACAAAGCCTTACCTTTATTTCTATGATAATAAAATTAAGTCATACTCTGAGAAAAATTCAAATTTTCTAAGAAGGAAACTCAAAACTTCCAAGTAAAATTCCCAAAAGAATCTCGACACTTTGTGGAACTCATGGCCGTCCACAGCAATGACCTTTTTGCCCACGAAACCAAATTGCAGGAAACACAAATCACAGATTGTGTTACCGTGTTTTTTTTAATAACCAATTAGTAAAACAAGTCGATACATTGGAATTTGCACGGTATCGTTAATTTCTAAAAATAGACTTTCATGCAATTTAATAATAAGAAACGGTCTTCTCGTTCCTCGTTGGATAGTTATCGCGGTGTAATGGTGTATAAATGTAAAATTTTTTATTATTATAGCTTAATTTGGTCTCACGTGAAAGTAACTTACGAAAACATGATGTATGAATCGCCCGACCGAATCTTGTGTGAAATTCTCTTGCTTCAGGAAACATCAATGTATTATGTACTACTATAACCGGTTTTAATAGCAATGTCGTACTTATACATATTTGATTTACTTTTGAAAACTATGTATATGGTTGGTTTATGAACTTGACCTTATAGTCCATTCATTTGGGGCTTGCCCGAAAATTTATTTTTGTGGGGGTGGTGCTGAATCTGATTTTTCTACTTCGTACCGAAATTTCCCTGAAAATTGAAAGAAAAGGCCGAAAATTACAATGTTCCTTTGGGTTTTTGCTCGTAACACAAAAAAGGTGCATTTTCAGAAGTAGCGTATTATATGTAGGTACTTATTTGTACACAGGGGCGTAGCCAGGGGGGGGGGGGATATCGGGATCTATCCCCCCCCCCCCCCCCCCCGAAATTCCTGTAAGGACGAAAAAATTTATCTGTTTTTAACTACGTACAAACTTTTAAATTTCGAGCTGTGTCTGGTTATTGTTGAATCCCCCCCCGAAAATTAGTTCTGGCTACGCCACTGTTTGTACATAAGCACAATAATTATTATGCAACGAATTGAGTTCCCCAATCTAAATATAATCTTATCCCATCATTCCACGAACGTCGGAATCGTCCTACATGGTGGAGATGATTGAAAAGATGCGTTTTGGTTATATTTGATATCATCCATTCATAGTACATGTATCCAAACTACTTCAAACCTCACATCTCTAAACAAATTTGTTTATTCTATTTCGTATTTGTTCATTTGGGGTCCATTGTAACCTTGATAGTTCCCCACTTCTTCTTAAGCAGTTTCCGTTTATTTCCTTTCATGGCCCATATTTCGCTTCCGTGATCCGGAAGAAGTGGGCTTGAAGCTAACAAAAAAAAGATTTAAGTATGGTCACAATGTCCTTTTGAGCAAAAAGAAGTACGCGAAAAATGTCGAACAAAGAAAAAACTAATAGCTGCCAATCTGAAAAAAGTTAGAGCAAACGTTAGCAATAATAGAAAATCATCCTACAAGAAAATTAGCTTTGTGTGTGAATTGTTTATAATGCAGGAAACAGAAGAGACTTTTGGCATTCCACTGTAATCTTATCAATGCGAACGATGAGGTTGCGAAGTGACGACTATGGACGTGCCATAGTTTTCAGATATTCCCAAATTTTATTGCAAAAAATTGTAGAATGCTCCACAGTAAAAGGACCAAAAATAAAGGGGTCCATTTGATATCGAAGAAGAAACATTTGTAAATATTTAGAAAGCAATGACGAAGAATGCCAGTTTTCTTTGGAGCACTTAGCTGAGGGTGATGGCAACAATTCTAATAAAACACCAGTCGTTTGTTTCAAAGGTCTTCAAATTTTGGTATCAGATTGATTGATCTCTAAACAATTTTTTATATCCCAGAGATAGTTAAAGTTTCTCTAACCGACTGGTTTGAGTAAGAAGAACAAGTCTATGGCTCTAGCAATAGTATTGTGTCTGCTGTTAGACATAAATCTTTCTTATCATGGCCACAAGTTGGTCTAGCGTTGTTTTTATAAAAAAAAATTCTGGCATGTATTGCCACGAGACTTCCCTCGTACCAAAAAACTGCAACTTTTTCTTAAAAAAAAATGAGTGCCGCCATTTTAGCTTATACCGGAAGTGACGTCATCAAAGTTAATATCAGCATTTTCGTCCTTGGCCCGAATGCAATCGATTGGCGAAAACAGCATTTCGATAACTTTAATAGTTTCTGAGTTTAGAGCGTTACAACGAATGTGTACGGACAGACTACAGACTAGACGACAGACGGAAATATTTTTTTTTTATTGCTGTCCTATTTTAGCCTTTTAAACCACGCCCCAGCGTGTTTAAATCGCACTTTTTAAAACGCGCGTGTTTTAAAGTTGCCATGCCAACATCAAAAAATTTGAAAAACGGGAATTCTATTGGTTATTCATCTGACAGGAGTACTTTGTTACGTCAAATAAAATGACAGATTGCAAATTAATTTCCATTTTTCTCATTTCCATGACAACGAAAGGTATACTGATTTCATATTACGAATTCAACCATTTCACATTATTAGTTCTTCTTTCCATTTTAATACCAGATTTCAAAGTGAACCAATAAAAAAAAATAGCGTAAAGTATTCGTGGATAAATGGTCTTTAAAACATTTGCTCTATTTCAAGCACTCGGCTGCGCCGTCGTGCTTGAAAACTCGCGCGTGTTTTAAAGACCTGTTTATCCCCTTATACTTTAATATACTATTTTCATATTTTGAATCTACGTATTCAGAAACGCAAAGATATGTAAAAATTTGCATAGGTCAATTTTTTTTTGGAACACTAATACAATACTTCCCTTTTACTTCGTACTCGGGAAGTAATATGGCATGGCGCTCGAAAACTGACCGACTCTGGATTACGACAAGAGAGTCTGCCTAACGCATCGGTTTTCTCATTGCCTTTTGATCCATTAAACCGTTTAACTCATACGAGCTGTTTGCTACTTGCTATAGTGTATGGTGACTTTCCGAAACCAGCTTAGAGGTAATTCTGCAATGATCTAGTGCTATCACTGAAGTATCTGATAATTTTGCTCTTTATGCTATATATAAGAACTTTTCTTGCAATCCTACCAGTTCTGTTTGGAATATAGCTAGAAATTTGCCTAGTGGTTTGGCGATGTGAAAGTTCAGTTCCTCCTACCTCAGTATCTTTGTTATTAAACAATCCCTCCCCCTACTATGGGGGTTATTTGCATTGTCTTTGCACATGATTGAGAAGTAATATGTAGATACTGCACTGGCTCTAAAGACTGGAGGAATTTTGGAAGAGGAAAGGAGCTCGAAGGCCCTCTACTCACCGTTTCCCTTTGAACTATCCTCATCTTTGCCAGATTAAGAGCGTTTTTATACTATTCTGCTGTTGAGTTGAATCGTAACGAGAGAAAGGAAATTTGAGAACAATCAAGGAAAACTACTCAGTTATGGATACGATACTATCGGTCATCCCGGTAAAATATTCGTTGAAACTGACTTAATGGGTAACTGGGTACTCCATTTTTAAACAGTGCATGAAATGCTACCATAGTTCACTTATCGTTCAGTGGTTGTGACAAGTATGTATGTAAGTAAATAATGAGCAGGTGGCGCCGTTTGTACACAATTTGAAAATAAAGTACCCATGCCCATTCCAGTAAGTAGGAAGAAGTTGTACTAAGACGAGATAACATCAGATCCAGTGAATTTGTAATGCACCGATTTCTCGGCGGTTGAGTGGATTTTTGGGAGACTTGTGGGGATCCTGAAAACTCAGCTAGGAACGTATGTATTTTACCGGGATGACCGATAGTAACCCTTTATACTTTATTTTGAAGAAATGTGGACTGTTGTGATTTTGAATGGGTCATTAACCGACGTCCTAAAACCTACATTTTGGAAGAAGACGAATTGTTCGTGCCTTTCTCGTCCTCCGCATTTACTGCGCTAACGTTCCAGGCTTGAAGAGAATTGAGGCCTCCAGCTTGAGTCGGTCAGGAGCTGAAGAAATACTCAAGGAGACGAGCTACAAGGAGAAAATCACCGCCACAACATACGAGAGAAGATGAATCTTCAGTCGATGATAATGAGGTGACCCGTGGTTGGAAGCGGTAGGCCTCGCAGGTCAAAAATGGTAAAATGTAAATAATGTTTCTCGTGTTCCCCGAGCTGAGGAGAATTGTTGCGAGTTCATTGTGAGTCCAATGTATGAGGGAAAAAAATTCTCAAAAGTTCATTTAGAGTTCAACTTACTCACTGAGAGAGTAGTGTGGCCTGCCGAAAAAAGTGAAAAAATAAACTATTCTCAATAAATTGATAATTGCTACCTGTTAATAAAGACAGTTAAAAGTAGCATTCACAAGTGTGTTCGCAGCTCTCTTTGTAAGCGATCTGGAGAATACTGTACTACCGAAACTGAGCAGAATCGACCAATACCTGTTCAAATATTAATAAATGCTGGCAGTATGAACGAGTAGTAGAAGGTAGAGAAAGCAGCAGAAACTCAGTATGAATGAAAAACAGATTTAATTAAAACTACCTCTTCCTTGAAACTCGAGTGGGTGGTATTAACGAGATTGCTATTTAATCCAATCCACAAAACAACTGTGGCAAAGAAAAAAAAACAATCCAATTACCTACCCTCTCCAAATATAATTTTCCTTACGCCTTCAAAATGAATTTTTTACGAACACAAATAATGAATGGAAACGATCCCAGTGTTAGATTAATCTCGTACTCGAACGAATTTAATTAAATGAAAATGGCTTCTACCTCCAACAAGAAAATTTGCCGACATCAAGTCGATGCAGAATCATAGCAAACAGTGTAATAAATACATGACCCGAATTCCAATTTTCGAAAGTATACAAGGCTTATTAGTTTAATTATTAAAGTACACAAATTCGTACGATACGCTACTAACTTCAAGTAGTTCGTTAAGATACATATAACTAATTAAGCAAGACGGGCGAAAAAAATAAGTTCCCGGGTCAGAAGTTCAGGGTTGAATGCAGATTACAATTTTAATGTCTACCGAATCGCGATTTTCGCGTACAAGAGGAGATTTGTCCAATTTTTTTATGTGTAAACATAAGCCGCTTTGCGTGATAATGTGGGGAATGTCGGCGTGTTTAGTTTAATTTAGAGAAAGCTTGAAATGATTCATTGCTCTTTTACATGAACTTTCCTCTTACTTTTCTAATTGAGTCGGGATTACTTTAAGTTTGCGCGAAATAAGACAAAAAAAATTTCCGTTCCACAAATTTATATACAGTTTAATTTAATTTCGAGAAGACTGATACTTTTTGGAAAATCGATAATGTTTATAGGAGAGAAAATGACGGCGTATTGAAGTAAAAATTGAAGCAGTTACCAGTTATTTAAATTGACAAAGAAACTAAGAATTGCGAGAACAAACTCAGAATTACGTGAAAAATCTCAGAATTACGAAGAGAAATTTTTGAATTCTGGCGAAAAAATTACGAGAAAAAAATCTCAAGTTTGAAGAAAGTGACTAGAAGAAGTTTCAAAATTTTCAGAAATGATTTCACAATTCTGGGAGAGGCTTCAGGATTACGAAAAATTTCGGATTGCCGAAAAGTCAAAGAATTTCGGGAAAAAATCGAAAATTCTAAAAAAATTATCAGAATTACGAGAAAAACTCAAATTCCTGGGTACAGCGGATGACGTAATTCGAATAGCAAAGAATGATAATAACATTCAAAGGTTAGGTACTCAGCAGTTTAATTCATAAGCAAAACTAAGTATTATGAGAATGTACATCGTTCAGATGAAAACTGAATAATACAGCAAGAAATGAAGAACAAGTTGTACGGGGGACGCTGTTCAGCTGCCCCCCCATCATGCGAGAATTAAAAAAAAAATGATAGCTCTGAATTTGAAGCTATTTATGATCTTTCAAAATCCGCAAGAATTAAATTTTGAGCTCCATCCCCTTAGCAGCGACTTTAATTTGAAAGTGGGGGGGCTGAGTGAAGGTTCACTCCGCCCCCCCCCCCACCTCTTAAAAACACCAACAGATGATCGCGCATAATTAGGAGCTCTTTGGGAGCTCTTAAACTAATGTAGTTTAGTTTTCGAACTCCACCCTTACCTTAAAACAAGCCCAAAACTAGTTTCGCCGAAGGGGTAACTCATAGAAAATACCATTAAATCTTACCTTAGCAGGAAAACGAAAACCGCCCCTTTTGCCAAACACGCAAGAGAGAACTATATTAAATAATCGAGAAACGAATCATTTTATGACGGTGCATTATCCTCCGATTTAGGAGCTTTCGAAATATGTAACACTTCATTTCCACGTTGCAATCTCTTAGCAGGAAAACGACCACTTGTGCCAAACACGCAAGAGGTAACTATGTTAAAGAAACGAGAAACGGATCATTTTACGGCGGTCATCTTCCAATTTAGGAGCTTGCTAAATATATAAATATAAACACTTCATTTCCAAGTTCAACCCCTTATTATTTAACATAGGTCGTTCCCTCTTGCGTGTTTGGCAGAAGGGGTGGTTTTCCAGCTAACGGGCCGCAACCCGAAAGCCAGCCTATACATATTTAGTATAGCTCCTAAATCGAAAGATGATTCACCGTCGTAAATTAATTCGTTCCTCGATTCTTTAACATAGTTACCTCTTGCGTGTGTTGTACAAGGGTTGGTTTTCCTCCTGCTAAGGGGTTGCACATAGAAAGTCAGTTTATACATATTTCGATTCCAAAGCTCCTAAACCGGAAGATAATACATCGTCATAAAATGATTTGTTTCTCTATTATTTAAAATAGTTCCCTCTTGTGTGTTTGGCACAAGGGGTGGATTTCCTGCCAAGGGGTTGCAACTTGGAAATGAAGTGTTACATATTTCGAAAGGTCCTAAATCAGAGGATAAAATACTGTCATAAAATTATTCGTTTCTCGATTCTTTAACACAGTTTCCTCTTATATTTTTGGAACAAGGGGTGAATTTCCTGCTAAGGGGTTGCAACTTGGAAATGAAATTTTACATATTTTTGTAGCCTAATAATGCTGGAACTACATGCATTAAAGATATTATAGATTTAACAGTATTTTCTATGAGTTACCTCTTCGTCGAAACTAGTTTTGTAGTTATTTAGGGGGGGATTCGAAAATCAAAATTTATACTTTATACGAGTTCCTAATTATGCGCCTATGCGCGCTCCTCCGTTGCCGTTTTTAAGGGGGGTGCGAACGTTCACTCAGCCCCCCACTTTCAAATTAAAATTGCTGCTAAGGGGATCGAGCTAAAAATTTTATTCTTGCGGATTTTGAAAGCTCATAAATAGCTTCTAATTCAGAGCAATTTGGAAATGAAGTGTTACATATTTAGCAAGCTCCTAAGTTGGAAGATGACCGCCATAAAATGATTCGTTCCTCGATTCTTTAACACAGTTCCCTCTTGTGTTTTTGGCACAAGGGGTGGATTTCCTGCTCTATGAGTTACCTCTTAGCCGAAACTAGTTTTGGGGTTGTTTTAAGGTAAGGGGAGGAATTCGAAAATCGAAATTACACTATATAGTTTAAGAGTTCCTAATTATGCGCCTATGCGCGATCCTCCGTTGGTGTTCTTAAGGGGGGAGGGGGGGGGGGCTAAGTGAACTTTCACTCAGCCCCCCACTTTCAAATTAAAAATGCTGCTAAGGGGATCGAGCTCAAAATTTTATTCTTGCGGATTTTGAAAGCTCATAAATATCTTCTCATTCAGAGCTATCATTTTTTTAATTCTCGCGTGGTGGGGGGCAGCTGAACGAAGGTGTACTCGGGTCTCAAACCTATGGAGATGCTGGAACAGAGGTGAGGAAACAAAATTCACACAGTGGCAAAAATTTATAAAAGAAACAATAAATAATGACGTACACAGAACAGACAAACAAATATTGCAGACAATTTAAATGAAAATACTACAAAAATTACATCAAGAGAATAGAATAAAAGAATAAACGATGGATAGTCGTAAAAGTATTGCACGCTCGCGAAAAGGTGAAGTGATTCTGAATCTGAATTCTGGGAAACAGTTCAGGAAAAATAATAGAATGACAGAAATTTCGAAAAAAATACATCAACAGTCCCATAAAAGGGCAAACGAAACAGCAAAGAATCAAAAAATACAAGCAAACTGCCTAATTTATAGACGGAAAAGGAAAGAAATATTTTTACATCCCTCTAATTAACTTATGATTGATTGTATGAGTATAATGCACCAAAAAGATCGAATTTTTATTAATAATTCGCAAATCCTTTGTATAACTTTATATCACACCAATACTACAGTTATATAACAGTTTCATAGTAATGCTTTCAACATGTTTATATCCATCTAATTCACTTATGACTGATTGTGTATAAATGCATACTATTACTACAAGCCATCTATCTCTAATAAGTTAAACGGAATTACATAACTGCAATATTGTCGCTATATAAGAGTTTTATAGCGATTGTGCCAAAGTTTTGCTTCTTTCCAAACATTTTTAGATCCATCTATTCGTCTTATATGACGCATTTTTAATGAATATTTCAATAGATCCATGGCTAATCTTAATAGTACATTAGGTACTTACATAACTGTAACATTACAGCTGGAATCCGAAGGATAAACATATATTACTTACATACTAATTTAATTCTATTCTTGATTCTCAAAATTAACAAAACACAGTGTAATAATTAGAGCCCGGAAAATATGCAAAGAAATTTTGAAAAATATGCGCATATATATGCATTGTTTTTAGCGAAAATATGCCGAAATATATGCAAAATATGCCGATTGTTGCGTCCACGGAATAAACTTTATTAGTAGTTAAATTTCACCTTTCCTTCATTCCTTTTAGTTAAGTTACTTTCCTAGTTTTTAGTCCAATTGCCCTTTCCCGATAGTTACGTTGCGCGGAGCGGGGCGAGTTATAGTGTGGGAAGAGGGTGAAATCCCAATGAATTGCATCACAAGGGTCGATCGAGAACCCTGTTGCGAGTCGGTCGAATAGTAACACGTTGCTCGTTAGTTTGTTTATTGTTTGTTTGAAGTGAGAAATCGATCGATTAGATCATCGATCGATTGGATCATCGATCTAAGCCAGAGACCCTCACGAAACACCATTGCCTACATCATCGGTGTACACCGGTCACCTCTTTGCTGTCAATTGGACTCATCATCATCACCGAGCCTGCCCACAACCAGAAACGTAAGTCCGTATTCCCTATTAGTTCCCGTTCTTTGCGCTAATAATTTTAGACCGGTGATGCATATACGCCACACCACCTCAAGTATTGCCACATAATCAATTACCTTTGCAATAACCTTTTTCATTTTTGTGTATACCTATTTATATCTATTTTAATAAACTAATTCTTTAATTCCGTACTGAATCAACACACGGAGATATTATTAATCAATAAATATACAGTCCACATACCAGCGGTTTTGCATGCTTCATTTGGAAGCAAACATTATTTGGTCCATCGGCACGGATGTGTTGCTCTTTTAGAAAAAATTTCCGTGTGTTGGGTTAAGGAATATAAAAGAAATAGATTAGAAATTTCAAATTTGTACTTTGGTAGAATCGAGCCGCTCGAACAGTTTGTGGGTTGTTTGAGGTTTATTAAATATTACGAGTCATTAAGTTAAATTTATTACTGTACGTTGTGGGATAAAGATGTCAATGTTAACAGATGCAGTGTGCATTCTTTAGTCGCTCATGCGTTACAGCCCCATCGAATGGTCATTGAAGCACGTATTTTTGTTTGTAGTTCGAACCGCCCTTAATTTATATAAATCCCTACGTGTTAGTTAGCCGTGTAAGAACCCATAATTTTTGTGTTTAATTGGTACTTGCCTTAATTTTAAAAGATCCTTTGTTTCCCTTTTGCCGAATTTTTTGTTCGTTTTTGTTTTCTTTTCAATATGGCCGCCAAGTTAAAACAATTAAAAGCATTTCGACATGTTGCTTGTAATAATTTGATTACCATTCACAATTTGTCACAGGTCGCATTGACAAACCCTGAGCAAAAAACCCTATTTAATATTTGGTACAGGCAACTCGATTCGTACAAACGTAACTTTCAAACTAATCAGGATGAGATAATTGCACTTGTCGCTGATAAACCGGATGAACTAGAAATTGAAATGCACATTGGGTTAGACTTCGAAACAAAGTGTGTACAGATTGAGGTGGCGTATGCAGAATTGTTTACTTCCCTGTCGAGTTCCTCCCCGATTGCGGTTACAGATTCGCGCAATAGTTCGTCGCATTCGTTTGTTGACAATTTGAAAAGAATTCCACTTCCGTCATTTAATGGCGACTTTAAAGATTGGCTTCAGTACAGGGACCTTTTTATTAATTTGGTTGATGACAAGCCGTATGGCAATATAGAAAAATACCACTTTTTAGTTAGTAGCTTAAGCGGTGAACCCCTCAATCTCGTGAAGGCCATTCCCGTTTGCGGCGACAATTATTCGATTGCCTTCCAATCATTATTAGATCGATATAATAATGAGAGGGCTCTTGCAACCTTGTATTGGAACGAGATTCAGAATATTCCCACAATGTTGTCGGAGTCCGGCAAGGAGTTAAGAAGTTTGTTAAGTCAGGTAAAGGAGAACTGCGAAGCCCTGAAATTATTGAAATTGTCGGACACTTGGGATTTTGTACTCTTTAACATTATTTTAGAGAAGCTAGATCCGTCCACTCGAAAGCAAATAGAGATTAAACTAGATAAAAGAAAGATTCCCACCTTTCGGGACATCGAAGGTATTTTGAATGATCATTGCTTATCGCTTGAAGCAATGATTTCGTCGTATTCCGATTCGAAACAAACGCAGTCACCCCTAGCTTCGAGACGCCCTCCTCCTAAGACACCCTTTACCAGAACTTCGTTAGTCACCACTTCGCCCAACACTTCTAATAAGTGCCTTTTGTGCTCGCAATCGCATTCGCTTTTCACTTGTCCCAAATTTAGGGGAAAACAACCGCAAGAGCGGTACGAATTCGCCAAGCGCCACCGCTTATGTTTTAATTGTTTGTCTTCTGGCCATGGCGTTCCTAATTGTTCGTCCAAGCGTAATTGTGGCTCCTGTAACTCGCGCCACCACTCGTTATTGCATTTTCCTTCCAGATCGGCGGGCTCTGTCGCTGGAGTACAAACCTCCGTTTCGCAAATTGTTGATACGCCTGATTCGGTGACCACGTGTGCCAGTTGTTGTTCGGCCACCGTGATTAAGGCTAACCCGCATCGTGTTCCTGTATTGTTGGGTACAACCGTACTTCGAGTGCATGATAAGTTTGGACAGGTTCATATCGCAAGAGCCTTAATTGATCCCGGAAGTCAGGTTTCGTATATTACCGCGCGTTTAGCTGACAAACTCAAGTTGCCTAAGCAACCCAATTCGGTTCCTATTTGTGGTCTAGGTCAGCTACCCACGCGATGTTCCTCCACCATAAGTTCGCAAATTTGCCCCGTGGAGTCGAACACCCCTCGCATTGATTTAGAATTGTTTGTTTTGGACACCATTTGTGATAACCTTCCGAATGCTACCATTAAGGGAGAAGTTTGTCTCCCTCGTGATGCCAAACTTGCCGATACTCGTTGGAATGAATCTCGTCCCGTTCAAATTTTGTTGGGAGCGGACGTATACCCCAACATTGTGCTTCCTAGTCAAGCTGGCGCTATCCGCATGCCGGATCAGCCTCTTTTGATGGATACTATTTTTGGTCAGGTCGTATTGGGACCTGTGAAGTTTGCGCCGCCTCCGGTGGCAGTACAATCCTTAGTTTCGTCGCTCTCGCCTCCACTGGATCAACTCATTGAGAACTTTTGGAAAGTTGAAGAAGTACCTACCAAGCCATTATTGGACCCAGAAGAGGAGCTCGCTGAGGCATCCTTTAATGGTTCTTTGTATCGAGAACCGTCAGGCCGGTTCGGAGTTGCCCTTCCTTTTAGAATTGAAAACCCCGCTTTTGACGGTTCCTTTGAGATAGCCAACCGTCGTTTTCGATCGCTTGAGAATTGTTTTGAACGTAACCCGCAATTGAAAACTCTCTACGCAGAATTTATGCGTGATTATTTGGATTCTGGACACATGACCTCTTTAGATAGAGACCTCTTTTATGGTAACGATTGCTACTATCTTCCTCATCATGGAATATTCAAACATGGAGAGGAAAATTTAAAAATTCGTGTTGTTTTTGATGCCTCGGCCAAGGCGTTAAATGGCCAATCGTTGAATGACAATCTCCTCGTCGGGCCGAAACTACAGAACGACATTGTACAATTGTTGTTACAATTTCGTTTCCATCCCATAGTGTTTACTTGCGATGTACGTCAAATGTACCGTCAGATCCTCATCCACCCCGCGCACAGACGTTACCAGCTTATTCGCTGGAGGTTTTCAAAGGAGGATCCCGTCACTACGTATCAGTTAAACACAGTCACATACGGAGTCTCCTCCGCGCCCTTCTTAGCGATTCGTACGTTGTTGAAATTAGCCGAGCTGGGAGCTGACCAGTTTCCCCTGGCCTCTCAAGCAATTAATTCGGGTCTTTATGTGGATGATCTGATTTGTGGCGCCTCGTCTATAGAAGAAGCGACACAATTTGTTGCTCAACTTGTTACTTTGTTTGCACTTGGTCGCTTTGACCTTCGTAAATGGTCGACTAGTCATGCCGAAGTGTTAGAATCCATTCCGGTAGAACACAGACTGGCGCATACTGTTTCCTTCGATGGCGAATCTTCAAGCACCATTAAAATCCTAGGCCTTCGATGGCATTCGGTATCAGATACATTCTCCTTCATTGTGACTCCTCGTGATGTACCTTGTTCGAAACGATCCCTCTTATCCGAGTTAGCTCGAATATATGATCCGCTAGGTTTCCTTTGCCCAGTCAGTTTCGTTGCAAAACACCTCATTCAGGTGATTTGGCTGTTGGGATTAAATTGGGATCACGAGCCTCCGGAAGAAGTCCTGGTCCAATGGACAAAATTTAAATCGGAATTACCCGTCCTTTCTTCAGTTCAGATACCCCGTCTACTACTTCCTCAAAATTTTACTGCTTGTCAATTACATGGGTTTTGTGATGCTTCCGAACTGGGGTATGCAGCTGTTATATATTTTCGGTGTACGAGAGAGAATGGGAGCAGTTGCACGAACTTTGTCATTGCTAAATCCAAAGTAGCCCCCCTCAAGCAATTGTCGATTCCTCGTTTGGAATTATGCGCAGCCGCTCTTCTGGCGAAACTTGTGAAGTTTGTAGTGAACACGTTCACTAATATTAGTTTTAATGATGTGATTGCCTGGTCTGATTCCCAAGTAGTGCTGGGTTGGATACGTTCCCTTCCTCGTCAATGGAAGGTGTTTGTTAGTAACAAAATTGCATATATTCACGACCGCATTCCTCCAGGTTGCTGGCGTCATGTTCCCTCTCAGTGTAACCCTGCGGATCCCGCCTCTCGTGGGTTACTCCCAACTCAAATTTTGTCACATCCGCTGTGGTGGAATGGACCTCCATTTTTGCTGTTGAATGAGGATTGTTGGCCTGTTCAATCATGGAGTGACCCCACATTTCCTGCCACAGAAGCGAAACAGAATTTTTGGAATGCCTCTATCTCTTCATCGCGATGTGTTCGATCCTTTCTTAGTGGCATAACCGTCACTCAACCAAATTTTATTCTGACTCTATTGGATAGCATGTCTTCGTTATCTAGGATCCAAGCTGTGGTAGCGTGTATCTTACGTTTTTGTCATAACACACGACACCCTACCAACAAGAGGCTGAATGTTTTGTCTCGCCAAGAGCGACATGAGGCGCTATTGGTGATAGCGGGTGTGGTGCAAGGCGAGATATTTTCCGATCTCATTAACAAAATCAATACGGGAAAATCCCTTCCAAAATGGGTATTGAAACTGTCTCCCATGGTGGGCGGGGATGGTCTGATTCGGGTTGGAGGTCGTCTCGAGAACTCAGCCCTACCGTATGCAACAAAACACCCCGCGCTCTTACCCAAGAAGCATCGCTTTACAGAATTATTGGTGGATAAGACGCACAGGGAAAATTTTCATACTGGGGTCAATGCTACGTTGTATTTGATTCAGCAAAATTTTTGGATTGTGTCGGGGCGACGCTCTGTTCGCCATTACCTATCGCGCTGTAACCGCTGCTTTCGTGTCAACCCGACCACATATCAACCTACAATGGGTAATTTGCCAGGCCCCAGAGTAAGCCAAGTGAAACCGTTCAGTGTTGTGGGATGCGACTTTGCAGGACCCTTTTCCGTCTTGCTAGGTGGTCGTAGAACGAGAGGAGCCAGGACTACGAAAGCATATTTATGCCTGTTTGTTTGTTTTGCAACTAAGTCAGTTCATTTGGAAGTAGCCTCTTCGTTGGCGACAGAGGTGTTTATCGCAGCGCTGAGACGTTTCATTGCGCGACGCGGGCGGTGTAGTAAGATCTTTAGTGATTGTGGCACCAATTTTGTGGGAGCGAACCGCGAGTTTAACCAGTTAATGAAGTACGCTGCCGAGTCTGAAACAATATCGTGGTCATTCAATCCCCCTTCCGCCCCACACTTTGGTGGGTTGTGGGAGAGTGGTGTCAAAGCTGTAAAAAGACATTTTTATCGAATAGTTGGAAACCAAATTCTCACCATAGAGGAATTGAATACGGTGTTTATACAGATCGAGGCTATCCTCAATTCAAGACCATTGTGTTCTATCAATACCGATCCCAATGATTTAAATAGTTTGACACCTGGTCACTTCCTTACATTGGAACCGTTATCGGCACCTCCCGATCCTGATTTATCGCATTTGGTAACTTCGCGCCTCTCACGTTGGCAGTTAGTGCAACAACTTCAACAATCATTTTGGGCACGCTGGAAAAAAGAATATTTGCACACATTATACCAAAAGAGCCGTTGGGCTCAATCTAACACACTTGTATCTGCTGACGTTGGGACACTAGTATTAGTTAAAGATGAGACCACACCCCCCTTACATTGGAGGCTTGGTCGCATCGAACAACTATTTCCGGGAAAAGACGGTATAGTTCGGGTGGCATCGGTACGTACCAACGGAGGCTTAATTAAACGCCCCGCTGTCAAGTTGTGCGCCTTGCCGTCACAATAATAATATTTAGTTTTTTTCCTTTCTTTCTATTTTTAAATTCCTTGAGATGAATTTGGTGGGCGGTATGTTGCGTCCACGGAATAAACTTTATTAGTAGTTAAATTTCACCTTTCCTTCATTCCTTTTAGTTAAGTTACTTTCCTAGTTTTTAGTCCAATTGCCCTTTCCCGATAGTTACGTTGCGCGGAGCGGGGCGAGTTATAGTGTGGGAAGAGGGTGAAATCCCAATGAATTGCATCACAAGGGTCGATCGAGAACCCTGTTGCGAGTCGGTCGAATAGTAACACGTTGCTCGTTAGTTTGTTTATTGTTTGTTTGAAGTGAGAAATCGATCGATTAGATCATCGATCGATTGGATCATCGATCTAAGCCAGAGACCCTCACGAAACACCATTGCCTACATCATCGGTGTACACCGGTCACCTCTTTGCTGTCAATTGGACTCATCATCATCACCGAGCCTGCCCACAACCAGAAACGTAAGTCCGTATTCCCTATTAGTTCCCGTTCTTTGCGCTAATAATTTTAGACCGGTGATGCATATACGCCACACCACCTCAAGTATTGCCACATAATCAATTACCTTTGCAATAACCTTTTTCATTTTTGTGTATACCTATTTATATCTATTTTAATAAACTAATTCTTTAATTCCGTACTGAATCAACACACGGAGATATTATTAATCAATAAATATACAGTCCACATACCAGCGGTTTTGCATGCTTCATTTGGAAGCAAACACCGATATATAATGCAAAATATGCTTACTGAAAAGAGAAAAAATTAAAAGATGTATTTTTCTCAGTCCGAAGAGGATTTTTATTGAAATTAAATTATTAATTAATATTAAAGTTCTTTACAATACAATAATATTTATGACGATACTCGATACTTGTACAAACTATTGCGTTACCGATAGTCCTATACTTAAAAAATATCGCAATACTTTTGATTTAATTTAATTTACGACAACTTGAATCTTAGGGTTAAAATAAATTTTAAACAACCATTCTTAATCTAGGTAGGTACTTTAGCTAAAGATAAAAGGATAAAAATAGATACCTACGTAAAACCCTTCGCGTAGATTGCAAATATTTTCAGGTAGTATCTACATCTAGTATCCATAAAAACAATTAACTAACTAATTTCCTTGAAAAAATAGTCAAAAGCATTGAATTTCAATACAAAATAGGTACACAATAACTGCAATTTATTTATTTAAATGGGTACCGGTTTGGTCTTACTGTTTCTTGTTTTGTTACTTAAGCTGACGTTGACAAGACTTCAGAATTATGAATTCATTCTTTGGGTTTTTCGTGTATTTACTTTTAAATTTAATCCTCATGGAATTTGTTTTGTTTTTTGTAAAAATGTGAGACGCATTTTATTATAGGTACGAGTACGAGATGCATAAATATGCCAAGAATGGAAATTTTTACGAAAAAATGCAAGAAAAGTACAAATATGCAAAATATGCAATATAAAATTAGTGTCAATCGGTTCGTAATCGTGAAAATCGTAAAGATTTGACGACATACAACTAGATATGCTAAAAACAAAGAATATGCATTTTTCATATTTTCCGGGCTCTAGTAATAATCAACTCGCAACCCTTAAATGGAGGAAACAAATTCAATTTAATACAAAAAACGGCACCCCCATTACTAACCGCAACGTTTTATACTAAATTATTCAAGCCACATTCCCAATTTGACAGCTGAAACTTGTAGCTTCATGTAAGTACCTAATTTAAATTTTTTTTTTGCTAAAAAACCTCCCTCGTAGTGATATTTATTATTCAAATGAGATCGATCAACATTTCTAACTAAAGTTGCTGCTGTGAGTAGAGTTCGCCCTTGGGAATAGACGTACTTCAACAAAAAAAAAAAACGATCAATTAAAAACGAATTTCTCGGCGATTCCAAGAAACACAACAATTATGCAATCATTACTATGATTAGCAAGAAAATTGTAGATTACGTTAACGTGCTACTAAAGCTTAATATAAACAAATATGTCGGTTTTTATGTACATAATTTCGTCCTTGATAAAACAATCAACAATTTCTGGTTTGAAATTGGATCTGAATTGAAAAAAAAAAAGTAATTAAAACCTGTGGTTTCCCATTTAGAAAAACTGTACTGATGAAACATAAATCAATGAAATGTTAGAAAAAGCTGTCCTAATGATTATAACAAGTCTACTACTTATGGTAATACCATAATACTTAATGACGCATATAGACATGTGTCGCAGTCCTGAATGTAATAACTAATAATTAAAAGTTACCAACACGAGTGACGTTACCCTCTGAACAGCGCAGAAGAGAACCACCTTGCCCCAATCTGGAATAAACTGATGTGGGGTTATTCTGAGTACATCCAGTTTGGTGTAATTACAATTCGATACCGGGGAAGCCACAGAGAAGAAATGAGCAATACCAGCATCACACATCTCGCAAACGCCAAAGGGTAACTTAATAGCTACCAAGTATTGCGCGTTTGACAATGGTCGATCCTGCTCGTTTAAAATAATTAGAGATGCTCAAAATCTCCAGCGTTATCTGCCTTAAGTGGGCGATTAAAATAACATCCGCAAGACACTACTGCCGGCCCAAAATGGGCTAAAAGTGGCACTTCCTTCAAAGAAGGGGGGGGGGGGGCATAAGTACCTCCACATATACTTTGACTATTTATATTAAAAAATTGTAATCCGTTTCTCTGGAGTATCGTTGAACACTTGAAGGAAACCCTATATGTATATCAGACACTGGAAAATGGTTGGGAGATGCACAGGCTCAAAGGATGAGAGCTGGAAAAATCCAAAGGACTGGATAGGAAGAGCGTCACAATATACAAAAATGGAAAGACGTTGCGCACCAGACGTATGTTAAAAATATTTGCATGCCATATTGTCGTCTGAGCAAATCACAAACAAGCCCTGAGATTTTATCAATAAAATGTTCCGTTGTCAATATGATCTTTACCATATCTTTTCACTACATCTATATTTTATTATTATTATTATTATTATTATTATTATTTGTTCAATTGTGTTAGATACTACATTAGATATGTACATCCATGGTTTTGCGTTTTGCTAATAACATGGCTTCCAGATTCTTCCAAATCACTTTCACTGTTATCATCACACTCCTCTAAGTTAGAATCTTCTCCGTTTATAATTTTACTTAATTTTTAATGTGTAAATATTAATTACATTGTTAATCGCATTATTAATCTGATTAAATTAACCCTTAATCTGTGCGATTGGTTTTAATCTTTAATCCCTAATCTTAATCCCAAAATCATGGAGAACTTAAGTCCTTTTATGCTACAAAACACGAATGAACCTTATTATTATTATTTATTATTAAACCTTCAACATCAACGACAGTTCTGGAATCAGAAACTACAGCAAATAAGGGGCACTAGCACTTATTCGAGCTTTCCCCCACTCTGATGATGTCTGATGATCGACTGTATCAATCTTGAGATATTATCCATTATCGTCATCTTTTCTGCTGTTTGGTGCATAAATCTGAACTATGTTAGTTTTACAAAATTCCAACTGCACCATCATAATCCTCTATTTTATGGTGCAAGAAATTGGGGGCACTAGTAACTGACTAACCTTTCGCCTATTCAAGAGATGCTGCACATTGTGAGAGTTTCGACCACTACCAGATTTTCGCGCAATAGCATCCGGAGGGTACCTACACAAGGTGTTAATCGGTATTGAAATGCGGATTACAGCATACCTTTTTGCAACTATTATACAACTGTTACATAACAGCTTTATTATTATCACATAAGTACAATATCACATCCTCTGATTGCCGGTGCACCTACGTGTATAGTTGATTGCTTCATTAATAATCTACATTTTTAGATGTTATTACGTATTAAATATTTAGTGCAGTGATTAGTATCGTAATTGACACAACTTGTCATCTAAAAATTACTTCCGGTATAATATGCACATAAACAGGTACACGTATCCGAAAAGTAAAAAAAATGCATTAAAATTAACATTAACAATTTACATATTCAGATGAAAGTTGCCCGTGCCATTCTAATGAGTCGATCGTTACAAACGTTATCGTTCAATAAGAGGTGCTCACCTTATCTTTATTATGTACTCGACAGCGTAAGTTGCGACATTCAACTATTTTGCCAAAATGCACAGTAGAATCGCCTTAAATCGAATTTAGACTTTGACTTGTTTGTAAAACTGGGCAACCCGCTGGTGACGTTTAAGTTTAATCACCAACTTAAGATTCGAAGCAACTGATGAATACACCGGAGGATTATACACACTAATTGTACGAAAACTGTGTTAACGGAGCAAATGAGAAGTAAAGGTAATGCAAGAGGTTATCCTGAAAAGCTGAACAATTTCAAAATCATCACTTCAAGTTGATAAATGTTACTACTTTGATTACTCCTAATTTTCTTTTCCAACGACTTAATGATTTTATGCATCAGCTCTATGGATGTTCGAAGATTTTCAGGATAAATCTGGGACAGAAAATGTTCTTTGTCTTGTCGGTTTTCTAACTATTGAATTACGAATAGCAAACTGATCTTCTCGATTTCCAATAGCAGTAATGAGAATTGTGACCTGACTATTGACTGCTGCGGTCCTGACTGGAGTGTCTTTCCTCTACACGGCAAACGTAAACTTTTGATGATTGATCTATTGTCCATTGATTCCATGTTAAAAACCAATTTAGACGTTAGACCTTAATCTGGCTCCAACTCACAAAGTACGGTAGATGAAAATTCAGGATTTGACTTTTCCCTTTGGACGTGTGCCTCTTATTGTCTTCATCATATCACGAATGTTCCCAAAACGAATTACTTCCCTAATCAAAATAGGAACGCAATGCCCTAAGAAAGCTAACCTTGAAACCGAAGCAGTATCATTGTCCTTATACTTCCACATCGTTTCCATTACTGAACAACCAATATGATATTCTTCGAAATGGCTCTCACACAAAAAGTTTGCTCTGGTCCATGTCATGGTCCATGGAATTTTGCAAAAGGAATGAGAAGAGTTTCAAAATACCTTTTAAATCAGATGTCGACCCCTTAGTACCAACCATTTAAAAAAATTAATAAATTAATTGATCGTGTATCTTTGAGAGTTTCCAAAAATCATCTCCTCCTCGATGTTGTCAGGATTCTTACCTTACAGCAGTCTCCTTAAAATGTTTTGCCTTGGTAAATCCAAAATTGCAGAGATGCTATGTGGTTATCTAAACCATCCACTTGGCCTGGTTCTATATAATGTTATACTATAACTAATACAACTATATAGCACAGTTTGTATTAACATCTTGCACAAAAAATTGTTTCTAATAATAATTGATGTGCGCCAGCATTCATGTTTATAACTGCCATAAATGTAACTCGAAATTAGAAATCGGCACGCAACATTAAAATCATTAAAAAATTCCAATTCCTTAATTTAAATAAAACTGTCAGTCTACAAATGTTATATAACCATATCATTAGCGCAATCAAAGAAAACCTTGACAAAAACGACCACATCAATGAGATCGATCAATTTAAGCAATTAGTTAACGAATGTTTGCAATCGCCGGTGTAGTCAAGGTGACCTGGTTTTCTGTTTTGGTGATTTACAATATCAACTGTGATGCGTTCTTTACTCCTCGGCGCCGGCGCCAGAAAAGGACCAGGAAATATGGCTATTTGCCAAAATTATATTGAGAGACTTAAGATCTATTGCGCTGAATCTCCAATTACACCTAGAAAATGTTGACCTGACCGTCGTTGTCCCGTAAGTTGTCACTGAGAAACACAGTTTTTCGTATGGCCAAAAGTTGAAGAGATTTTCCATGGGTCGCTCGATAACATTTCACCTGATTTTTGGAAGAAACTAGCAGATATCTCCGTAGTATAGCAGAAACGATGCAATGGGCGAAATTTGGTGTATCTATTCCAAAAACTTTATTGAAACTCGAGTGATAAAGACACCGGCGGTTAATGTAAGTGGAAAGTACGGTGCTGTCCGATTAACCAGTTTTAAAAACAAGAGCAATACAGCTTAAGAAGCAGTCGCTAATAACAATCTTAAAGATTGTCGCGTGAGCATGTTGACCTTTTGGTCATTTTGATGGACCTTTACAGTCATGGTAACACCTACTTCCCAAAACCGCGACAAAGGTAGTTTCTCAGCAAATATATCGTTCAATGTCGTAATGGTACAACACAGCCTCTAAGAAAAAGTGGAAATACGAAGTTTCCAGCTTCCAATTCAATTATCTGAGGGGGCTCAAAAAAGGATGCGCTGAGCTCGTGAATAGTCTCCAATTCTCCCTTAATCCAGCTACTTTTATGGGACCTTCTCTCTGGAACCCTATGGAATCCCACAAAACTTCACTAAGTAATAGGAAACTTTATAAACATTCACGATCTTTCAAGAATGACAACAATTTCAATTTGAGAACAAATGGAGGCAGCGTGAAGTTGTCACCCTCGTCCTCAAACATTTTCAATATCGATGATCTAATTGGCGAAACTATGTATTCGTATACTTTATCAAAAACCATAGAACCGTTTGGGAACCTCCAAAACCTCACTTAGTAATAAAAAATTTAGATGTGTACAACAATTTGAAATTTAAAGCGATATTGGGGGAGGAGTAAGATTGACCCATTTATTTTGAATATCAATTTTAGGATACCTAATTTGCGTAACCATCTTTCGATTCTAAAATTCTAGAAACCTCCAAAACTGCAGTAATAATAAGGAATTGAGAACTATTAACGATCTTTCAAGAACTATCACAAATTTAAACTATGGAATATCTAATTGACGAAACTATCTTCATAGTTTATCAAGAACACAAAAGCTTCTTGAGAGTCTCAAAAACTTTAATTGCTAACAGAAAACTCTAGAACCATTCAAAAGTTTTTCAAAAACTAAACAAAATGCCATTTTACAACAACTGGGAGTCAGATAAAGCGGCCTTTTCAGTATATCAATTTTGGAATACCTAATTGAGGCAACAATTTTTAGAGCTTATCAAGAACTCCAGAATTTCATGGGAGCTGGTTTCCTTATTTACAAATACAATACCATTCTTACAATGCTTAATTGATGCAACTCTAGAACTCTAGAACTCCTTGGGAACCTCCAGTTACTAAGAGAAAACTCTAGAACAATGTCAATTTTTGAACAATTTTGGGCTGTTTTCATAGCTCTTTAGAACCCCGTGGGAGCCATATGACAATATTGTTCAGGGGTGTTCCATGTTTTTCTGCTTGAGTTAAAATACAATCGAAAGAAGTGGCGCAGAACGTAATTATCGTTAAGTAAAAGTTTTACATTCACCATTTCATAGTTTATTTACGTACCTACCGTTTTAATTTGCGTAACAAATTGGCGATTAGCAGATATTTACAATGGTAATTAAGACGGTTTGTCGTATGTAATGATACGATTATCGTTGTGAAATGCGTAAACTTAATGTTAAGTGTATTTACGTCTAATCGACCGACAGACTTATAGACACGCATGTCACAATATTGTTCATTAATTAAATCTCCTTGTAAACTTCATTTTATACATACATTAAATTCTCATGGCCAATTCAACGAGCGGTCTTTATACTTACTAAAAAAAATGACATGACTGTTTTTCTGAATCGAGTTTTTATTGTATTCTTGTTATTATTATAAATTTATAACCTTCGCGCGGAGGCCCATGTTCTGGGGAATGCAAAGCAATCATTTCAATAAGCTTGGGATCCGCCTCGTAATCCCATTCAAGACAAATCCATCTTCCCAAAACGAATCACCATTGAAACTTGATCGAGCGCTCAAAATAACCCCAATGGACATTATATGGAAAACATATAAAATACTTCATTTAGTGTATGTAAATGTCGGTGAATGTATTATAAAGTGATAGATCTCCGCGCCAACTGAATAGTTTTCGCTTAATATTTTGTTGAGTAAAGATTATATTTCTTGGGCCTATCGAATTTCACTTGTTAATCAGAACGGTCTCAAGTGTTCCTAGTTCTTTCAGCAACAGACAGTGGCGGATTTCCAGTCTTGGCCGCCCTAGGCCATGTAGTACCAGCCGCCCCTTTCTCAGCTTCCATCATTTTATTTAAAATTGCTCCCTAAGTCCCAACACTCCCAACCCAATATAATTTTTAAGAATACAAATTTTATTTATACAAAATGAACACGTATAGTAAGTACTTACTACCTAATAAAAGAAAACAAAACATATTTCAACGAAAACGGAAAACTACAAATATGTATACAAACAACATTCTGCTGTTGACATAGCACTCTTCAATTACTTATCAATCAACTCAAAAAACAAAACTAAGAACGCACGTAAAATTCAGACTAGGAACGGATGAAATACACAATCAGTCAGAATCAACAATTATTAGTACAAGGTGGCAGTGCGCGTAGGTATAAATTCATAAAACTATTTCAAAAATCCAATTATTCAAGTGATAGCGATTCGAATTTCGAATACCTTGTAAAACTAAGAAAGTGACAATGGCGAATCGCCGGAAGCGGAACGTTTATCAAATTAAAACGCTAAGTATAGTAGTACATACTAGCAAGCAGTACACGTATCAGTAATCTGATTCCGACAGAAGATTAGTTTGTGTTTACAGTGCAGGACTGCACGCCGAATTAGTGAGCGTTTTTTGCACACAATGTTTTATTTTCTTCGGGCCGTTTCTTGTTATCATTCATTCTCATTCATCGGTGTATTTTTTGCCCACTATTGGCCGCCCCTAATATCTGGCCGCCCTAGGCCCGGGCCTAGTGGGCCTTATGGGAAATCCGCCACTGGCAACAGATCTACTTTCGAGCACTAATGATTGTGTACAGTAGGTATTGTTTCCGAAATTATAGTTGACTTCACGCAAACCGACAGTTTTAATTGTAAAAGGTGTACTGTAATTTTTTCCCTAACGTACTACCATTGACTAACGAATGGTACTACTAACCATTGAGTAGTTTTCTATCTAATTAGTAATGGGAGGAGTTTACCTGCACGTTTTCATTTAAATGGACAAATGATGAATATTAAGTGACAGTTTTGGGAGACTAAGATAGCACTAACGAAAGTCTGTGAATTATTATACAGGGTGTCTCACGGTGACCGTCGGATAAAAGTATATCAAGAACTGTAAAAGCTAGAAATTTAAAATTTTGCATATGCGACATGGAGTGTTTAATTTATTAAATAAAAATATTTTCCAAATGGCAGCACTACCGGAAATACCGGAAGTGAGCATCAACATCTTTATTTTAAATACAAACCAAGCAATTTTTTTTCACATTCTGTGTCATAAAATGTTTAGTAAGTATGCTTAAAATAATCGGCGTATTAATTTTGATTGTTGAGAAAAAAAATTTTTTTCATTGAAAAATGTCAAAATCGTGTTTAGGAAATAAAATTGAAAGTCGAAAGTGGTAAAAGTTAGGGAAATGGGATTTTAGGTTCTCAATGTCAAAAGATTGAGACACAATTGTCTGTAATGGATAATAAAAAATTGCCCGCGGTTTGACGTTATTTCCAGGCTTAAGAAAAACTTTAAAAGTCTCTTTTTTTAAATGGAATGCCTATTTAATTATCGGCCCATTCGATGCAGAAATAAATTTTCTTTAAATTGAAATACCATGTTCCTATACCTAAAATCAATGATTACAGAGTTATTTACATTTTTCTAATTAAATTTATAATTACATACTTTACAAAATATGGTTGGCTTTGAAAATTTTCAAAAAATGTTTATTCAAATATTTCTTATGCTTTTATGATGATTTAAAATTGTATCTATGCAACTTCTTGACTATCCAAGGTCTCTTTCCACCGAACAAACAGAACTTTCAGGGAAAACATTAAAATATCCCAATACATTGGTTTCTGCAGCGTCATTGGGGACAATTGGCATTGCCAAACTTCCTGGCGCATTTACTTCGCCCAAATTTAGAAAATTCTTTTCAATCATCCTGATTTTTCGTTCTGTCATTGTAGGTAAATGCGGATATCTTTCGTTAAAGTGTTGAGTGATTCTTTATTCAATAGTTAAAGGTTCTGCAGGTCCGAAAAGTAATACGAGCAGACTCGCCATGAATGTAAAAGAAATTTAGAATATCAGCGTTTGTGTATTCCATATTTCCCAATTAAAAACAGATATTAAGCGCAAAAATCAAAATTCAAACAGATAACACTGATAACAAACGTAAATGTAGCGTAAACTTTCAAACTGATAGCTAACTGACAACTGTCATCATAAGAAACAATTGAATAAAAGTTTTTTGAAAATTTTCAAAGCCAACCATGTTTTGTAAAGTATGTAATTATAAATTTAATTAGAAAAATGTAAATAACTCTGTAATCATTGATTTTAGGTATAGGAACATGGTATATCAATTTAAAGAAAATTTATTTCTGCATCGAATAGGCTGATAATTAAATAGGCATTCCATTTAAAAAAAGAGACTTTTTAAAGTTTTTCTTAAGCCTGGATATAACGTCAAATAGATACGTAACCGCGGGCAATTTTTTATTATCCATGACAGACAATTGTGTCTCAATCTTTTGACATTGAGAACCTAAAATCTCATTTCCCTAACTTTGACCACTTTCGACTTTCCATTTTATTTCCTAAACAAGATTTTCAAATTTTTCAGTGAAAAAAATTTTTTTTCTCAAAAATCAAAATTGATACGCTGATTATTTTAAGCATACTTACTAAACATTTTATAACACATCAGAATGTGAAAAAAAATTGCCTGGTTTGTATTTAAAATAAAGAAGTTGATGCTCACTTCCGGTATTTCCGGAAGTGCTGCCATTTGGAAAATATTTTAATTTAATAGATTAAACACTCCATGTCGCATGTGCAAAATTTCAAATTTCTAGCAATCTAGCTCTTACAGTTCTTGATATACTTCTAACCGACGGTCACCGTGAGACACCCTTATGTTCATGAGTAGGCTCCATTCCATTTTCTCCAAATAACTTTTAGGATGTGAAACAAATGAAGTCGAGGAAACGCAGGAACAATTAGGCGCATTAGCCATAGTGTTCCTATAATGCCTCTTTGTTATTCCAATCCAATAGCCCATTTCCTAGGAGTCTGCCATAGAACAGGGCAAGATGGACCTATCGGATTTTTTAATTTTTCTGGCAAAATTAAAAAGTATAATTTTTAAGCGCCAAACAACACTAACGTACTACTAACAATCGAGTGTGGTTTTGTATCAAACACTATTGATAGGTAGAGTTAAACTGAATTTGTTGCTTTTAACCAGTAGGTAATCAAGGAGCCGAGATGACAATTTGGGACTAGTAGAGAGAACTAACGTGTACGGTACATAATTATTTCTATTTACTCATAGTGTGATAGAGCACTAAATAGCGTTTTTTGTACATTTATAGCGGTAGAGTTCCTTAAAACTAGTGAGAGCTTTGGCAACACCATACACAAATGTAAATTACGATGGAGGATGGGACCTAAGTCCACGCGTACGTAGACCTCATTCGGGCCCTTTGTACTACTCCCCTGCCGGACACACCAAGCCACAGAATGAATGGGTCACCCATCCAAGACTGACCAGAGCACGAGTTGCTTAACTGTCAATACTTGCATGGATTGTGACTATACATTCTGCCGTACTGCCGGCTGACACCATATACTTACACAATAATAAATAAAATTAAATAGTTGAATTACAGTTTTGTGCACTAAAAAGTACCTACTAACGGGCTGATGACAATGACATAATATGGTTCCGTACCTAAAAGTTGATATAAGTATAGAGTTAACCGCCATGTTGATTTTAATGAGTAGCTAAAACTTGGAATAGCAATTTTAGAGCACTAGTTAGTACTAACGTGTACGCTATTAATAAAAAATATGAGATTGGCTCTTGTAAACACAGATGTAGTTTCGAGCACTAAATAGTAGGTAGGTACGTACATGATTTTGTTTCCGAAACTAGACGTATGACAAACTAACAATTCCTTTTTAAATATTTGGGCACTAAATAGCGCTGATCGAGAATAGTATCTAAAACTAATCTTACGTATCGTTAACTGTGAACTGCGCATTTTGATTTTAACGAGTAGCTAAAGAGTTTTAATCACGCGAGGCAGCAGTAACGCATGGCATGAGAATTGTTTCTGTTCATAAATAGTGTTAAGTTCCTCTCTTCCCCCATAGTTTCTGTGTTTCTCTTGTTTATTTTTTTCAAATTTAAAAGGGTGACATTACATACCTATTAGCAACATTTTCAAATTTTTCTGAAAAGTAAACGATGTGCTTTCGATCACTAGCAGCACTAACGAATGTGAATATGTATTTGTATTTTTTTAATTTTTCTTGGACAATTACATAGTTCTACAACCATTTTTGAGCACTAAACAGCACCAAATTACCATTAAAGATCAAATATAGTTTTGTATTTATAACTAGTGATAAATAGGGTAACCTGCACATTTTGGTTTTCATGTACAATTTTGCACACTTGGAATTCCTAACGTTTGGTAAGTGAATTACTTGTGAATTACGTACCCACCCCCAGTTTTTCTTACTTATCAGTACTAACCGACTATTTAAAACTAGTGGAATGTATGGTATGTGAATTACTTCAGTTCATCTATAGTATAAACCAACCCCAATTTTTCCTATTTATCTTTTAGGATGTAGAAGCACTAACCGTTTATTCACAGTTTTCATTTTCCTGAAAATGTAGGAAAGCACAACTGTGTTTCCGAAAATAGAGGTACGATAAAGTCATTTTTTTACCTTACTTGCAAAATTACAGAGTTGGAACAGCACTAACGTACTACAAACGCATCTAACGAGTTGGAGGAGCAATTTAAGGGCACCACGTAGCACTAACATAAAGTATGTTAATTATTCTCTTCAGAAATGGGAAGTGGTCCATCTCAGTTTCATCTTTTAAGATTTTGAGAACAATCTCATACACCTCCACTGAGATAGGGGACCCACGGAGGAAGCAACTTAGTACTAAAAAAAAATACATAAAGTGAAAACATTTTCGAATTTATTCCTCGCGAAAAATCCAAGGTGATAATAAACATAGTAAAAGGTGTTCCTCGCGTAAAACACCTACAGCACAATCGTAAAAATAAAGTACTTCCTGAACCCAAAAAAAAAAAGAAGTTTCAGGTTATCCTTGACCTGACGCGTCCAGTTTTTTAAACAATTGACACCAACAAAATTGCAGTAATTACCGATTGAAAATTAGCAGAAATAAAAAGTGATGACACCGCGTTGATGACTAACAATCTAATATAAATAAACCTTCCAAGTGGTTTCAATTTATTTGTTTTATTATGGTATATTTTTACTTAGTGCAACTAAATTAATTTATTTATTATATTAGTTTATTATATAATTTGAATAAATGCATTTTCATGGAAAGTTATAGCGGAAGTTACCGATGACCATATGGCGTGCCCATTTACTAAAATAGAAATTTATTATATTTAAGTACCTAAGTTATGAAATCTTCAGTTATTATTATTCATTGACACCTTCCTATTGTGATTTTCGCGTGATTTTTCCAAACTACTAAAAGTGGGTGACACCAATTATATCATTAGAGCGATGTAGAACGTTAACACAATATACGACTCACTCTGTAAACCATGCGATGAAAATCGACAAACTGGAAAGAAGAATGCAGTCGTTTTTTTTATTTTCAGTCACTTTCTCGTATATTGTAACAGTTTTATTTCCGTAATGGAAATTTACAAGATATTTAATTGAATAGCGTTGTTGTGCTTCTTTCGCAATTCAATTTCGTCGCTTGGAAAAAACCAAAGTACAATAACTATTCGCGATCTTTTCCCATATTCATATAAATCGTGGAACTAAGTAAGTAAATGTTGTTAAATTTAATAATTTAGATTCAAAAGTCAAATAATGTTGTTGTCTTGGTTCGCGCGCGAATAATCTAACATCAAATTTGAATAATTTTCTCTTATTTACATGGTTATATTTTTCAGGAAACTGATGTTTTTAAAATGGTTTGGCAACAATGTAGGGTATTGTATTTCCTAATACTGTATTCGAAGCATGAAACGTACTATAGGTGGTGCAATTTCAGTCTCAAGCACCTACCAGAGAGAATTGGGGATACGAATTAGAAGAATCCAGAGGTACACAATAGGTCTGTGTAGGGATTGATTTTTTGTAACCGTGCATTCTTGGAAATTTTGGCCACAAAATGAAAACTCAAGATGGCATATTTGTACGATCGGTTCGACGGCTATTTCCTATGGAACTGGATTGGGAGGATAAGAATCCTCACCAGAAGACCAGAAGAAATAGTAAAATTGGAAGTAAGTTTTTCACTCGGTTTTTCATTTGGGATAAATTACGTTGGCAGAGATTTGGTGGGAAACATTGTCGAATTTCAAATGTCTTCTATTACAATAATGGCGGCCAGTGCAATAAATGGGTTTTAACTATTTATGAGATTCAACTGTGGCAATTAGTATATAACTTTGCCAATCACAACCATAAAAAGGTTCCACATTGAGAAGATGAGAAATTGGCTACCAAGGGATTTCCAACCGAGGCAAAGTTCTCTTAGTTTTCGAAAACCTGAGACAACCAGTGTGACTTGGTTAACAGCCTTCAATATAACCACCGTCAAAGATAACTATGAAAAGGTACGGAAGAACACATTTGAGCCGCACCACATATGCAATGAAAGCGGATGCACAACGGTTCATAATCTCCTCGAAATTTGGGCACGTAAGACAACTGGCATTTAGAGACCGATTTTCTTCTATTCCGTCAGTTTATCACCGAATCTGAAGTTTTGGATTAACATCATATCGTTCACAACTTGTGCTTCCTTTCACTACGGAAGATTGTCGGCAACGGTTACAATTGTGCAATGGAAGATCTCATTGGAGTCTTGAATGGCGTCATATTACCTTTAGTGACGAATCTAGATTTTGTTTAGGCATGCACGACACGGTCACATCAGAAGACCAAATCTTCAATTTACGATCTCCCTTGGTGTTCATTGGAAGCAATATATAACAACACTACGGTACGTATATTGAGAAAGTGGTTGGAACACATTTTCTGCCATACTTACAAAAGCTCGAAGATCCATTATTCCTTTTCCTTGAACGTCTTTTATGACGAACAACCCCTACAGCCGCAATCGGAAGACTTTGGGGTCCATCCCAAAAGGCTGTCCTGTGGCTGTACACCACCGTTATAAGACCGTTGTTCTGTTATGGAGCAATTGTCTGGTGGCCTAGAACCAGACTATCCACAACCAAAGCACTTTTCAACCATGTGCAAAGACTAGCGTGTCTTGCGTGCACGGGCGCAATACGAACAACCCCTACAGCCGTCATGGAAGCCATCCTGGGTCTGCCTCCACTGGATCTCCACGTGAGAGGGCAGGTCATACTGGCATCCTTGCGTCTGAAAAATGAAGGGCTGTTGAACAGAAAAGGCCACTCTCGAATTCTGGACGAGGCAGTCAAGCGATACCTATACTAGAAGGACGACCTGATTCACTCATCCCTCGATTTATACTAGAGAAAAACTACCACATCTTCTTTGATGTGGAAGTGGCATCTCAACCAGACATATCCATCTTCACGGATGAATCTAAAACAATGGAAGGAATAGGCACCGGAATTGAACTGAACTTAGAATATGAGCCAAGTACTAGGCAAAATTTCGACAGACAGAACTAGCAGAAATAACGCTTAGTGGAAAAGCAATTCTTATGCACAGCGTAAAGAATAAAATCATTACAATCTCCAGTAACAGCAGAGCCGCTCTGCAGGCACTAGGTCAATACAAATTCACCTCTAGGCTGGTTTTCGAGTGTCACCAGATACTAGACAGCAAGTGACAAACAGCAATACCCTTGAGCTTGTATCGGTTTAAGGGCATGCTGGAACAATAGACATTGAAAAGCCTCAAAACAACCGTTTTATGGTCCAGAGTCGGCCCTTCCACTTACAGTATCAATTATAAACGACTTAATAACCCAAGACACCCAAACCCAGCACAAGGCTAGGTGGAACTTGATGTTAGACTGCGCCACGCGAGAGAGGCCTTCAGAGGACCATCTCGTAGTCTGGCGCGCTTCTCTACAGGGATATCCAGAGGAAACCTGCGACTACTTGTAGGTACACTTTCTGGATACTGTAAACCGCGCATGGACTTGGTAGATTCGCCATCCTGTAGAGTGTAGAGGATGCTGCACAGACGACGAGACGACGCAGCACATACTATGTGAGTGTCCCGTACTTGTGTGTCGAATTGAGAGGATCCATGTTGTGGGAATCCTGGCCGGACATGGCTAAGATTAGAGCCGCTTCCCCGTCCAGCATCCTTAGGTTTATCTCACGTGTGGGATAGCTTGAGTGACGTTGCGACGTCGAATATGACTCTAATCAATAGCCCAAAAGCCCGAATAGGTGGCCTATGTGCACGTGAACTCCCCCCCCCCCCCGCCACCCCCACCCCATCGAAATGTAGAACCCAGAACGTCTTTTAACAGGACCAGATTCAATTTTTGCCCTGGTTTCTAAGATCTCTGGAGATCTTTCTTCCATTGAACATGTATGGGACAAAATGGGTAGAAGGTTGCGAAACTTGCAGCATCCAGCATCCTCCTTTGACTTTGGAGGCTGTAAAAGACATGAGGTTCAACTTGCATGGCAAGCAAATACCACCTTATTCGATCAATGCCACGTCGTGTAAATCAAAGTGCAAGTAAATCAGAGAAGCCCCACGGCACAAACAATGATTATAAAATGTTTCTTAACTAGTAAAGGTTTTCCTCCCAAATTTTAATCATTTATTATTATTAATTATTATTATACTAAAACATCGGTGAATATTCCCACCCGCCTTCTCGGTGTTGCAATTTCTCACCGGCAATCACTCAGTATATTCGTTTCTCGCATCACGAAGATAGGACTTACATTTCAATTACCATTACACAATCAAATTAATTCAAAATAATTACTTTGTACCAAAGAAATTTGAGTATTTAAGCTATAGACATACCTAGATTTCTTACTGTAATATTGAGGTGCGTACCTGTACCTACATTAATATTCAAAACGAAAATGATGCAACTTGCCAATAACATCCTTTTTTCAAACATTACTGACACACATTTCGTTACCATAAAAAAGCGAAATGAATCTCACTGTAATTGAATATTCAAATCATCCCAGTTCATCGCACTTTTAAATTTGACAAAATGAACTACGGAAACCGCGCTCAGTGCAATATAAAATGAATAGAATAATAAATGTAGCTCATCGCACAGAATTTACCGATTCAATAGCAATAATGGTTTTTTTTACATACAATTGCATAAGTGGATAGGTAAATAAAAAAAGCATTTAACGTATGTATTATAAAATCAATGAGACATTGACACCTGGTGCTTTCTTCATCTACATATTATTATAATCCAGTTTTTAGTTCGCTGCAAAATGATTACACTCACGACTCACCTGTTAGTTAAGCAAATTAAGTTCAATTAATTTCATCGGTTGATGATGGGATGACTCATTTTTTCAATGAACACTTTCACTTTAAATGTTAATTAATGTTCTTAAGCACAAAAGTACATTATAAATGAACAATTCAACAGATAAATCCGCCCACATGTAGTAAGAGCAACATTCACCTACAACACTATTCCAGCTACTGGCGACGGTTTTTTTTTGTTCTCTTTCAACGATACCGCCACTGCCACGAGTTGCGCGTTTAATTACATTTTACCTGCGCAATCGGCGATAATGTTGGCTTTTCCCAGAGACGAAGAAGGGTCTTTCCTTTCCGTTTGTGATCTAGTTGCTCGAACCGAACATTTCGAAAGAAAAAAATAGACGAGGGAAAAAGCGTGAAAATAAGAAATTCATGACGTTCTACTCAGTTTGTTAGGGATGTTCAAAATTTCCCATTTCCAAAATCAATATGTAGAATTTTGGAAAAATAGATAAATTTGATTTTCGTTTTCTTTCACGATTGAGATGGAGCACTGCCGTCGAGACGGCAGTCGATGGAGGCACCTTTCATTTTTACATCTCTCTACCATTCTGTTGAAGGTATAGTGAGACTCGTACTCACTAGATAGCGCTGGCGGAAATTTTTTTAAAGCGATCGTATGCACACCGAAAGTAGGCCATTCCTGCTTCGCGTAATCGCGCGTGTTGCCTACCTTCCAGGATAGTATGGCGGATTCGCGTTTGGCTTAGAACATATTGTTCTAAGGCGTTTGGTGATTCTTTAATACTGATGACAGTTTGAATTTCGCGCGTACGATTCTAGTGTTTTTTACGATGTTGAATTGGCGGTGAAATATTTTTAGTTATTTTATTTGATCTTTTTTGACATCAGTGCCGTCGTTAATTTATTGTTTCCTAATTTACTTATACATTCTGTAATATCAACGTTCTGTAAAATAGATACTTTTATACTTTATTCAATAAAATGTTACTATCGTAACAGTGCTTAATGTAAATGTAAAATTTGTTGTAAAACAGCAGATTTATTTGTAAATTAGAAACAAATTATTAATTAAGAGACTGATACTACATACACCACTGGAATTAAATTAATAGGTGTTTTCTTTTTGCATTTTGTGGTACACTTAAGGCACCTCTGTCAATACACACCATTCGTTTTATAAAATAATTTGACTCAGTTCTCAATAACCCTATTCGTTTTAAAAGCTTTATTTAAGTTTTATATTAACCTGAGGCAGAAATGTCTTATGCCGCAAGGTGCTTCAATCACGTGATAATTGTGCATTTGCCTAACCCTGTGGCACACCTGTGGCGGTGCAAAAAGAAAACACCTAATGACAATCTATTTATTACCAACCTTCAAAATTTTTGGTTTTGCGGGAAATTCAAACTGTCATCAGTATTTCAGTGTTACACATCGATAAATAGGTGTTTTCTTTTTGCACGTTATGGTAGACCTAAGTCAGCTCTGTCAATAACACACCATTCGTTTTATAAAAATAATTTTACTCAATTTTCAATAACCCTATTCGTTTTAAAAGCTTTATTTAAGTTATATTAACCTGAGGCAGAAATGTCTACATGACGCAAGGCACTTTAATCACGTGATGATTGTAACTTTACCTAACCACAGACCTAACCTGTGGCGATGCAAAAAGAAAACACCTATAATTCGTTCATTATGAAAATCTTTTATGTGTACATAGGACAAGTGAGCCTCCACGTGTTCTGTGGAGCCTCCCTGCTTGAGCAGATATAGAGAAAAGAAAACATGTCGGTAAGCGGATGAATTTTTGATGGACCATTGTTTTCTTTGAAATTCAAATTCAATGTAATGCGCTTTTCTTGGCGCCAATGTAGTTTCAAAATATTGATCTACTACGATACGAAATGGTACAGGAATCCCTATCCAACCATGTTCACTAATCACTACGTTGGTCGTTACTCGTTGGCATAAAATTGGAATTTTCCTTCTTCTTTTTTCTCCTGTCTTCATCCTACAATTTACCTCTATATTATTGTTTTCAGGTGAAAATTATGCGAGTTGTGAAATATACAGGGTAAGCCATTGAAAAGGAAACACGCCTGTTTTTCTTAAAAAAAAGCTCGGACACGTCGATTCTTAATTTTTGGGGGACAACTATTAATGTCAAAGTTGACATTAACATATCAACCCTCTAGCCCCAGCAACCCTAACTCAAGAATTTAAATAGGGAAAGGGGGTCGAGCGACCACTCATTTGAAGCGTCTTTCAATTCTCCAACTGTTTTATTCAATTTTTTTTTGCCCCGATGAAAAGCACCCTCCAGATTAACTAAGGTGGGGGTGTTGTTTAGGAAAAATCCTGAAACACGCCACCTTTGACATTTGGAACGGCATATTTTGATGTCAAATTTGACTTTGTCAGGTGAACCCCCTCGGCGTGCCAACAACCCCCGACAAAAACTAAAATTACGGTAAGGTGGTCGAGTGACCCCTCATTTTAAAGGTCTCTTGATTCTCTATGTGAGTGCATGATTTTTTGTAGGTTTATAAAAATTTTAGTCTAGAAAAAAATTTAAACATCAAAATTCAATTTTCATCAATTCAGCAAATGATCATATTGTGCACCACCAACTTCAATACAACGATAAAAATTCTGCTCGAAACGTTAATTCCTTACATTTTCGAGGATGTGGCGTAATTTGGCGGCATTCTTCAATAATGCGTCGACGCAACTCTTCCAGAGACCCTGGTTCCGTTGCGTAAATTTTACTAAAAAATTGAATAACACTAATTTCGGCCATGCTGTCGCATAGAGAACTGAAAGACGTTTCAACGTTTCAACTCCCTTTCCCTATTTAAATTCTTGAGTTAGGGGTTGCTGGGGCTAGGGGGTTGATCTGTTAATGTCAACTTTGACATCAAAAGTTATGCCCCAAAAATCAAGAATCGACGTGTTCGAGCGTTTTTTTAAGAAACCGGTCTAAGTGTCCCAAAACAGGCGTGTTTCCTTTTCAATGCCTCACCCTGTATAGAAGGGTATATCTTGGGTCAACTTTTTCGAATGCATCTCACAGGTCACCCTATGAGATCCAACCATCACCGTATCACCCTTACGATAAACAACTGTCACTATTAGCACAAGCACCTAGATCGTAAAAAAAAACCATGGGAAATCCTAGGCACAACCTAGCCAAAGTTACCTGTGCCACTCGCATTAGTGAACATAGGAAAATTCTGATGAGTCCGACTCTGCGACATAGTAGAACACTTCCTAAGAGTCAAACAATCGCATAATGAATTGTCGAGATTGGGAACGTGTCTTACATCCTTACCTGGGACGCTAAATAAAGGACCCCTGTGTACGTCGAAAACCTTCCTTAATAAAAAAATCTTCTCGCGCAATAACAGAGACCCACCACACGAATCGAGGTACCTTCTCAATTACCAACTCTGTTCGGAAGAAACTTCACATCACCTGACTGACTTACCATCTTTACCAATAATGTGAAGCTAAACTAAAAAATGACATTCAATGGTGTGTAGATTAGTATTACCCCATTTAGACATTTAGAGCCTTCCCCTTTTAAATAACAAATATGGACCCTACCAATTTATGAGACTCTCTTCTCTCCCAAATTCTTTTAACAACACCTACAAAATCTTTAATTAATTACTTCATGAATTAAACAGCCTCCCTCCATCCTGTAAAAAAGCGATCATCACCATTAACAATGCCCCATGCAAGCATCTTCGGCCCCACAGCAAACTCTTGAACGTGCTCTGCTGAAGATACCTCAAGCTGAGCTCCGCCATGCAACCCTTACATGACCTTCCAGCTGACATGGACCATGTACTGTACAACATAAAAAAGAAAGAACCAAGTCCTTTTCCAATTTTTTGTTCCATATCCTATAGAAAATGCTACATACAGTTGGTCCAGGGGATCTTTGCAGGTATGGCCGCCATCCAAAATGTATGAATCAAGATAAAATATTAAATCAGCAACATGACCCATCACAAAATATATTTGTTTGTCAACAAATTTAACACAAAAAATCGAGGAACAAATATAAACAAACAAAATGACAATTTATTTGGTGGAAATGGTATGGTAACACTACTGAAGTCAAAATAGAATTGGTATCCATACAGTGTAAGCTAACTTATGCTTCTACACACAAACTAAACTGGTATCAACATATTTCTGAGCTTTCAACACACACATATAACAAGTAGTGTAGCATCTATCTTTGTTTCTGATGCGTAATAAGAATCTAAATTGTGAGGACCTATATTGTTGAATATTTCATACAACGGGAAAGATCCCCTGGACCAACTGTATAAATAAATCACTCCATTATTGTTGTAAACTAACCACCAACATTATAAGTATCCAATTATAATAAACTCATTTCATTGGATTTGAGCAGGAAGAGAAGAGAGAGGAGAACCTCTTTCTCAAGGGCCTTAGGTATTAACTGAGCCACACTGGGTAGGAGCAGTACAGGTGAACTGTTCAAGGTAATTATTTGCACCAAGTCGTTTCAACTTTTTCCCTATAAGAGAGTATTACCGGACAACTAAGAAAAGCTATAACATAATGAGCGCAAGACAGTAAATTGTTTAAAAATTCAATAAATCAATAAGGTAACAGAAATAAATTCTACACTTTGATCTGTGTCTTAGGTTGAGAAGAGGATTCACTTCGTTAATATTTTTTCCATTTATTACTGGCATACATTAGACACATGTACTTATGTATTGAGTATTATACATACGATCCTCCCAACGCCCCGGAGTCAGTATGATAAAAACGACTTCCGGGGTTGGACCGTGACAAAGTTGGAAAAGTCAACGTTTCGCCCTTCGGATTCACTTCGTTAATATTTTTTCCATTTATTACTGACATACATTAGACACATGTACTTATGTATTGAGTATTATACATACGACCCTCCCAACGCCCCGGAGTCAGTATGATAAAAACGACTTCCGGGGTTGGACCTTGACAAAGTTGGAAAAGTCAACGTTTCGCCCCAAGGGCGAAACGTTGACTTTTCCAACTTTGTCACGGTCCAACCCCGGAAGTCGTTTTTGTCTTAGTAGTTTGGTATGTGAAATTAATTAGTGCATTTACATTACAATACTCGCATGTTATTTATACCATAATCTATATTGTATATAGACTGTGTTTATACATCCTTTCAAATCAGGTATATAATAAACAGTTATCCACCTCTCTTTCAATTATTCAACAATTAACAATAAATTCGTTATGTATATGTTTTGCGACTTCTGTACATCTTTATTTACAACTGTACATCGGTACATTTAAAGTTGTTAGGCACTGGAGTTTAATCTACACAGAAGTTACAATGTGACTAGTTAATATTTAATGACTTAAAAAAAAATAGTAAAAATAATTACCAGTAATAAGATGTTATAAATAAGTTTAAAATATACAACTAATACATAATACAAATCATAATCGTAACATGTAACTCAACCTAGCGAAATAACTTACTAATGGTGGTTGGTTTTTAAATAAGTTAAAATGGGATGTAAGAAAAATAAGAATAAGTACTTGTATGTTTGCCAACCAAAAATTCAATGCGACATTAACAAGTGTTAATATATTATTTATATACCATGTAATAATCAACAACTTCACAATATTGCTACATTGAAATGTGTTATTGCAAGATAATGACAAAACATTTTAGATCATACATGATATGATAATAAAGGCAGTCTTATTCATTGTTTTAATACAACGTTTGCCACAAACGAAATGTCACTCTCGAGCAATAAACAATAAACTGTTAATATATATATTAATCTGATTCGATTTTCATTACTGTTTTAATACAATTTACCTATTTTTTTGACTATATCCTTAATTAATAGAAAAAATATTGATATTCAGATAGAAACATTTATCGTGAATCTTTTTAATGTTTTTCAACCATCAGTCTCCCGTAATTTAAAGACGAATAAATAACCATTCAGAAAATATGTTACAAACATAAACTGATATTTTACCACAGCCACTGTACTATCAAGTTACATTCTTTGAGTCAGTTTTTTTTTTTCTCCTTTTAATATAAGCATATTGAAAACTGTACATAAAAGGTTTTAGCACGCACATATCTCAATAGTTGCTAAAATGGAAATTTTTAATTGTATTAGAAAGAAAGGTTAATTGCACGACACTTGAGCAAAGAAAAACATCGTAAAATATGTTGCTAGCATGTTGAGGAGTCCCACAATCTGTTGTTGAGATGTATTTGATTCGGAGGCAGAGGTGCTTGCTGTTTATTACAAGCTATAAAAAAATTAAACTGTTCAGTACTTATGTTCCAAACGGTAACTGGCAGTTTATTGGCACTCCACGTACTTTTATCAGTTAGTTAGTTGGGTGGCTTGTGTTAAGACATAAGTTTCTAGTAATTGATGCCCAAATTGTTTCATACGATGTCCAGGCAATCTTCCGAAATCCGATGCAAATGCATACAGAGGAAGGAAACTTTTGGTTCGCCATGGAAAAACCTCATGGAGTACAAAGTGTTTCAAAGCTTGTAAATCATCCACATGGGAATTTTCGATTTACTTAACTCGACAATTTTCAAAGTGTGTTACATAAAGTTAAGTAATACAATTTCAATTGTATACCATAAGAGGAAAGTATTAAAATTGAGCAGGAATTTTCTACCACATCAAATTTCCAAACTTTGACAGGCAGGGAAATTTCAGAATTCCATCACTTCAGGTTTTCAGTAGGGATTCAAGATTTCAACTTTTCATGACAAGATCTCTTCAGAATATGTGATTTCAGAATTTAGATTTCAGGACATTCAAATTTGAAAAATGTAAGGTGGAAAAGATTCATTGGTTGAAGGATTTCGGGTTTCAAAATTTCTGTAACCTTTGAAAATTCCTTTATTTCAGAACTCAATATTAATGAAAACTGTGCATTCTTAAATTTCACAATTCAGTTCGTATTTCAAGTATCCAGATAAATAACAAAAACAATAAAATACAAGACATAAAACGCTTAACATATACAAACCATTGATAAAAGATCGCAAGCTTACAAAAAACACAAAAATAAGAATTTATAAGACATTAATCATACCCACAGTTATATACGCAGCCAAAACAATGAGATTAACAAAGAAGAATGAAGAACAGCTTAGAAGATATGAAAGAAAGATCTTAAAAAGAATATTGGACACAGTGGAAACAGGAGAAGACGAGTATAGAGTGAGGATGAACAAAGAAATAAACAGCGAGATAAAAGGATGAAAAGTTAAAGCACAAAGGATACAATGGCTGGGACATGTAACGAGAACAAACGAGAATAAAATGATCAAGATAATAACCAATTGGGAATCAGAAACGGCAAGATCAAGGGAAAAACACAAAAATAGATGGAAAGACGAAGTCCTTGAAGACTTAAAAAAGATGAATGTGAGGAGATGGAGGGAAAAAGTCACAAATAGAGAGGAATGGAGCAAAATAGTAGCAAATGTCAAATCAGACCAGAACATCTGACACTAATTATGTTTAAAAATAAGCACTAATCCCGATAAAGGATTAAAGAGTTCAAAAGAGCGCCAAAGATTCCCAAAGGACTTAAGGCTTAATATACAGGGTGTCCGGGAAAAAGTGGGAAATCTCTCGAATTCAGACAAAGCATGGAAAAATAAGATGACAAGTTCCTATAAAATTTTTCCCTACAGACCTTCCCTGCGGATGAAGGACAACCCCTGGCACTCCTTCTTTCTTAAATAACTTTCAGAGAACTCAATATAATTTCATAAAAATTTTATATGATGGACACTAGTAAGAACCACTTAAAATGGTGTCTTATGAAACATATTTAGCTTTTCTAGTTTATCAGGGGCGGGCTAAGTTTTACACATTGATGCTTAAATTTTTAACACCCTGTATGATAAAGAGTTCTAAATTACAAAATCTCGATGAAACTTAACCTGAACCTTAATTCTGAGTTTACAGATCTTAAGAAACAAAAACTATAAAGCTGTAAAGTTTTTAAATCATGAAGTACAAATGATCCCTGTACTGTTTCAGATTACAGAGGTCACGTACACCTACAATAAGGTGTGAAGCCCTCTATTAGGACTTATTACAAAACATTTTACCAGCAAAACTTTTATCACAATATTTGGTGCCCCAGTACACCTCTGCATCAAATTTCAAAAGGCCATCTAAAAGGGTTGATTGCAGGTTACTTAAGAAACACCGGAGAATATTTTAACACAAGCCACTTCACTAATTGGAACACTGTGTAAGTACTATATACAGTCGACGTCTTTGTTCACATTAACTATACTACTTTCCAGTTATTCAGAGTTGTAATGATTGAATGATTTTATATAAAGCAAACTACGTTGGATAAATAACAAAAGAGTAAATAAATGAATGTATATAGTATAAGCAGTCTAAGCAATGTACACGACGCATTCCTTCTAAGAGTGCACTCATACAACTTGATAGGTGTGTTTGTTGTACCCACATTTTTATTATAATAGTGTACTTAATTTAGCAATGGCAGTGCTGTTATACTTTTTTTTAGTGAAGTGTAAATGAAATCTACCTCAGTGTAATTATAGAGTGTCATTAGTGTAATCTACACATCCACTTGCCTACACTTTTTAGTGTAGTATCAAATATTGCAGTGTAGTAGCACAGTCTACATCTTTTTATAATAGTGTATGTTATCTATTGCTTGGTTAATTTGTGTGCTGCACTAAATATCACTGGATGTAGCATAAACGTGCTCTATTAATTATTGTACTATATTGGAGTAATGTATACCTCCACTCACCTACACTTTTTAGTGTAGCGTAGTTTACTATGGCGTTGTAGATAAAGTGAACAATAGAAAAAATGCAATGGTGTACACTGCTTGACAATAATATTCACAAAACCTGCTTTCTCCCACGCCTTATGCAGGTTTTACTGTATTAATGTATATACACGTTACCTTTGTAAGTTAAAACAATACTTTTTGGCATAATCTACGCAAAGCAACAGCGGTTAGTTAAAGTCTCCTTTTTTTAGAGAGATTTTAAACAAATCGATGAGACTACTGATGAATAACAAAGAAAGGGAAATCATCCATCACCACAAAGTCAAAAACAACCGGTTGCTTCATTATAAAAAAAAATACTAATCAAGTAGCAGCCGTTACTTAAACAATAATGCCATGCATCCAAAAGTTTAAGGCCATGCAATATTCTTCTCAACATGTCTCTGTAGAAAGAAAAAAAAAATAAAATTATAAGAACGTAATTAGCTGATTGAATAAGAAAATGATTGTGAACAAATTGTTAGTAACAATGAATTGTAAGAGCATGCAAACGAAAAGATATGATCGTATACGTACCGCTTCGGTTAGAATACAATTTTAATACATTTCTGTAAATGTTCGGACGAGGAAATTGGTCCACCGTCCGAAATTCGTTTTTGAATTTTTGATCTAAATCGATAAATAGCGTTCTACGACTCGCCGCCGCGTCTCTCATAGAAGAATGTCGGGGAGGTGGTGGCGGTGCGTTCAAATTTGATAAGGGAACCTATAAACGATTGTTCAATCGAAGTACGTTGTTTCGCTGTAGTTACTTACAGCAGGAGGTGCTCGCATCGGAACTTGAGGCTGTGGAGCCGTTCGGTGTGGAGGAGGAGGTGGGGCGTGATTTGGAGGTTGCGGTATTGTGTTTGTGGGGGGAGGCGGAGGAGCATGGTTTGGAGGTTTGACGGGTACTGACTTACTAGGAGGCGGAGGTGGGGTTTGCTGTGGAGGAATCGAGGGAGGTGGAGCGGTCGGTCTGCCGTTTAGTGTCGGCCGTATTCTTGGTCCCATGTTTTGTACGACAGCTTTATCCAACACTGATGATAGATTTCGAACGGTTCCAAATTTTGCGTGGCAATCGTCAGGACTTTGAGGGGAAGGTGATCTGGGACTTCGCATACTTTGCGCTCTGCTTATACTGGATGGTTTCCCGTTAATCATTAATCTTTTTGGTGGCGCTTGTGGTTTACCTAAATAAATTGATATAATACGTCTTCGTGGGAAATATTTCAAATTGTACCGTTTAATACAGAGGGTGGTTTTGGTGCTAAGTGAGGTTTTCTATTAGTCGGCCTTGCGGGTAAACTATTATTACTAGAAATAGTTTCTGTTGAATCAAATACTGTCAAATTGGCACTACTATTAGCTTTTCGATGTAATGTACTAGAATTTATATGCAATGTGCTGAAATTTAATGGTGGTTGAGGTGATGTCGGCGTTTGTTGCGGGCTCGGTGATTTATTATGGGATTTATGTAGCGAACTAGTATTTACATGTAAACCATTTGAACTTCCATTTCTCGCATGGTATGACGGTTTACCAGGACTTTGTACAAATTCGGATCCCAGCTGAAAGTCAAAAACATCTCATTATTTCCAATTTAGCTCACAAAAAAAACCTTATACACATAAAAATAAAAATTTTGTTTCATTGGGAATCGTACCGCCCACCTCTAAAAATAGGGTTCTGTTTGTAAGCAATTTTTTATGCAAGAAAAATAGAATCCATATTGGTTATTAGACTTACTCGCTTACTAAATTCCAGGATAAACTTGGATTAATTGTATGATAACTTCACACAAAACTACCGTGTTCATTAACACATAATTTAATAACACTTTCTAGTAAGAGGTTAAAAATATTTCTAGTTCTGTTATTACATAAACTTCCTACCTTAATTAAGCCAATTTTTCCAAGGTAAATGCCATAAATAGATTATACCTATTTCCTTTTGCACATAAAGCTAATGGGATAAAAATAACGTAGTGAAGGGTTTAAGATTAACGTCTCCTTATTACAGACAAAGAAAACATCCAAACACACAAAAATCAAGTGATCAAAACGGACAGAAATAAAATTAACACTTGTCGATTGATTACATGGAACCTGTAATTCCAAGTGAAAATATTTTAAAATTTGAATTTCAAAAAATAATAGCAATTACACATTCAATTGTTGAAATTATTTACATTTACGTATAAGATGTATACCAATGTAATATGTTGATGTATTGAAAGTAAAACATTTAAATTGTGAAGTTTCTTTCTGCAGCTAGGTATGTGTTTAAATTATCTGCTGCGGAATTGCTTTGACAATTACATAATATTATTAACCTTACTTGCATGTCTTTGGTTGTAATCAGTACCTCCCCACTATACTTTGGCTTGGGTCTTTTCGCCATACTGGAACAAACATATTGCGGCGATAGCCAAGAACGAACTACACCACTAACCGTTTTTCCTCAGCAACAAACACTTTTTCCTCAGGAATGTCCAAAATTTTGGGGACAGCGATGACCAAAATTTACATTTATATTTACATTTATTTATTTATATCAACTTCTATGGGAAAACAATCAAAACATATTGTGATTATCAGAAATAAGTAAATTTTATGGAGAGGCCAGGGAGGGTAGGGGGATGAAGTGAGAAAAACACAATGTATGTTATAACATGTCCCCTTTAACATCAAATTTGACTTGCATAATTTTGTATGTTGGTTGTATATTTTGACCTAATGGAGGTGTTGTAGCTCAAAAACATTTAAAAATCATGTTGCTGCTGCCATCTAACGTTTGTTAATTAAAATGCAAAAACAAACACTAAGCAATAATTGTTAAATAAGTGGTCCAAATGAAATTTATCACCAAAAAGTACCTAAAGGGGAGGTTGTGAGCGTTTTAATTACTTATCCTATAACCCCTTTGGTGTCATCGAACCTTCAGAGATGTCTTTTAACAGTTCAACAATACAAGTGAGAAAAATGCAACTTTGCAAATGAAAATACTATTTTCCAAGGCAGTTGACATGGTTTTGTTTTTAAACTTATCGGTACTAAGTATGCATCTTTAACATCTCAAATTGGAGCAAATATATTATATAACACCGCAATTATTATCTAACTCACTTAAGTAATCACAAACCAACAGATAAGGAAAGTTTTGTTTTTGCAATAATCAGCGGTTCAGTGGTGGTGGCAGTCCATAGGTTTTTTTTATGTTATGATTTTCCTAAATGGTATTAATGGAGAAGGATTAAGTCAAATGGCTCACTCTATCACCTTTAAATAAGGATACCTTTTTGTGGGGAAAGCTATGGAAATGTATTTCCCACAAATAGATAAAAACAAAACAATTAGGACTAAGAAAGCACAAAACTACTCCTCCAAAAATTAATTTTTCTTTTGCTTTACTATTAAATCAAATCGTACAAAGTTCTCCTGAAAATTTTGGTCAGAAAAAAGGGTTTTTCCCTTTCCTCTTCCTTATTTTAGAATTTCGGAAGTTCTATTACCTCCTAAAATATTTATATTACTGGTCTCTGTACAAAACATTAAGAGATGAAAATCATTAATTATGGTTGAAATGGTGACAGATTGTCGATATGAGTCTGCGCTTATAATAAATTTTATTATCATTACTATACACTGTGTCCGTAAAGTATGGAACAAATTCATTTTTAGATAAACAGACCATTTTAAGAAATAATCCTGAAACACGTCGATTTTTGATTTTAATTTACCGTATTTTAAAATAATAATCTAATATACAGGGTGAATTTCTTTCGAGTAATGACGTCACCGCCATTTTTTTAAATGGAACATCCCCATTTTGTTTCAATTTTCGGATTACTCTAGCTGAGCTGATTCCAAAAATGTATCACATGTTGATTCCAATTGATACAGGGTGGACAAAAATAAATAGTTTTGTGTACCAAACATGTTTGGAAACAGCTCATTTTTATTAACCCTCGGACGGCCGAAATAATTTTAGTAACGCGGAAGGCCGAAATGGGTCACTAGTGACCCACTGTTTTTTTTTATTGTTTTTACATCAATTTACATCAATAAAGTCTAAATTATTATTATATAGCACTAACAATTATTTTCACATCGATAATAACACTGTAATCCACACAAAACTGCAAATAATACAAATTCGTTTACATAAGCGGCATAATAATTACACCGCTCACAGTATAACGCGAAGAGCCGAAACCGGGTCTCGGGTGACCAAACCGCTGTATCTCACGTACGAGTACATTTTTTTCCACGAAATTTATTCTACAGAATCTTTATAACAGTTTCCAGGAATACATAAACGCTTAATCCGGAATTTGCAAGAACGGCAAAATTATATAAAAAAAATTAAAATGTGGGTCACTTGAGACCCGGTTTCGGCCGTCCGAGGGTTAATCTAAAAATGTAACAAACTACAGGGTGTTACCTTTAAACCAATTGCCGCTAGACAACAAGTATTTTTGATAATATTTTTTATTTATTTTTTTTTTATTTTTTTTATTTTTTATTTACTGCCTGCGAATCAACAGTGTTGACAGACATTGTCAAAAAAATTATTAAAAACATTATGTATTGCATATTATATACGTATATCAAGTTAAAAAAAACGTTAGACATTAACATTCATACACTAACTTATTTCATAAAATTGTAGTTGTAAAAACACTTAGTTACGAGGTAATTTTTGAGCCTTGTCTTGAATTGATGATTAGATTTTGTCTTTTTTATGTCGGATGGGAGTGCATTGTAAGTCATTATGCAGTTGTAGAAAGGACTTTTTTCATATTTTGAAGAACAATGAAATGGTACGGTGAGGGTGTCACCGTTCCGTGTGAAGTAGGTGTGGTTTTGATTTAGGGGTAGGAAGTAGCTGTAGTTTGTGTGCACAAAGATACATAGTTTGTAAATATAAATGCAAGGAAACGTAAGTAAGCGATTGTTTATAAATGATTCCCTATGTGATGTTAGAGGCTTTACATTAAAAATTAATCGTATTAGTCGTTTTTGTAAAACAAATACTCTTTTGCATTCCGCTACTGCTCCCCCACATAGTTCCATTGTAACAGAGGTGCGGGTAAGCTAAACTATAATAAATCGCAATTAGTGACACTGAGTCTAGAGACGATTTTAAATGGAGAAGGACATAATAGGCTACATTGAGTTTTTTACACACATGATCAATATGGGCTTGCCATGTCAATTTAACGTCTATAAAGATTCCTAAGAACTTGGTTGTTTCATAGTTGTGGAGAAGAGCGAGACGCTGGTTTCTGTTTCCAAAGTACACGGTAACGGTTTTATCACTATTTAAAACTAAATTGTTAGTTTTGCACCAGTACTGGAACTGGTTTTGCGCCTCCCTAATCTTGTTAATATTGTTAATTTAACTAATAAAGAATGTTATGTGTTACTTGAGCACACACAAAACTACATATTGTATTTTTGTCCACTCTGTACCAATTGGAATCAACATGTGATACATTTTTGGAATCAGCTCAGCTAGAGTACCTAATCAGAAAATTGAAACAAAATGGGGATGTTCCATTTAAAAAAAATGGCGGTGACGTCATTACTCGAAAGAAATTCACCCTGTATATTAGATTATTATTTTAAAATACGGTAAATTAAAATCAAAAATCGACGTGTTTCAGGATTATTTCTTAAAATGGTCTGTTTAGCTAAAAATGAATTTGTTCCATACTTTACGGACACAGTGTATAGTTTTCTGTTACTTTACTTTTCACATAATTGAACGGTTAAGAGAACAAACCCTTAACTTCAGCAGATCTATTTGCACCACGGTAGGTTATCTATCATTTTTGGAAAATTCAAGGTCATCAATTCAGCCACAGACAATTTCTACTCCCACACTCACACGATCAGACAGTCTGCAGGAACAATTTTGAGGGTCGGTTTTACAAAACTAATTAATCCAGTGTTTGATCGCGGTGTTAAGAAATATGATTGGTAGACAAATTTTCATCAGCCAATTGCGATATGGATATGCCCACGACATTATTATTATTATTATTATAGCTTTACTTCCAAAATGGTACAAACAAATTTATTTATTGTCTGGTCCCCTTTGGGCAAAAGTCTTCTTTCCATTTTTTTCCACTTTACTTTGTTGGCAGCCATGCTCATCCAATATTTTCCTGCTTTGTCTATCACGTCGTTAGCCCATCTTTTTCTATGTCTTCCCACATGCCTCTTTCCCGTCGGGCCTAGCCATTTTGTAAAGTGATGAGTCCACCTTTTGTCTTTGTATCTTGCTAAATATCCTGCCCATCTCCACTTCTGACTTAAACCATGCTGAAGAGCATCTGTTGTTTTTGTTTTCTTTCGAATATCTATGTTTCTCACTTTCTGTATTCTTCTTAGCTTTAATATGCTTCTTCCATTGCGTGTTGACATGTTCTACTTTTTTTGTGTATACCTATCAATGTTTGACTGGCATAAGTTAGGCTTGGGAGGATGCAGGAATCCACCACAGGCAATCATATTCCTTAATGTGGAGATTAAATGTAACAAAAGCACTGGATCAATGACTTTTGTGAAATCTGCTATAACATTTTTTTAGTTATGCATAGTACATCACAATTTTTTTGTACAGGGTAGCCCATTAGTGCGAGGAAGTCCAATATTTTATTGAATATCATACGAATTAAAAAATGTTTCAAATAAAAGTTGTGGAATACGAACCATTGCATATTTGTAAAATATTTATAAACATACAGGGTGCTTCAAATAATCGTGGCTCTGTGCCGACCTGTTTTTTTTTAATGGAACACCCTATATTTTTTATGAAGAAACATGGTGTGATTAAAAAATGCTTAAGTTCTTCAGTTTTAAAATTTTGAGTCAATTTTTGGTACCTGGGTTACTTTTTTTTATTTAACAGCATAATAAATCATGTGTTAATAAGAAGCATGTGTAACTGACCCCTCACGTTAAGGAAATAAGTTGTCCTAATAAAAGACAATCCCTTCTATAAATAAAAAAGTTGCGTGTGTTTTATAAAGAGAAACCTCAGAAAATGCAAACCGTTTTAACGAGCGTCTTATTAGGTCACATGGTAACCTAATTCCGATCAATCAATAAGATATATAATCTGACCAAATTGGATTTTGGAAGCGAACTTTTACTTTAATACAATTGACGTAAAACGTTATCAAAATTATCAGTGATTTACAAAGGATGTTGTCTAGGACAAGATAACAAGTATGCGTAATCTCAGATAAATACTTACGCCGATACTTCTAACGGGCGCAGGAGGCGGCGGTCCCCTATTTCTATTACTATCGCTTGCCATTTGTTTTTTAAGAGCCGATTGAACCTCGCTTTGAACATTACTAAAATTTCGTTGAGTATCCGAACCGGGCGATTTACTACTTAAATTACTCTTTTTATCACTATTTTGTAAACCTATAACAAGAAGACGTTAGGATTGTTTCCTTTTGCAATTTTCGTTGAGTCACCTGTCGGTCGTAACTTTGGCATTCCTCCGGCGAAAAGACCGCCTAATCCCATACCGTTCGTCATTGGACTGCAATTAGACGATGGACTATTTCCAAGAGATAAACTTGATTTATTCGAATTTGGGGATTTGTTAGCTGAAAAAGTGACAAAAATGTCAATGTACAAGGTTCACTTAAATACGGCTAATATGATTTTAGTCCGTGGGTTTGAATATTTACCGGCAACTATGGGAGCACTTCGATCGTTTGTTTCTGCCTTTTTTAACTTTGCTCCTTGACGGATCGATTGAAGAAGAGCGTTGCGGCTATCTCCCGACGATTTTGAAGATAAAGGATTGAATGCCGGTGGAGCCGGGCACATCGGTGGTGGTGCCGCCGGTGGTGGTGGAGGAGGACCGGGCATTTCTTAAACTGGTAATTAAGTATCATAAATTATAGTCGTTAAGCAGGATGTTCTGCAAGGCTTTTGTGAAATCAAGGTTGTTAAGCCTAGATTGTGTGGTACAGTCAAGGTTCTTATCACAGAACTACCAAAATAAACAATTGGGCAAGGTTTTAAGTGTAAAGTTGTGAAAACCTACCTAAAATACTACTTAAAAAAAATAAAAATAAATCACAAAAATAAACATGCCAAACACCGCATATTATTATTATTTACGAAACTAATCAAAAGTCCACATTTTAGAAACACTTTTTTTATTATTTCTTTAACTTTCTCTGCTCCACCTTATTCGTACTTGGCCTGTTATCAAGAACTCTAAAGATGGAGGATAAATTGACGCGAGATGTCACTTCGTACGCGTAGTTCGCACGCAATTAAATTCAAACTTTGAAAATAATGTTAATTATTTATCAACTTGTAGACATGCTCAGTGTTTAGATTCGCTTTTAAATTTACGTGCAACTCTCGGAAAAATTTTTCAATTCCGAAAAGCATTTTCGTAACCAAGCAGTGGCGTACTTTCCACGGACGGTACGTGGAAATTATTCTTTCGCTACCACTCCATGTAATTAACGCTCGTTATCCCAAAAATGTTGTCTACGTTACACATAAAAAACTCAAACACAAAAATACACGTTTCATTTGGGAAAAACACGATTTCAATGAATGTACGCCACTGAGTTAGCGCAAAATGAAATAATTAAACACACATGTTTGCATTTCAAATGCATTTATTAATAAAAATACTCATGCACTAATAATTTATTATTATATAAAGTAACGGAAAACAAACGAAAATCTTGAACTAGGAAGTAGGTTTTTTATTTATTATAATAATTATAACGTAAACGGCTTCGAACATATGCTGTTGTTCCGAATTAAATTGAATTTAAAATACCAAAAAATTCGACACACGAAGTCTATTATTAACCAAAAAATTCAGGGGGGTGTATTTTTTTTTCTCCCCTACATGGAGACTTTAAATTTATTTTCAGTTTCTTGACATTTAATCATTAATAAATGACTCACGATAGATTAATGAATCACAAGGCAAGCGACATTTCCTTTCAACCGGGTTAACTTATATGTAAAAATAATGTCGCGATTTAATTACCAGTTTTCTTGGTAACCACCTCATGTCATCCTGAAGAAATTGCGGTGACAAATTGTGGTCAAATCTTGTACCTATGGGCCTAAATAATGATGTAGGCGTAACCGCACTGATGAGTAGGTGCAAGATATCTAATGGCAATATGTTACGGTGACTTGGTCATCTCGTTCTCTAAATAAAAGAAAAGTACAAACATCCTTTTGTAAGCAAAACACATTTGCGTACGTGTTTTAACTCTTTCGTGTGACGCTACTTAAACAAAGAAAATTTGATTTATAATAAGCAGTTTTTTGAAAATTTTGGGTCTGATGATGATAATACGGAGATTTGGGCAGTTACCAAAAAAGATTTAGGTCTTATTAGTTTTGTTTAAAGCGTCTACAATGTAATTAATAAAGGCTCAAATCCGCCCCCTTAAAGGGAGAGTTGGTGGCAACAAGTAGCTGCGGTTATTAATCCTATATGCTATGCTTTTACATCCAAGATCCTAAGATCTATCAGTGGTACTATCTTCTGTACTTCTTTGTCAAAACGACCTACATTTCGACTCCATCTTCGGAGTCTTTATCAAGACTTTCAAATTTTGAAGTTTGTGGATATAGATGAAAGGGTGTTATCAACAGGCGAGCTTGACATTGTTATAGGACCCACATTACTTTGGACGGTATTAATATTGCTTACTGATGAATTTGGAGAATTTTGGATACGAATAGTTGGTGTTGGGATTTTGTGTACGATGGATCTCCAAATGGAGACACTTACCCGCTTGGAATTCGAACCCAAAACCTTCAGCACCTGTTATTCTTTGATCTATGAGCTCTGAATATAAAATTTTATTCAAAGTCAATGTGTAAATCCCCACCCTCGTTCGCGTGTTGTGGACTGTCAAGAGACCCAACTTTGTGGCCCCTTAGCATGACATTCGATGTGGTGACAACCATTAGATGGCGACCAAATCTGGTTGGGTATAGAGTCCCTATATAGAGAGAGTACCGCAATTGACGCCATTTTGACTCCAGAAAAGGGCGGGAAATTTGAATTGAAGAAAAGGTATTGGTGTGATAGAAAAATTATTACAACTGACAGCTGACAACTGACAACAGCTGATCCCTGACAAGACAACCATAATATGCAGCCGCCATTTTAGCTCCAAAGTAACGCCCAAACCAATTGCGGTACTCTATCTATATAGGGACTCTAGTTGGGTACAGAGTCAGTAGATTAATAGAGTACCGCATCCGCAAGCCTTTGACGCGACAAATGCCGCCCTGGCGGCCATTTTTAGTCCATATACATAAAATATACTTACGAAGTGCGTAATTTTTAATAAACTGCCGTGTTGTTGTGCCGTTAAGTGTATTTGTTTTATTATATTCCGAAAAATTTAGTCAAAACATCATCTACTTTACTGAGCGTGTAGTGAGCGAAGCGCAGAAAGGACTAAAAATGGCGGAGGTTGCGGTACTCTATTAATCTACTGACTCTGATTGGGTATTAATGAGGTGTTTCAGGATAGTGACGCAACCGGCTGTTCGTCCTGTGTAGTTATTCACACTCAGTGAACTCTAGAGTTCACTGTTCACATACTAGATGCTTGCACGTCTTGCGGTGGTAGTCGGGGTAAAATCTTCACGGTTATTATCCTATAAAGATAAATGGTTTGTACAGAAATAAGCCTATTCTAGGATAATTAGATCGGAGTCTGATGAGACTGCATGTGCGCATGTGTGAGCCTCATTAGATCCTGAAATAATTTTCAAAAAAATTTACAATTTCTTCTAAAATCTTATACCACTGGTGGTCACAGTCACCAATTTGACAAAGACCATTGCGAAAGGTTTTCTATAATGTAAATAAATCATTCATTACTAGATGGGACCACTTCGTTTTCACAATTTTTGGTTTACAAATCGTCCAAATATTATGTGATATGTTGGTTGCCTAAGTCACAGTATCCAAGGGATATTACTAAAGTCACAGATAAAATACACAGTCAATGATTAAATGATTATAGGTACATTCTCGTATCACTATCTCTCACCAAAGTCTATAGGACTAAATAAATTGACAACCAAATAGGACATCATTCACTACACTTTAAAAAATAATGAAAAGGGCTGCTTCTAACTTCATTTCTTGTGTTTTTTAACCATTTACTAAAAATTGAAGCAAATAATTGGGCTTAACATACAATTGACATTGATAAGGCAAGAAATAAAATTGTTGATTGGGACCGAACGTTTGTTTTACAAGTAACAATTGAAGTAGGTACACCCCTGCTTCCAAAACTAACTACGTCCCTGCCGAGTATGACAGGACAGCTGGACAGTGGGTGTAGTTTTTGTTTGAGGTTATGACACAGTATAAAGATACATACAGTAAAACAACTCGGCAATATTTCCTTTGTTCTAAGAAAGACAAGGTCAACCTGTGGCAGCCATATTTTTAGTTTAAAATTGCAGGTCCGTAATAAAAGGAAGAAATGTAAACAGAGACGTATTTTAAAAATTTTAATATTTTTTTTATGATGAACTAGATATTTTAAAAAAATAATAATGTGACTAAAACTGTATAATGTAACTTAGATCGAAGCGTCATCTACTTTATTCTTATTTGCTTCTTAGTATAATCACATGACTGCCTTTAAGGTTATAATGCACGCAGGAAAAAAAATACTGCAAAGTTATATCTTACCTTCCTTCGTCCTTAGGAAAATTGAAAAACCGCATTTCACTATTATAAGTTTTATTTACACAATTTTTTGCTGCACAAACAACACCGCCCGGTTTACGCATCATAGTTACCTATGGTCTTTTTATATTGTAACGAAACTTTATTTAAGAAACCAAGTCGAATATTTATTTATTTACACGCTAATTATTAATCACTTATTTCCAATTACGAATAGGTACTTAGTTGTTAACTTAAGAATTAATCAATTTATTTACACTAGAGGTTCACTAATTATTTTAATCACACTTAATATTTAATCACTAAAAAGTCTAACCTAATCAACGTTTAAGGTAATCACATTTAAACTTCGCGAACGCGTTAAACTGTAAAACTGTGAACTATGAACTAACTCGTAAAAATTGAGCGGCATTATTTATACAAGTCCGCATTTGTTCTCGAAAATTCTAGAAGGAACGGTAAGTCATCGCGCGCGGCTTTCTCGAAACTTCCGGCGGATGAGTCATACCCGCCTTAAACAATATGCAATCTTTGTAACAATATTAACCTATTAAGAACTTTAATAACTAAATACCGAATACTAACTAACTTATATATAAACTAAACAGATTACACACTTAAATATAAATAACGTTAAAATTACATGTAATAGTTTTCCACTCTACCACTGCCTAAATCGATGCTTACACAGAAATAAATCTTTACTACGCCACAGTATAAAAGCATTAAACTGTGACTACGCTAATGACTTAAACTTAAAACATGGCGGACTTGAGGTGCGCAATGATGTGCGCAGTCTTACCCCCACTCTTAGAGTTGTTTTACTGTATGTATCTGTATCTTTATACTGTGGTTATGATTTTTTATTTGTTTACAAAAATATTATAAAATGTTATCCTCAATGGTTAAAGAACACCAGGTGCGGCAATCCGCTAAGAAAGAAAGCCAAGGTGGGTAATACTTCCATTTATTAACGCAGTTTACCTAACTTTTCTCTTTTCAAGAAAATAAACGAAAGGAAGCGGTACTGGCTGCCAGTAATTTGACTCAAGCTCTTGTCGATCATCTTAACGTGGGGTACGGTTAATAATGAATGCACAATAAATTAATCAAATACATTTCAGTGTCGCTCAGGCCTACCTTAACCAAAAACGACTTGACGCGGAAGCGAAACAATTACATGCTAGTGCTATAAGTTTTTCTAAACAAACCGGTCAGTGGTTGAACTTGGTCGAAACCTTCAGTAGTGCCCTTAAAGAATTGGGTGATGTTGAAAATTGGGCGAAAAGTATCGAAGGGGACGTTCGTACCATTACTATTGCTTTAGAAAATGTTTATAAAGACTCACAGGAAACACAAAGTCAATAATACACGATTGTAGTGTGGAATGCGATAACCAAAATTTCTTGTTGCTAATTACGATTATATAAAATTTAGGTATGTTAATTATTACAATTTTGTTAATGAGGGTTTTATAAATAATTTATGCTAGTCTTTATTTATTGTAAGAATATACAGCCTTGTTTCGTTGTATTTTTCATATTCATTTCAGTTGTATAAGTATTCAAATTACTTTGCAAAGCCCGTTTTGAATTTTGAATCATACACTTTATAGCATTTTTCATAAAGAAAATTTAATATGTAACGTCAACAGTCTACGGGACTAAACATTTGAAGTTTACATATAAAATAACAACTCATCAATTTTCAAGTTGTAAAAATGTTATCAAAATCTGCCACAAGAGTTGTGTAAGAAAGCCTTTAATTGAGACTGAACAAGACGAGGTTACATCCCCAACTTTTATTATACAGGACCGTATGGACTATCCTTTCCTTAAACTTTTCCAGTAGTCGGGAAGGAATTTATTGTTCAAGATTGCTTTGCAAGTACTCACATGTCACACCACCTCTAACACAGACTGTGAAGAAATGAATCAAATCACTATCTGTTAATAACTAATTCCACACTCATCTTTTTGAACATCGCATCTCAGCACAGGTCAGAGGATGTCAAATAGTGACGCAGATCTAACTGGTAATTATGCAAACACAGGTGGGGATTTAAAATATGTAGCCCTAACGTTTGACAATTACGTACATTGCCTGCTCAGACATGATATACATAGAGGATATTGAAAAAGTACTAAGGAAACAAGAAGAGGGGATTAATGATTGGAAGGACAAAGATATGGACATTGGCGTACATGGATGACGTGATGGTGACAAGGAAGAAGATAAAGAGTGCAGAATTTCATCAGGAGGAAGATTGCAAATCAATGAGAGAAGATAGAGGTGGTAAAGGAGTTGCATACTTAGGGCATACCCTACCCCTCCTTTACTATGACCCTAACACAGACAAAGCCCACATAAGGGAAAGCAAGCAAGATAATGGGCCAAGTGTGGGGGTTACCTTACGAGAAAGAATATTTGGGATGGATTTGACAAACTAGTAAAGAGTGTGATGTTAGATATTGTATGGGATTGGAGGGAACTATTAGAGAGGGTGGAGAACGTTTTTGGGAGGTGGGAAGAGATGCCAGTCTATATTGTGGTGGACGAGGTAAAAGTACATAAGATAATGGAGACGGGAAGAACAGCGGTGTAGTACAAAGAAAAAATAGAGGAAAGGGCAGAATACAACTTTCTGCAGGAATGCTGGATAGTGGGGGGAGATCAAGTACAGATAGGGAAAAATATTACAGGAGCGGATAGACAACCGAAGAGGTGGAAAGAATGAGAGAAGGGGGGAGAACGGTGTCAGAAGAGGTAGTAACTAGCGACAGGGAAGTAGAAAAGCAGGAGAGGAGAATGGTGATAAGAGAAGCGAGATACAATCAGAGATATGAAAGAACAGGGATAAAAAATAGACCGAAATAGGTTCGAGGGGCAAAAGAGTAAAGAAGTAAAAACAATGATAGCAAAGGATGCTGGGGAAATGAGAGGAGAAACAGTAGGTATTGGATGGGGGATGAAAAAAGGTCATGAGGCGAGGGGTGGGAAGCCATAGCTGAGGGAATGTAAGAGCTGAGAGAAGAGAGGATAGGATAGGAAGTGCTGGTGGAGGACGGAGAGGGTACAGAATGGATGTAAGAAGTATGGAGAAGAGATAAGATAAGGACACATTGTAAGTATGTCATGTGAGTGTTAAGTGAACATATTGTAAAGTGCAACGCACAAGGCATTTTTGGTGGTGGTGTTCATGTAACCTATACAAAAAATCGTCTTTGGAGAGTATACAAGGTAGGTCAAGTTTATCGAATTCACCCACAAATAAGTAAGGAAACACTCTTTTTGCCTAATTAATTGAATTTCACAGCCGCCCAACAAGTTTTTGTAATTTCTTCACCACATCTAATGAACTATCAATAAAATGCACATTTTTGGTAATTTCCTCCAATATTGGTCCACTGTGATATGTGTGGTGAACGAAATATTTCGTTTACCACACAAATATTATGATTTTCCTTGTTACCAGCAATGATGCCAAGGTTTACATTTTCTAAAGCTAAACATTTAACAAATATATGGCCGTTGTAGGCAAGATTATGAAAATAGATAGGAATAAGGTTGACTTTGAAACTGTAAATCACAGTGGCTTTTTCCTTTATACACCAATAACGTGGTCATGGTGACAAACTGCTGTCGAACATTGCCAAAAGGCTTTTCACACATCCGCATACGGTTACATAATATTTTTGCCGTTCCTCCACTGTCAAAACTGGCATTGCTTTCCTATGCTTACAATGTTGATTATATTGATTTTCTAAGATACTAACAAATATAAAGATTCCTATGCTTACAATGTTGATTATATTGATTTTCTAAGATACTAACAAATATAAAGATAAGACCAATATTGTATTCGTATGTGGACACTTTTGCTAGGTGTGGGATGCTTGCAAAGCTCTGAACAGGTATTCTGTACCATACATGGTTTTGCAAAAAAAATAAAAGGGGAATGATAGTTATAACTGTGATTTACAGTCATTCTGCTATAAATGGTATAGTTGATGTAAATTGAAAAGACAATCAGTGTCAATTGATAATAATTGTGAAATTGATTCGCATTTTTTTTTAAATTATGTTATTCTTGAAGACTTCCAATATCAAAATAAACTGTGGTTAAACAATCGACATAGAAATGGACTGTGCATGGTTATGCTAAGGCAGGATACTGCAGGCGAGAGATGGTAAACGTGGAGGCCTAAAACAGTTCTAGCTTTATCTGTCGCGTATCTATTGATTGCTGCATTCCCATGAAAATGGAGCAATCAATAGATACACAACAGATAAAGCTAGAACTAGGCCTCCACGTTTACCCTCTCTCATCTGCAGTATACTGGCTTAGAATAACCACGCGCAATACATTTCTATATGTCGATGGGTTAAACAAAGTTCAATTGAATTGCGGCACCTTCAGCTGACAAGACAAAAGTAAACGTCAAATTGTCTTAAATTTTTTAATAACAATAATAAACATTTGTTTTGTAATGGCAACTGTTAAGATTTGTTAGAATGCGTTCCCACATATAATTAACAATAAATTTCTTAATAAAGGAGTAAAACCTGACAAACATTTGAAGGCACCAAAGGTTATTAATAATGCGTACAGATTTAAGAGCTTAATTTGAAACATTTTTATTGTGAGGGTGTCATTTGAACGATTGTAATGCGATCGCGGAACCAAAATTGCAAAAAAATTCACTCGAGCTACAAAAATAAGATTTAATCAACTGTACTTTAAACTAGCTTGGTTTAGGAATACAAAACAAATTCACAACACTACAGTTGACCGAAGCAAACATGATAGATGAGAGGGTGTGGTCTTTTTCAGAGTACATTCAGGTTAAGAAGTATTTCGGCGGTAAATTTTGTATTTGAAAATTGGACCTCGAACTTCAACACAAGTACTTTCTGGTCAACTAACCTCGCTAATAACTAGATAGAATTAATAGACGTTATTGATGGCAAAGAATTATCCATTACTAATGAAACGATTACATTTAAAAAACATTATTACAAAATACGTACATAAAAAATGCGTAACATGTTATTACTGTTTGTCAAGTATAAATTTGAGTTGTGAATATACTAAAATAAATATTTTTGTGTGATTGGCTAAAAATCTTGCCACTTCAAATAAAATTCTTTTAGTTCACATATTTTCCGTGCATCCTGTTTGCTTCGGTGAGTTGTACATTAATTACAGTCAATCGTAACGCTACTATCAATGATATACGTGTTGTAATTTGAAGGTGACAGTTGTAAAAATAGCCAACGAACAGAAGGACCTACATTCAACATTTATGTTTCTAAAACCTAAAAAATCATATAACCACTCAAATGGTTAAGGATTATGGAAAAGGGTTGATATTAAAATTAGTTGATAATTATTTTTTTTAAATTTATTAACATCATCTAAGAACCTAAGTGTGAAATAAACATACTAAATGCTAATGCTACACACATTACATTCGACGGACAAGGTGTCGGTATCTTGTTTTCAATTCTACAATCAACTACGTGAAGTCTTCAACCTAGAGAGAAGGACCTAAAATTTCATTCTTCACATTTTCAAGAGAGTTGTAAAAGAATTTTCAATTCTCTTGATACATTCATTGATAGTGACATTCGAGAGACATATTCTATTTTCATTTTCAGTTTGAGCTGAATAGTTTCATAGGAGAAATTTCTTAATTTCTTAAATAAACTTGAAATTCATCCATAAGCTCTTGTTCTTAACCCTTTTTAACAAAGGAAAACAATATTAGTGTGAAAATTAATCATTTATTACTCCTTACCTATTACGAATGACAAGTCAAATATTTTAAAGATTAAATGTCAAAATATACACACAAAAATTAGCAAATACAAGGATTAAATGGTAACCCTAATCTGATAAGGTGGAAAGAACAATGATGATGATTTAAGCTAACATACAAAGTAGAGATGAATATGATGAAAATTAAAAAATATAACGATCAGTTTACATCATACAAGACAAAAGTTAACTTTACAGCAGACAAATGATGTAAACTCATCTTAAAATATTTATTAACTATATGTAAAGTAATTCTACATAATCCTGATTTTAACGCAGCGGCCTTCTGGGCTTAATAACGACCTGCAAGTAGGATTACAATAAAAACCGATTAAACAAAATTACCGCAAATCACAATTGAGACTCAAAGGTCTCAAAAAAAAACTAAAAGATGCTACTTTACTCAGTACTACTGTGAAAAAATGTAATACTGATTTTAAAAAACTATTCTTTTAAAGTGTAGTTGTGCCTTAAATTCTATAAGCTTTGAAAAACTGCAACACCTCAATTACCCAATTTTCGTAATGATAATACTAATCTAACACATGCAGCATGTAATCATTATTTTTCTACACTTTTCTAAACACAAAGCGAAAAACGTAGGGGAACAGATCATTGTAGTGCAATTTCACACACACACATCTGTACTACAGTTGGTGAATAGTACGGAGTTCGCAGGTTTCAGAGAAAAACAGCAAAACGACAGAACACGGCTAAATGGGAGTGACAAAGAACGTATACATAGAGTTCCACTACATAATAAAAAAATAATGAGTACTGGCCAATGACAAACAAATAGGTAGAAAAAAAAGGAAACCTAGGGAATACTATATGTTAAGACACAGTATTAACACACATGAAAACACAGTTCTAAATATTGTATTGTGACATCGTGTAATAAAAGCAATAACGATCCTAACACCGCTTTTATTGACATAAACATTTTCGCCCTCTGTTGAATCAGGTGTTGCAACTGCTGTAAAATTTTATTAGTCGGTTTTTACTGAGAGGTGTATATGGACGCTTCCTCTCCCTGATTTTTGGTCACTGCTTTATGTTGTAATTAATGTCAACGTTCATAGGTGGCAAGTTACAATAACAAGAAAAAGAGTCCCTATATAGAGAGAGTACCGCAATTGACGCTATTTTGACTCCAGAAAAGGGCGGGAAATTTGAATTGAAGAAAAGGTATTGGTGTGATAGAAAAATTATTACAACTGACAGCTGACAACTGACAACAGCTGATCCCTGACAAGACAACCATAATATGCAGCCGCCATTTTAGCTCCAAAGTAACGCCGAAACCAATTGCGGTACTCTCTCTATATAGGGACTCTAACAAGAAAGTGCTTCCTGACATTAAAGGTAACTCGAGAACACAGTAAATAGATTTTGAGAAAGTGTGATAATTTGAAGTTCAGACAGTTCCAGACATTTTTGTCAAAAACTGTAAGGGAAGCATGCCTAAACCATAAATTTAGTGGACCTATGGGAAAGCAAATACAATCTAATGATGTAAGTTGCCAGTAGAAAAAACTGTTGCTAATGATGCAAAAGCAGAACTTGTTTGCCAAAAATAATATTCCACTGGGACTGAGATTGTAGAAGTTTTAGGTTTGCGAGTCAGGAACTGGAGGAAATGTGATGGTCGCACTGAAACCGCTGTCTTGTGAGTAATTAGCTCTATATATTATAGACAAACAGCTTGATCTTACACAAACAAAATTGTGATATGACTAGAACGTAATGAGACAGAAATCCTAATCAACTAAAGATGTTTGTGAGAAAAGGTGCTTCTCTAATTATAAATTCAGACAGTATGCGGCAGCGAAAGTTTGCGCCATATAGATCAAAAAGATGTTATAAGGGAACTGATATATCTACGATAGATAAGTCAAGAATGAATGTCAAGTATTGTATTCTCAAATTTGTCAAAACGCGGTGACAGAGAAATAGGTAGTTATGTTTCATACTGTCAATTTGAATAATGATAGTTGGTGACTCCCATGGGAGTCATGCGCAGAAAACGTGTTAAGACTCATATAATATCATTATATAACATTCTTGACATTAGGGGGTACATTTGAAGCATTTTTCTCTGACATATTGTTATCTTCATGGAGTAGCGCAATTTCATTGACAGAAATTGTAAACGCTTTTCAATTGTACCATCACGCAACAACTGTTTGAACATGCCTTAGAATTTTATATTAGAATTAAAATGCCATTGTGACACATCACACAGTGTATCATAAATGTAGTTTAATGGATTATACTGCGTACTGTGCCAATGTGAGACATTCACAAAGGCAAGGAAACATCTACTTGGAAATGAGAAGATTACACAAGAGGAAGTAACGAAGATTCGCTCTACAAAAATCCTGGACTTTGTTAAAAGATATAGGTATTCTCGAAGGGTAGACAACAGCAGGAAGCATAATACACCAACAGGAACCAATTTGGGACCACCCCTAGGAAAATAATAACAATAATAATACCATCATGTCAACCCACTGCACCTGCACATGCCGACAATAGCATAACAGCACATTTTGCTTGGCAAATAATTATTAACTGAACTTTCTCTGTTAACAATTCACCACCATTAGTTTTTCTTTTGAAATGGGGATGTATAAAAATAATACCTCAAGAAGGACGATGATAGCAACATAGACATAATAAATGACAAACGGTTCAAAAAGCAATGCAAATGATATTATATTCCTATATTAGAGCTAAGCTTTCTTAATGTGTTACATTCCATCCTATCCTTAGAGTAGTTTAGGAATGTCTCACTAGTTAATGAATATAATTAACATACTCATACATCTTCAAATAACAAAATTCGTAAAAGCAAAAATTACAGACTTACTATATTTTTATGATTAAAAAATGTTTTAGAGTAATGGACCTGAACATGCATTTATATTTACATATCAGAACGATTCTCTAAATTTTATCTTCCTGTAAGGCATCAAGAAGTTCGCATCAAGTACGTAAATCTCGAATTTTACAGGTTCTCCAAAATTTCGCCTCTCAACAGTACTATTGACCAAATCTTAATTTAAGTAAATTCTATCAGTGCAATCAGATAAATGAGGTGTGCCCTTAACTAGATTAAAAAGCGTTAGTTAACATGCCAATTAATTAAAAAAAAAAAAGAAAAAGTATACTTACGAGGTGAATATGAGCGCGAACGAGATCTTTCGTAACGTCGTGACGATCGCCTGTAGTAGGGTGATGGTGAACGGCGATATCTAGATCTATAATAATCACTAAAATATAACATAACGATCACCGCAGAGTTGGTAAATTTGTTTTATTAAATATACGAATATCTTATTAGAAAGAGAAATGTACCAACACTGATCAATGAAAGTTAACACAAACAAAGTTACTTACTCTCTATCTCTATCGCGACGACGATCCCAACGCTCATTGGATACACTGTAACAAAAAAAAAATGTCAATTGATTTTGTGCGAGATCGCCTTTTCGATGTTATTAACTTATAAAACACCTTTCTATTTGTCTCAAAAACTGCTTTACCAAAGGTTTTCAATGCAATACGGTCAATAGTGAAAGCATTTCTTAAAGCTTTGGAGAAATTAAATTGTGTGCCTAAAGAGATGGGTGCACTGTTGTGTTAAATGTCTACAGCATTCATCTAATCAGTTTGTTCTGGTAAAACCTGCATATATTGAAATACCTCAAGGAAGTTTTAAAGAATTGCGATTTTAGTTTTCGAAATATCAGATATTATGGGACATCTAATGCAGTTTAAGGATTAAGTGCCCTTTGCCATTCCACACATTCAAAATAATGACATGATATCTTCTGTTCCTCTGAGAGAAATTAAGAGATTTACAGCTATAATAATACAGGGTGTCCCAGTTGAAACTGACACATTTTAAACATGATTATTGACTAAATGAAATAAGATATTCAACCAATAAGTTTCAAATTTCTAACAGTTTTTTCCTAATCACATTACAAAATTTTCCCAGTCATACAGGGCGAGGGACAAAAATTGCCTATCTTCTTTCAACTAAAGATTACTTGACATATTTAAATAGAACCCCCTGTATATTTTTACATTATTCGAAAGCTGAGTTCTTTAGCTTTTGAAAAATGTCAACATGTGTAGTTTAATTTTTACAAATAAAGAAGATACGAGCATTTTTCTGAGTGCGTGCATTCTCATTAGTTTTAATACTGCCAGGGCCAGTGCTTATTATTTATTTTTAAGTTTAGGGTGGTTATGTATTAACGATTTATTGTTGCAAATTAAATATCCTTTCAAAATGTGTAAAAATATACATGATGTTCCATTTAAAGAAATGTTTTTTGAACATCTCGAGAACGGAATGTTCAATTTATTGTTGTTCTGTTGTCACTATTGCAACCAACAGAAAAAATTACATTAGTTTGCACATTGAACCGACCTTGTAGCTCCAATAATAACGAAGATAGCAATGGTGAACGTTTAACTTTGGACACCTTATATACAAATGGGCCCAAACTAGGGGCGTTATTTTGGGAGTAAACATTCAAATTTTAACCCAATCTAATTTCCTTGATGAAAAGTTGTAGACATGGCTACAAGTAAAATGCCGTTTTTCGTTTGTTGCTAAATTCAAAATGGCGGTCAATTTAACAATTCTCCATGTTTTTACTTTTTAGGGTAAAGACCGTTTAACTTAATTAATTGAAAAATGGAAATTGTAGCCAAAGTATGGCTTACAAAAATTTAACGTGGTCAATTTATTGATGGCCAAAATTGAAAATCGATTTTCTCAAAACCTGCTCCAAGCTGTTTTTTTATTTTTGGAAATGTTGTACATATAGTTAATGAAAAGCTATTGCCACTACATTTATTTCATTATTTCCCATAGGGGAAGGGGGGTGATGAATTGTTGAAGTTGAAAATTCTAAAAATTCATAACTTTTTTGTTAACAAAGATACAGAAATAAAATTGTACAGTTAAGTAGAGGTCATACGTTTCTTTTAATCGAGCATAATAAGTATACCAATTTACTTCCGGTCTATCCAGAAATTAACAAAATATGAAAGATATTTATGACATACCCTGTATATTTCAGGAGAAAATCAGAAATCGTTTTCTGCTTATAACTATACTACACACTATAGATTTATTTTTATGAGTTATTACACAAAAAAAACATTTTAGTTAAATACCTACATCATTTTAGTAAGTTTTGCGCCAGTTTACTGGTCATTTACTTTTTAAACCATGGTTGAAAAGCTCTTTTTCTGACAATTTCAAAAATGTAAAAATGCAATATGGGACCCATAAGAAAAACAAAAGTTCAATACAGTGTGTAATACTTTTCAAGGTCATTATCGCACTCCTTAAAACGTGGATATATCTATTACAATAAATAAAATATGAAGTATTTTTTTAGAAAATCACCCTATATCTCAGTAGTAACTGGATTTATAAAATGTAAATCTGAATTGTTAATGAGCTCATAAATATCATTTAGGATACCTCATCTTATCCTGGATACACTTCATAATACAGTACGGGATATCTTAAAATACCTATCTCTTATTTAATTATTTTAAATCAAATGTTCAGTTATTACAAGCAATGAAATAATTTGATTTTCTTATTATGTATGTACTTATGTAAAACTTATTACACCTCTTTATACATGCTCTGTATATGTAATGCTTCGTCGAGTTAAGCGGTAGAGCGGTAACGAACTTTGCTCTGTTAATACTGTTTTGATACATGATTATTATCTCTACGCGCTGCCAATAAAGACATTATTGTTATCGGTCTAATTATTTATGAAATGAAATGAAGATTGTTTTCAAACTTTCGTGCAAATATACACCCTTATAGATTAAAAAAGTGACAAAATACTTACTATGTTGGTTTTCCCATGTATATTCCAGGTGTAGGTGTATGTGCCCGTTCGGTAATGGAGAAATCTACACGGATACTCTTGCCGTTGATCTTGATACCGTTGCATTGATCTTTGGCAACTTTAGCATCTTCGCTACTTTCAAAGTACACAAAGGAAAATCCTCTTGAACGACCGGTCTGTACAAATGGAAAATTGTTAAACCTAAACATTTCATACATTTTGGACGTTCATGCTTGTGTATGTCTTCATTTGAAATGTTTTAGAGTAACGGGCCTGCCCATACAACGTACTACTATGACAGGACGAAATCTCTAACTTCAATCTTCCTGTATGCATCAAGACCTTCAGTATAAAAAAACCAAACATCTCAAATGTACAGGATAACAAAGTTACACAAAAAAAAAGGTTAAGTGTTATCATTACAACATAATAAACAAGATTAGTACTTATCAATTATCAATAAGGAAAATAAATTAATTACCTTGGCGTCAATAACAACTTGAACTCGTTCGACCGGCCCATATTTGGAGAAAATGTGATAGAGCTCCTCTTCGGACGTATAAACGCTTAGACCAAAAACACCAAGACAACGGGACGGTTTCGGATTATCGCGCGTTCCAAGATGACGCCTGCGACTGGACATAGGGCTGTGTGAGTGCGAACGACGACCATAACCTCTCCCATGCGAATGGGAGCGTGATCTACTGTGAGAATATTTAGACGACTTGTAACGTCTATCTGAACGTGATCGACTACGAGACCTGTAAGATCAGATATGAAATCTAATGTTACAGTCTATGTGCTTAGGTTCATATGTCGACAATTCGCAACTCGCATACATTTGCGCTGCCATCTTTAGCATTTTTTTAATGACTCATATCAAAATATTAAATTTATAAGAGTTACTATCTAAAGACGACAGAGTGACTTTATGAAATGAATGATTTTGTATAATTTGGAAAGGTGAACAGAGTTAAAAGGTACCTACCTGTATCGACGGTTATCCCTGTCACGGTCGTCGCGACGACGATCCCTGTCACGATCATTGTCTCTGTACACTTTGCGAGAACGGCTGGGACTTCTGTAACATGAAAACTTGAATTAGACAATGTCATAGAACATGTTAACGTCACACCTACATTACTGTTAGTAGCGGACGGTTGTTTTATAACTTCGGTTTTAAACGAAAAACTAATAATCTTTCAATAACGAACAGATTTACGACAACAATACATAGTTTATACTAACCGTGAATAACTTTTTCCTTTGTGATTGCGAGGTGATTCCTCGCGCCTTACATGTGGGGAATGATCACGGTCGTTCATATTCTTGTGACTACCTGGCGAATGACTAATCTGAAACGTTAATTGAAATTGTTAAATCGATAAATTATGGAGGGTGAAAGTGTGCGGACAACGCTTCACCACACCGATAAGGCGGAAAACGTGGTCGCCATATAACCGGCAAACGACAAAAATTGATACTATTTTTATAAATGATGGTTAAATTAATTTACGTACCTCTCTATCGCTCATGACACAATTGCAAAACAATTAGAAATTGTTTATAAAGGCTTACGGTATAAAATGTGTAAATATTTTCGACAGTGACGACACAAACGATGCAATTATAATGGCGTACGCTTCTTCATGTAACGAAACGGAAGTTTATTTTTTATTTATTTGTGATTGGTCAACGCTGTAAACGTGAGGCGTCCTTCCGGAAAGGTTCGCCAACGTGAAGAGAATAAAATCACTAACTTTTAAATTAAAGAGAAGTGCGCGAAAGTATTGTAAATTAATTATAAATTAAAAGTCGTTTTCCTTTAATTTTCTTGTGCATGTATGTTTATCACTATTATTAGAATTATTAATTTAAGTTTTTAGGTTATAACCGTTTTCATTAGTTAAGAATTAACGGTTTTTCTGAAGTAAGGATGCCTTTTAGTTAAGAAATGTGTCTCTTACCTTACAAACGATATAATCGATAAGAGACAAGTGTGCAAACGATGAAAGAGGCTCCTGACGATAGCCATCTCTTTTAGATAGATGAGAAGAGGAAAAATTGTCAGACCGCCTCAATAGTAATTGGCAGCCAAGCCATTAAATGGCGAGGGTGAGGGGTACCAGAGCTGAGTTCTTGGTTTGTGGTCCTAGTAGGGGAGGCAAGTTTGCGACTGTATTTCAGTCAGAAATGGTAGGATTAACGCTTAGTGCAGGAAAAGTTCTTATGCATAACATTAAGAACAAAACAGGAGGGCTGCCCTGCACTCTGCAGACATTTGGTCATTGTAGCTCGCATGGGTTAAAGAGCATGCTCTGGAACGAAAGCCCGATTGGCTTCAAAATAGGTGTTTGATGGTTCAGAGCTGACTCCTACTTACAGTATCAACTGTAAACAGCTTAATCATTCAATAAGACACTCAAGCCCAGCACAAGACTAGGTGGAAATTGATGTTAGATTTCGGTCATACGAGAGAGACCTTCAGACCACCATTTCGTAGTCGGGCGCGTTTTTACACAGGGTTATCAAGAAAGAACCTTCGACTATTTGTGGACACAGTAAACTAAACAAACACATGCATCGCATGGGCTTGGTAGAATCACCATATCTTGTAAAGGGAGGACGAGGCGCACACCACATACTTTGTGAGTATCTCGCACTTGTCCAACTGAGACGATCCATATTGGCGGGTATGCTGACCAGATATGGCTACGATTAGAGCTCCTTCCTCTTCCACACCATCCTCAGGTTCTTCTCACATATGGGATTGCTTGAGTGACGTTGCGGTGTCGGACGACTCTAGTCAGGGAGGTAGTACAAACCGCCCCAATTTGAGGCCTTTCGCACGCGTGAACCGAGTCATCCTCCTATCGTAATCCAGATATAGCCTAGTAAGGAAGTGTATTTCCCCATATGACGGGTAACTGATCAACTATAACCAAAGACGATAGAAAAATGCCTTTTTCTACAAACGTCAAAAAATGATAAGGTTTGCGAATTAATAACAATACGCGAAGTGACCCTTTTTTTCACTTGCCTACGTTACCATGACCCCGTGCGCGAAATGACGACGCCGTGCGCGAAATAGGTACTTACTTCGCACACTGCTATGAGAGTTTTGTATTTTAACGTTAAAATAATTGTCAACTTCTTCACGTTTGTAGAAAAAATTTTGTTTGCAACTCGTGCGCGAAATGCCACTTTGGTGATCGAGAACTGCTTTTTTTAACTCGGCTCGATCACCAAAGTGGCTTTTCGCGCACTAGATACAAAATAACTATTTCCAAATCGGCATGTAGTGCCGTTAACCAGAGGAACAAAACCATTGTAACGGAATGACAGGAAGAACGCCATTGGGTCAGAAAATCCAAGGCAAGTTTGGGTTGTGTGATTCGAGGCTCTACAGAGGTTCCTCCTCTAACCAAGGAAAGAAAATGTGCTAAAATTCAGCAAGGAAGGCATACATCTTCTGACAGGTGTCTACTAACTGAGCACTGTTTAATGGAAAGACATCTTTACAGATGGTCCTTAAAGGAGGTCCAATGTGTAGAGGTTTTGAAGAAGAGAAAACTTTAAAGCACAGGTTCATTGGAAAAATTACATGCTCGCATAATAACACTCGCAAAAACCAAAAATCGCAATAAAAATATGACTCGTTTCGTACAGGAGAAAAAGTTAATTGGGAATTGGTAGGCGGGGTTTAGAAGGCAAAGAAGAGCGAATGATAACGTTTATGTGGCGAGGCAAATAGGGAATAAGGAGCAGGTAGGAAAGAAAGGGTTTACGCGTTGTTCTTAGACATAAAAAGGGTGTTCGACAATGTGCGTAGAAACACGATGTAGGAGATAATGAGGAATAAGAGGATTAGTGAGGAAATATAGTGGCGAGCACGGAAGAGGTGGAAGGGAAAGTGTGGGAGAAGTTAAATATCTGGGGTACCTGATGAGGTATGACATCAAAGGTAAAGGAATTAGGAAAGAAAAGGAGACAGACATGGGGGATGGGGGAGAGAATTTTCGGCAAGGACGTGAGGCTATTCGAAAAGGTAATAATAATATATGGGGTGGAATCATGGAGATGGGGGGAGTGGGAGGTACTGGGGTTAGAGGGAGAGACTCCAGGGTACATTGTGTTGGAAGAGGTGAGAGGAGAAAAGATGAGAGTGCAGACGGGAAAAAGAGACAAGGAAAGCCTGCAGAGAGAAAAAATGTAATGTGGCCAGGAAGCCAGGCGTCAATACTACGAAGGAGGGGGGGATACGCGAGAAGAGAGGTCCAGAGGAAAAGAGGGAAGGTGTTAGAGGATACCATGAGGGAGGATGAGATATCAGAGGACAGAAATATAATGACGAAAGGAATTCCGATGTACCTTGGAGAGTGGTTTGAGAATGAAGGAAAAGAGGCTGATGGGAGGTATAGAGGTGCAGAAATGATGACAGAGGGACAATAAGTACCTATACTAATACTAGTGGGAGGATGGGAAAAGAATTTGTAGACTATACCTATGGGGGGATGGTAGGGAAAATATTGGACATATATGTTAGAAGAGTGCGAGAGGAACGGAGTTAGAACGTGATTTTTGAATAAGATCTTTTGTGGATAAGTAAGTTAAAGAATTATTAGGACAAATAATAGGGAGTTAATTTAATTTACGAAAAATATGTTATTTCGGTTAGTTTTTTAAGGGTAAATTTAATACAGGGAAAAATGAAACTGACACCGGCAAAATTGAGTCAGGTAACCAGCGGCCATCCTGTTAATTTTAAAGGTAAATGTAAGTGTGACTCTTATGTCTATGATTTGTTTATTTTTAGCCACGTACGTTTATGTCTTTGGAAATATTCACCCCTTTGTAATGATATTTAAAAATTAAATTTCCACATAAATGAAGTTTCGTCCGGCGTATATTATAGTAAGCTTCGAAGAAAAATGAAAAAAACAAACAAAATTTCAGCATAAACAAACTTCTGACAAATTTTTTGGAAAACGCGGGAAAATTGTAACCTAAAATTACGTTTTAACTGTTTTTCATGTTTACATTACACGCAAGTTCTTTTTTAATTAATTAATTATCGTTATTTTAATTGTACTAACGTAATTTACGTTGAGTGAGTAAACGTCGAGAACTATTTTCACAAAAAGGTATAAATTTAGATCTTTTGTATTTGGAACTGACGTTTCTTTTACTCCTTCCATGCCGTTTTCGATGACAGTGCTTTTCTAGATATTTAAGATGGCGGGCGCAATGCTTTTCGAGCGGTCGCAAATTGTTAATAATCGTGATAAAGAGCTACAATCGTTAATAAGTAGCGAAGATGAACCCGAAAATGAGGAAGAAAAAATTAAGAATCAAGAACAAGATATTCTTAATAAAGGTGAACAGTTTAAAAAAGAAGGAAAAGCCCAAGAACTTGCGGAATTAATCAAGGGTACCAGACCTTTCTTAAGTTTAATAAGTAAAGCGAAAGCGGCTAAATTGGTTAGGTCTTTAGTTGATTTCTTCTTGGATTTGGAAGCCGGAATCGGTATCGAAGTACAACTTTGTAAAGAGTGCATAGAATGGGCGAAAGAAGAACGACGAACCTTCCTACGACAGTCACTAGAAGCACGACTCGTTGCTTTGTATTTCGATACCGGAATGTACACAGAAGCCTTACAGTTAGGGTCGACACTACTTAAAGAACTCAAGAAATTAGACGATAAAAATTTATTGGTAGAGGTACAATTGTTAGAAAGCAAGACGTATCACGCACTCAGTAATTTACCTAAAGCACGTGCCGCTTTAACGTCGGCTCGAACCACCGCCAATGCCATATATTGTCCACCAAAAATGCAAGCTGCCTTAGATTTACAATCGGGAATACTACACGCTGCGGACGAGAAAGATTTTAAAACCGCCTACTCGTACTTCTACGAAGCGTTCGAAGGTTTCGACAGTGTGGAATCGCCAAAGGCACTAACAGCACTTAAATATATGTTGCTATCAAAAATTATGCTTAATAATCCGGAGGACGTTCAACTAATCGTTAGTGGCAAACTCGCTATTAAATATGCGGGGCGGGACATTGACGCAATGAAAAGTGTGGCACAAGCTTCGCACAAACGATCGTTGGCCGACTTTCAGCAAGCCGTAAAACAATACAAGCACGAATTAGAGGATGACGTTATAGTACGTGCGCATTTGGGAACTTTATACGATAATATGCTCGAACAAAATTTGTGTCGTATTATCGAACCGTATTCACGTGTGCAAGTTGATTATATAGCGAGGACTATTAAACTTCCAATGTCGCAGGTTGAAAAGAAGTTGTCGCAAATGATTTTGGATGCCAAATTTCACGGTATTTTAGATCAAGGAGAAGGTGAGTTCGATTCTTAACGTGTGTACGGCTTACTAAAAATCTCGTCTCTGTTACAGGTGTTTTAATTGTTTTCGAAGATACTCCTGTAGATAAAACTTACGAAATGGCATTAGAAACTATACAAAGCATGAGCAAAGTAGTAGATACGCTTTATCAAAAGGCTAAAAAGTTATCGTAGATTTTATTTATAAAATATTATTAATTTAACTAAAAACTGTCATTTACTTTTGAAAAATTAAAAGTCATTTTTTGGTAGAAATATTTGTTAAAACTTTTGAATAAAAATATAAATCTGTATATAATAATAATAAAAATATTTCAGTAAAATTTTTGGAAAATGGGTCAATAAACTAACACGGTTTTGTTTAATAGTTGCATTTTATTTTGAAAAAAAAAAATTGTGGTTTTTTTTTCTTTTAAAATAACAAAAATTAACGAAATAGTTTGTGTAATTTTTATTGTATTTTCTCACACATTGTCTAAAGGCTGAAAATAAACAAAAAAAAAATAAGACATAATTTATTCAACTTGTTTTCTTCGCCATCCGTTCTTTGGCTCTCTGCGCCTTTCTAAGTTTCTGTTTTTTATTTTCTAAAACAACACAATGAATTAAATTAACATTTGTTCATATTTCGGAAAATGAAAAACAATTGTTGAAATTATTATTTAAATGAATACACACAATGGGGTAAATGCCACACACAATTCTGTTCAAAATCAAATCTATTAATGAACTGGCAATATTTCCCATTTCACAGAATAAATGAGAAAAATAACCAAACAATGGATAAATAAGTCAAAATAACGTTGAACGGGTAAATGAGGGGGGAGTCCAATAGTCGCTTTCAGTCAACAATTTTACTTCATCAGTTTTAGAAATATCTACAGATTTATATGAATCAATATGGGTCCAGCTTACTGCTGTCCTCGCCAGGAGTGTTCACCGCTACATCATCACATACAATCGTATAGTGTAATATGAAAAACATGAGTCAAACTTGTTTGTGTTATAATAAATTCCGATTAGAAAACATACCCCCGAGACAGCTGCAAAATGATAGGTAGAGACCGTTTGAATAAGAACTGCATAAAGTGTGCAATAAATATCGATGATTAAAAGAAGGAACTGAACCCCCCAAAAACGTGCACATGGACACTATTGAAAACAATATTAATTTTTCAATATTCTTCAAAAACAATTTTTAATAGTCATTTATACCTACTACTTAAAACACAACTACACTGTAGAAACGCTATCTAAGCACAAACAAATGCTACACCGGTCCAAATGTGATATGTTCTCAAGAGTCAGAAGAGTTCATGTTTGCTATACATGATCAGGTCATTTACACACGAAATTACAGAACTCATAATTAAATTGGAAAGACCACAAACCATACAACACATTATATCAGCGTGTACACATCTAACACAAACAGAGTAGAAATACAGACACAATGAGGTAGCTAAGATAATACACCAAAACCTTGCCACAAAAGATAGCCTTTCTACTTATAACACACTGTATTACCGCAAATTGTACTTGAAAACACACAAGTTATATTGGAATAGGACACTACTCTCACAGATAAAACTATATAACAATAGGCCAGATTATAGATAAAACACAAAAAATCATATACATAATAGATATTGCGATTCCCAACACAAACAATTTAGCCAATACACACGCAGAAAAACACTGCAAATACACTCATATAACTTAAAGCGCGATGGAAAATGGGAACTGCTCTTACAGTGGATTGATAGTATTCAATGTGATCATCGTCGCCTTCTTCATAAATGAACCGACTCCATTGTTGCAAATGCCCTTGCAATTCATGCGACACAGCAGTTTAATGATGCTTTTATAAATTTATACACACCTGGCACTATAATCCTTGTCTGCATTGGCAAAAAATCATCTTCGATTTGGTGTGGAGCAGCATTCAACTGAGAGTTTCGGAATTTGTAGTTGGTGATTCCTCCTCTCCCAACTCCAATCTGGCGCCCCATCATTAGGTTCCTCCCCTAACCACACGTGCACTTAGGTGATATGTCCGGAATGCATACTGCTTAACAGCTTCTTCAATTGGAGGGAGAGCTGAGAGATCAGGTTTCATGTTTACAGCTGCTTTGATACATGATTTGTAGCGCAACTCGTTTTCTTTCGGATTTTTCTGTGACTGGAGCACTGTACCATGAGAGTGTACTCATGATTTCAGGTGTCTCAATGGAGTTGGGGAAGAACCAGTGGCAAATATCACAGCTGCACGTTGAATGACATTGAACTTCAGGTATATTTTGACAAAACCCATTTTACTCCTGCGATACGCTGCAGATGTTGAGTCACAGTCTGTGAATGCATATAAGCATAACAAATTGGCATTGTCCTTAACTTAAACTTCTACTGCGACTGTTGTGAGGAATAACTCTTCACCTTTCTTCTCTTAGGTTTTACCAACAGAATGTCACGATCAGTTGAAGTAATTTAATTTCCATAACAAATTATTCCCTTTCACGAAATTTATGATGATACAGACAAAGATCATATAAATTCTATTGTTGTATTCATCATGGTGTTGTCAACATACACATTTCTAGAGGAACATCAAAATTGACCGTACATGTTAGAAATTCTATAACTTTTGATTGGTTGAAGGTAAATTAGCAAAGGTTACATCAAATTAAAGGAAATTTAATGTTCTATAACTTTGCTTGTGAAAATTTTTCTGAGAAACAATCGTGGGAGGATATAAAAAATGCAAAGGTTTTTCAATTAGATAGTTTATTGACTTTCGGACTTTAGTCAGTCTTGAAACGATCTCTATGACCAGAGCCATAACTAATGGGGGGGGGGGGGGGGGGGACTCCTCCACTAATCATAGAACAGTTGGTTCATTTGGATCAATTGGCTGACCGGAAAGAATATAAATTGCAATTACACCTACAATTTATAAATATTATCCCAGCAACCAAAGATTGCCACTTACGTCCCTACGTTGTTTATTTTGTCATTGCACATTAAAGCATACACCAAAAAAGGATGGAAGAATCATTTAGGTTTCTACCTATCTTTCCCTAAGCCTCCTTTCACACGGGGATACTGTATCTCGCATACTCTTTTAACATTGTCGCTTATGGAATCTTTCACACGAATAATTTGTGAGATACAGTCGCCGACAATGTTAAAAGAGTATGCGAGATACAGTATCTGGCATACAGTATCCCCCTGTGAAACGAGGCTAAACGTTGTAATGTCAGTATATTACCGCCATTTAGGAACAGATTGATTAATTATTGAGCAATATTACTTATTATTTTTTTTTTTTTTTTTTTTTTTTTTATATAAATTTATTAAATTAACACAGATACAGATATTTATAGTATAAAAATAAGGCCACAGGCTATACCAAAAACGGCCTTCATAAAACAAAATACTTAAAGTCTAGAAAATTGAAGACAAAAAAAAAACTTAAAAATTATTCACTCAAAAATTGGATTCACAAGGATCAAGCTGGCTCTGAGAAATACATTTTTTAAAATTGGATTTACTATTTGAGAAAATATCTATTTTTCTATTCGTTACTGAAATTTTGTTGTAACGGTTCATAGCACTAATTAGTGTTGAGCTACTATGTATGTTAGTGTTAGTAATTGGTATCCTAAAAATATCATTTAGTCTCATATCACAAGATCTAGGAACACGTAGAGAGATCTCATCCAGTAAACCAGTGCAGTCAATCATACCATTTACTATTTTAAAAAGCAGTAACTGAATAAACTGCTCCCTCCTATACGACAGTCTTTCTATTCCTGCCACCTCTCTTAGAACGTCACTAGGAGTATCTCTGGGACAATATTTATTTATTTTAGCATATATATATCTGAGCATTACATTTTGCACTATTTCAATTTTGTTTCTCTCTTTGAGAGTCCTAGGAAACCAAATGTTGGAACAATACTCTAGTCTACTTCTCACTATTGAAGAATACAGTAACACGATCGCTTTGGAGCTTGAGAAATGATTTGTGTTTCTTTTGATAAATCCAATAAGTTTGTATGACGAGTTTGTTAACATATCAATATGATTTGAAAAAGTGAAGCTCTTGTTAAATATTACCCCCAGATCTTTCATACTACTAACCGAAGTTAACTGCACATCATTCAAAAAGTAGACCGGTTCATACTTTGATTTTTGTCTTGAGATAGACATTACAAGACACTTTTTAATATTTAATAAGAGTTTGTTTACTCTACACCACTCGCTCAACTTATACAAATCATTTTGCAACATCCCACTGTCCAATTGAGAGGTTATTTTAGTATAAATTTTTAGATCGTCGGCATACATTAAACTTAAGGATGAAAAGAGTTTAGGTAGATCATTAACAAAAACTAAAAATAGCAGCGGCCCCAGTTTGGATCCTTGAGCAATTCCCGAAAGTGGAACCACTCTCGAAGAGGTATGGTTAAGAAAATCAACTACAAAACTTCTATTTTTCAAATAAGAACAAAAAAATAATAAAGCCAGCCTAGAAGCACCTAGCTTATGGAGTTTCAATAAAAGAAGATCGTGATTTACCACGTCGAAAGCTTTAGAGAAGTCAGTAAAAACTACATCGACCCTGCCACTTGTATCCATAACTTTGGAGACATAATTGGAAAAAAGTAACAGGTTGGTCTCGGTTGACCTGCCTGGAAGGAACCCATGCTGCAGAGAGGTTATTTGGCTTTTAACACTACTCATAAGCAGTTTATATACTACGTTTTCAAATACTTTTGCCGAACTATTCAAAATGGAAACTGGCCTATAGTTTATAATTTCAGAAGTAGAACCTGATTTCAAAACCGGAGTTACTTTAGCAATCTTCCAGAGATCAGGCACCACACCAGATTGTAAAGATAAATTAATTAAAAAACATAATTGGTTTACTAGGACATTTTTTAGATTTTTAAAGATATATGTAGGAATCCTATCTGGCCCACTACTTTTCTTATTCTTAAGATTGTCAAAAGCATCAAGAACGTCATTTTCATTCACTATTCCTAAATTAAAACCCAGATCAGTATGTGGATTCTCTCTAATTATCCTATCCACATCATAGTCAGCACATACTTCACTGTGAACAGATTTAAAAAAATTAGCAAAGGCTCCCGCAACTTGGATTCCCACATACTTCTTTTCATCATAATACATTTCATCCAATACCTTAGATTTAGATTTTAATCGTTTCGTATACGACCAAAAATTCTTTGCGTCTGACTCAATTGAGAGTTCAATATTTTTTATATATTTTTCATATGCTGACTTAATTTTGCTATTAACACAATTTCTCATTTCCTTAAATCTTGTCTCAAAATACACTGAATACTTTCTTTTTTTGGCAAGTTTATTTTTACTCTTTAACAAATTAATTATTTCAGTATTAAACCACACTGGATATTTACTTTCGGCTTTGGTTGTATTTTTGGGTACACATTCATCAAAAATATTATACAAAATATTATAAAAACAATTAATGGCGAGATTAGCATCAACACATTGATACAAAGAACGCCAATCACGACTTGCAATTCTGTCGGCTAATACATTTATATTCACTTTTTTAAACTGAAAATATCGCAATGAACATTGTTGGTTTTCCTTGCAAGCTGTGGAAAAATTACTAGTTGGCATACACACCACAATCGATAGGGCTGGATGATATAAATCCTCCTTTACAATTGGATGCAGTTCATTCGTGACAATTACCTTCTCTAAGTTTGTTAACACTAGGTCAAGTGTCCGATTAACCACTTTATTAAATGACATCAGGTTATGTAAGGACATGAAATTTCTGATGGCCTGTATCTTACAGTTTCCTAACTCATTAGAATCTGAAAGGAAATCCGGAATATTAAAATCACCTACTATCATAATATTACAAGTTTTGTCTATTACAGATAGATCAGAAAAAATTGTATAGAAATCAATATATACTTGATTACTACAGTTTGGCCTAATGTACACTGAGCATAAAATAAGAGTGGAGCCCTTGGAGTTTATAGTACAAATTACTAGATTGATATCCCCTGTCGAATAGTTCTTGATAAGCCTCGGCTGAAGTGAGGTCCTCAGGGCAAGGACTGTGCCCCCACCCCTGGTGAGACCATCGCCCGGCCGATCAGCACGCCAAACAGTATACCTCTCGTCAAACAACTCCTTATCAAAAATTCCATCGTACAGCCAGGTTTCAGTTACTGAAATTATGTCAAACTCATGTGCTAGCGTGGATATATAAAAATCTTTTGTTTTTGTTCTTAACCCTCTTGCATTTTGATAGTATATCGATAGTTCATTATTGGCCATAACAAAAAAAATATTCAATAGATAATAATATGTAACATTTTAGTAATAATTAATTGTATATATTTATATATTCACATGATTTTACCGCGAATGTTATTAAGCTTGGGTTTGAAAAACTTTATCCAGATCTTGCTGCGTAGTAATCACAAAAACTTTTGATATGTCCGACTGACGTAAACAGATTTTACCTGCACTCACCCAGACATACTTCCAGTTTTGTTCCATTTTGAATTTTCTAGCTTTTGACAGGAGTATCCGACGGGTAGATGTTAGAGATTCGTTTATATAGATTGGTGAATTCGAATTCAAACCCAGATGAGACGTATTTAAATCTCTCCTCAATTTCTTTTTATTTAGAAATTGCAATTTATCTGAGCGACGCAAAAATTTAACAACAACGGTACCCGAATTATTTCCTTGCAGATTCTTCAACTGAAAGCATGTATCAATCATTTCTTGATTCAGCTGGAAATTTAACGCCTTCGCTAGGTTATTTATCACAGGAACAAGAGCTTCTTTGTCTTTAACTACCGGCACTCCATGAATTTCAACAGAATTTTGTCTCATCTCTTGCTGGGCCATATCTACTTCATTTGACAGTGTTGTTATTTTATTCTTCAAGGATAGATTTTCACTTCGCAAATTATCCAGGAGCAGCTGTTGATTTTTAATTATTTCACTCTGAGATTTAATCAGTTCACAATTATCATTTTGCCTTGATACACAAAATTCAATAGACTTATTAAATTCGATTTCTAAATGTTTTTGGGATTCCCCAATTTTATTAATCTCCGCCATGATATCAACCTTAAACTTTTCTAGCAATTTTTCCATATCAAAACTTACAGTAATAGGAACACTTAATGACTCGCTTCCTCTGCTAATTCTTCTTTGCTTTTCACAATTTTCACATAACCAGTTTTTTAATATTGTTGCTTCTACTTCCGTTATATTGACACACTTCCAATGGTAAAAAAAATTACATGTGTTACACTCAATTTTCTCTTTATCACTTCTTTGTGCTATCAACTTGCACTTTCCACATACGCTCATTGACAAAAGTAATAAAATAGAATAATCAACAAAAATATTTTCAAAATTCTTAATTGGATACGAAATAAAATTTCCAAATAACACATTGAACGCCGCGATAACCTTGTGAATACGAACGATCCGCACTTATTGCCATCTCAGACTAGACTTGGGTATAATTTGACTCATTTTTTTCCATATTAAACCATACGGTAGTAGAATATGATGTAGGTTCATTCTATCATGGCAAAGATAGTACGCAATAAAAAGTTTTTAGTTTTTAACAGTTTTCATAGGTGCAGTCAGCACAAAGTTCAGGTAAGATCAAAAGTGCAAGGGTGGGAAATTTAGGAAAGCTGGCACAACACAAGCATTTTCTAGTTACTTTTATCTTTCTACTGAAGTTTTTGAAGTATTTAAAACCGTGAAAAACATATCATTGTAATTTTGGGATGGGTTTTGACTTGAGGAATGTCCATTGATTGAATTGTACGTGATTTTATAGCACAGTGTGCATTGGAAATCATGGATTAAGATAAAATTTGCGTAAAAATAGTGTACCATTTCATTTTTTGTTACATAGTTTCGATTAACCATTGAATCTATGTTATCTCAATAAGTTGTTTTTTAAACCACAATAAAGGAGCGAAATTATTCCGCTCGTAACAATAATCTATTCTTTTTATTCCGATTAATGGAGCCATATATTTATGAAGGTTAACGATTTGACTTATGCAAAATGGGTTATAAAAATGATAGCATACTAACCTTTCTTCTTTTTAGGCATTACATATTGCGAGGGCTTAAACATACCGGGCATTTTTTTAAACCGACTATGAACATCTAGTATATAACTAACATCGATAGGACACCACGGCCTATTACTGGCAGTTTTCACACTGCAGTAATTCGGGTTATATTCTTTGTGCAGGTCAAACTTCACATTAGCATCTCTACAAATTCAAGATTATTAACTGACGATGAAAAAGATAGTCATACAACTCGGTAGTTTCTTTTAAAATATCACCAAAAGCTCCAGTTCGTTCATTGTGGTGCAACAAGTAATTTCCGCAATCCAAATTTGTTAATCGTGAAAATATGGTAAAAAGAGCGCCCAGTCGCTCGTGTGGTTTGTACTGATGATGTTGCAGCGCTTCCATATTTATTTTTTGTAATGAAACACTTTCGACGTGTACTACTTCTGAGGTACTTCCCAATATACGCACTAAAACAAATGTCAGTCGACGCTTATCTTACAAATGTTACTATTACCTCTATATAAATGTGAAAACGGTCTGAAAAACAAATCGGTCCACTGCCTTACAAGTTCACGTTTTGTACAAATGGCAGCTCCGTGCTCCAACTGATATTCAACCTTCGGAGTAAGAATCGTGGGTTGCTTAGTACCGTCGGGTAAATGCTACAAAGTGAAATGTAAAAGATGGAATGATTTTTACTACTCACTTCGTATGCGTCAATTTTATGTCTGAGTAAAAATTTGATAGTCTTGTTTTCGGTTCGAGTTTTTAAAAGCACATTTTCGTCACTCGTTCTACTCATATTCCATATGCCATACACAACATTGGAAGGATTGAGATCGCAAGGTTTATTGTCACTTTCTTCATTCGGTAATATTGAATAGTTCGGATTCGGTATTTCTTCCTCCAAATTCTCTTGACTGCAAGAATAACGTATTTTAATTGATCTCCGGTACATTAATTTAACGAGATGACATGTTGTTAATAGTACTATAAAAATTATACCTTTCTTCGGTTGTAATACAAAAATTTGTTTTTAATAACCGCTTATAGCATTGCTCTTTAAAAACTGGTTTAGTGGGCCATTGTAAAGGTAGAGGTTTATCAATGTACACAACGTTTTTCGTGACTTGCCTACCATCATCCGACTTACATTCGTGTTTCTTCACTATCAACGGTATGGTCCAAGTGGTATTGTGATCGGAATCGTCCATAAGCCTCTTTATACCACTCATGGAAATAACGATATCGACATGATGTGTTTGTAAAACGTTCGTGACATTACCATCTCGACTAACTAAAATTTATATTTGATCGATAATGATTTGTGCGATAATGTAATTACCTGGTAATTTAGAATTATACGTATGTTCGGCTTCCAATGGAGGTAGTTTTGAAAGTTTGAGAATACATTTGGAAACCAGAGTGGGACATGCGAAAACAGGCGGTACTCCCTTGAAATTTTAACATTAAGTTACACACATTATGTACTGTCATTATTGTATTGTATTGTATGTTTATTTGTCCTAAATAGTTATATTTTAAGCAAACATTCTTAATCTTAACAAGTTAAAGCTTAACAAAAAAATTATACCATTATATATTTACAAATCTATGAACCCCTCTCCTAACAACCTTTTTCTTTTCCCTACCTCTTACATCCACCCTAACCCCTCTCCCCCTCTGAGCTCCACACACTCCCCTTAACATGTGTCCTATACTTTCCCACCCTTCCCCACACATTCTACACTTCCTTCTCACATCCTCCCACCAATATTTATTTATCAGTCTTTTCTTTTTTGATATTTAGATCACCCCTCCTCATATTTCTTGTTATACCTTCCCTCCCTAACTCTTCTCCTTCCCTATCCCTTTCCATCACTTTCTCAATCATAATCTCCCCCAGACCTCTCTCCCTTCTACTCGGCACCTCTCCACTAGCATATCCACTGCTTTCATAGTAACTCCTCCTTTCCTCCTGTCTATACTTTATTTTTTCCCCTATTACCTCCTTCCAACAGAATTCTTCCACGTATCTCATAACCCTCCTGCCTGCTTGGATTCTCACCTTCTCCCATTTTATCTCTTCCTGCACAATGTATCCAGGGGTTTCCCTATCCAGGCCCAAAACCCATTCCCAGTACCTTCTCCAAAGCCTCTCTTTCTCTCCACCCCCAAATTTTAACCCTGTACATCGTGAAACGCGAGTAGTGAAATTGAAATAAGGATAGCGGCTGGTTCGAGGAGTGTAGGAGCGTTACAAAAAGTGCTACATGATAAAAAGGTCTCAAGATCCCTGAAAGTGAAAGTGTATAGAACATTAGTGAAACCTGTAGTGACTTTCGGAAGTGAGACGTGGACATGAACGAAAGAAAGCATCAATAAGTCTGGGAACGAAAAATTTTGAGGAAGATCAGGAGGAATTAAGGAGGTAGATAGCACATGGAGGAGACGTACGAACAATGAACTAATGAATATCTACCAAGCCCCAAATATAGTAACAACGGTTAAACAAAACAGACTGGGATGGCTTAGACACTAATGAGAGCAGAAGAGGAGGGATTAATAAGAACGATTCTTGATACAGCACCAGAAGGAAGGAGAGGGAGACCCAAGCGTAGTTGGAAGCAGGAAATAAAACAGGACCTGCTAAAAATGGGCTTAACCGACTGGGAAACCACTGCCAAAGATAGAAAAGAGTGGAGGAAGAGGATTTAAGCCATGGGTCTACAGGCCTGACGTGCTGACTCATACATACATACATGTTCAATAGCACATACCCTGACAACAAAGTGAAGTTTAGTAGCTGATACTTTGGCAGTAGTAATGGGTGTAAAGCCACGGCAATCCTAAAAGCGTTGCACATGACATATGACGTAAAAACAGTACCAATGTAATACTAATTTTTCGGATTGTCATTAAAGGTAATATTCTAGCTTCTAGGGTAAAATAATTCTACAAGTTGGCAGCATCATAAATAAAATTACAATGTTGCAACCAAGGACATCTGTCATTTATTGTCTTCCATTTCGTATTTTATTCTATTTCGTTTCAATCCATATGACAACACTGTTGACATGTATATAATACTCGTGACGTGCAACGCTTTTTGGTTTGCCACAACTTTAGTTAGTTCACCAAAACATAACTTTTTATAGTCTGTACCATACTTAAAATTCAGCACAGCCAGCATAGGGCAATGTATTTCTTATGGAGAAATGTTGGACAGCATTGTCACTTTTCTTTTACCTGAGGCGCTATTCTGAAAGCAACTTTTAAGTACTGAATTCCAGAGGTTCACAAACGTGATATAGTAAAATTAACTAACTTATTTGAGAATTTTGGCAATTACAATGCATTAAATGTATATCACAAAAGTGAAAGTTTTGCGTTTAAATAGAATCCGGTTGATGCGTAGGTTTGGCAATAGTGTAATGCCGAATTTGAAGTATGGTACAGACTATAGAACATAGTTTTAAACTTATCATCAGTAATAAAAATGTACCCCAATTTCACATGATGGAACATTTGGGCAAGTTTGTGAGATAACAGCAATAAAATTAACTTTTTAAACTTTGGCGCTGCAACCCTCATGCAAAGGGTAAAAACTTGTCCTTGGTTGCCATTTTTCAAGATCCTCGCTGTGAAAGTTCTAGAACAGTAGCACTTGAAGCTTGGCAACTTATTCGTATGTGCGTTCGCATTGCACAGGTGAGTCGTTTTCAGGTCATATATAGGGACTCTATTTTCAAGGAGCCCCTAGCCCCCTTTCTATACTACTAATGAAACTTAGATCCTAACACTAAATTTCATCAAGATCTAAGGTGATACCAATGACCCATATAGAATAGAAAGTCCATGTATATTGTGGATTTGAAGTGTACCTATATACATTGCCTATCAGGTGGGTTACTTTGTACCATTCTTCGATTTGATAACAAAACCGTTTAGAAATGAGCAGAAATGAAAACCTAATTTTTTAACCATAACTGACACGTTTTGTCACAGTACCATCAATGCACTGACAGTGCTCTACATACAGAAATATACTGTAAGTAGTGGTTCTGTTACAAGTCAGCCACCGCTTTCAAATAAAGTTACTACATTTGGATACTTACAAAATTTAGAACATTCTGTTCTATTGCGACTTTGGTTAAATGGTTGGGATCATCATGAACTAATCTTACATTACTATACAACATATAATACTGAGAATAACTAAGCGCTTTTTGCAATTTCATCTTCCATAATCCGTGAGCATACTTAAATAAGATAATTTTAATATCTTCTAGTCGGTACAATGATTTTTGCCAATCATTTTTAACGTAATTTAAAAATTTGACATGCTCTTCCTGTATTTTCGTTTGTAGGCTCTGAAAAAGGACACTCAAAATCGTAAACGAAAACATCAAACACGTACCTTGTACACTTCCACATCTTCCTGTTGTAACTTTGTTAAAGAAGTTTGTTGTGTACCACCAGATTGATAAAGTTTTAAAGCGTTCAAGCATTTCGCTTGTTCTTTAGTAGTTAAGGTGGAAGTGAAACCCTTAGGATAAAATACAATACCGGGAATGAACCTTTTTGACTGCAAGACTTTGTTCTTTAAATTATTTTTCTTCGGGCGCTCCTTTAAATTTAGTACTGAATCGTGAATATTAGTAGGTGATACGAAGTTGTTTTGAGCTTCCACTTCGTTCAACATATCCTGCCGTGACATTTCGTTCCTTAAATTTGTTACATTAGTTATCAAATGAGAATTTAATCTTTCACTTACCAGTGGAGAAAGTCATTATCGTGCATACTTATTTAAAAAACTTACAAATAAGATAAATTGGATAATTAGTCAAGCTTGACAAATTTAGAGGTTATGTTGAGGAGAAAACTTAATTTTAATTATGGACTTAATCGACTTTTTGGCACGAAACGGTCTTTTGAAGAAATTAAAATTCCAATAACATGGGGGCACTTAGCAGCAAAATGGTGGGGGCCTCAAGATTGTCGACCGATTCTTGCTCTTCACGGCTGGTTGGTATGTGTATCATGATGGGTGCATATAATTCCCTTTGGTAACCCATGATTTGTAGGACAGTGCCGGAACATTCGATCGTTTAGTACCTCATCTTCCACCAAATATTGGAATTTTGGCAATCGATTATCCGGGACACGGTTTATCGTCACACCTCCCAAACGGCCAATTCTACCACAGCATCGATGCCGTATTTGTGTATAAAAAAGTGATTGATTACTTTAAATGGCCTAAAGTATCATTCATGGCTCATTCAATAGGTGCAATGCATAGCTTCATGTACACCATGTTCTATCCCGATAAAGTAGACCTTTTAATTTACTTCGACGGATTATTTTATCTTCAACTGCACAATATGCTTGCCAAACAGATGAGTAAAACAATCGACACCTTTTTACGATACGACAATTTGAGCAACAAGAAATCAGATCCGCCACAATACACCTTTTCCAAACTTGAAGAACTTCAACACTCAGGTTCGATGAAATCGGTCAACATTGATAGTGCCAAATATATTTTGCAAAGAAATTGCAAGCAGGTAGATACAAAGCCGGAAATGTACCAACTTGTAAAGGATGTAAGACTGAAAGTACCGACCCTGATGAGATGGACGGAGGAAACACTATTTGAATCTGCTAAAAGAGTAAAGTGTCCTTTATTTTTTAGTTTAGGCCAGAGTAGTTACTTACGTAATTATAAACCATTACCTATTTTAATGGGGAACTTACTAAATGTTATTAGACAAGGTAATAATGATCGTGTACATGAATATCACTTAGAAGGAACGCATCATTTACATTTAAATTCACCGGAAGTCCTTGCTCCTTTAGTTAATGATTTCCTCGCCATGTATTACACTAATGACAGTTAGAAAGTTGGAGATACTCACTTTGTTATTTCTTTAAATACACCCAAGTACCAAATGTAGAAAAATTAGGTAGTAATTAGTTAATTAAATCAATTTATACGTACACTAAAATAGGTATTTAATGCTTACCCTGAGCGTTGATTGAAATATTAATATCAACGCCCTGAGATTACATTTTGTATAATTGCAATAAGTTACCAGAATGTCTGAAAAATACCCACAGAATGTACCTATAAGTTAAATGAATTTTCTCCACTAGAATCCATTTCTTCGGTGTGACAGGTTCCTATGAGGTATACTCTTAAAAATATTTTTGTTCTTTTTTTGTTATTGTTAGATAAGACACAATAAATTCTTATTATTATAAAGTAAATATATAAAGAGAGGCGGAGGCCTAGAAGAAGCAAGGAGAGTTTTTGTAAAAACAGGAAGTGAATGTATGAGCAGAGAGGTCCAAATTTATACACGGTGTCCAAACAGTATGGACACCTTTGAATATCTTTAGTGCAATAAAAGGTAGGTGTTCTCAATGAAGTTTTCAAAACTCATCCCCCAGGGGGTTGAGTGTGATGTTTACCTATCATGACTGAATAGGTTTCAAAAAACATAGAAACACGGACTTTTTGGACAGTGTGTACGTAGATGAAGATTATGCCGAAGGAGATAATTGAAGAATGAAAAAGTGTACATAAGATATAATAAATTTGTTCTATGTATGCACATAACTGCAGTACACAAAAGTAGCAGCCTCAATAGAGCACAGATGGAATAGTTCACAGGGCGCAGAGAACAATGCTGTAATCATGTTAGACAAGCTCAAGTTCAATAAATATCACAATAGAATGAATAAACTGAAAAGAAGCAGAATAATGAATGTAGAAAACCTAAGTTTGATGTAATGATGCACTGCACAACCCGCAACACTGTATTAGGACGGCTCTGAATTGTTAAATCAAGGATTTCTGGTCCTGGGGGCACAAAAGGAACCGCGGCTCAAAACCAGATGCTCCACAAAGATAACGGACTTCTTAATGAATGTGTCTTGTGCATGCGGGTTGCGGGTAAAATACGGACAACTCCTAAGCGATCTCTTCTTCTAGAGGGGAAGTTGGATTCCTTCGTTCCTCAATCTATGATGGGAGGAACTACTACATCTTGATGCAGAAGTGGCATCCCAACCTGATGTTGCATCTAAAACAATGAAAGGAACAGGCACAGGCATCCATATTAGCCAACTACTAGGTTAAATACTGCCATACAAATCCAGGAGGAACCAGTGAAACTAAGAGTAATTAGATGGTAGTTGGGCAAACATAGATAGTTTGTTAGTAACTTCTAAGGAGATGAACGTTTTCCCCATTGGGTCACACAAACAAGTGGGCAGGTGAGTGGTCGAGGAAGTATCATATAAGTTTGCCTCCCTTAAGCTAAGTGAGCGAGGGTTAGCAATCCTGCCAAGAAAATGGTAAAGTAAATCTAATATAGGAGTCTCACAGACCAGGATGCCATAACAACATGGGACGAGTGAGTGATATAGTATTGCCAGCTCACCTGATGTAGAAGAGTAACTGAATAAAAACGGATATAAAACAATGGAAGATACAGGTACTATATACTAGCTCCCAACTGTATTCCATCCAGGAAGAACTGGTAGAACTATAATGCTTAATGTGCCAAGGAAAGAACAATAAGCAATTAGAATCTCCAATGACAGTAGAGCTACCCTTCAGATACCAGATCACTGTAAATTGCCTGTAGGCTTGTTAGAAGAACAGGAACTCCTGGGCGTTAAACTATACACAACACCAAAAACCACAATACAAAATTACCATTGAACAACTTCGTTATTGAAACGCGTTCAATTAATAAATTTGTATTGCAGTTTGTAGTGTTTTCAGTATTTGTTTTTTTTTGCAATTTATAATGTAAGGCTAGGTCATAATTTGAATGAAAAGGGGAATACAAACAAAGCACAAACATTTTAGATAAAAAAAGTGCATAAGTGGGGATCACATTTTTCATCGCTCCATCCATGAAGCAACAAACAAAAAACAGGTACCTAAGCACAAATGAACAAATTCGTCTTAAACTGGGCATAGGTGGTTTGTTATCTGAAGCAGACATTGTCAATCACATAGCTATCTGCAATTAAAAAAAATTCACAATTCTGTAACTGATTGTTTCAAAACTTATATACTTACGGTTTATGATACGGTAGATGAAAAAGCACAAGAAAGTAAATTTTTTGACTGTATGGAATGTGGATTATCATCATCCCATGTCACAATCTTGTTACACCCATTGGGCTAAAAAGTGAACGCTGCAAGAAAGTAAGAAAATGGATGCGACAGTCAATTAAAAAAAATTAAATTAGACTCATTTAATAAGAAGTAATGCGATACAATTATGTAACAAACATTAAGTACCTTTTATTTTTAATTTCAAATTTTGCTAGGAAATCTAATGTCGAGTTTAAAACTACTCGAGATGAACATCAACTAAGAACATCTACGAGGTTTTCTCTCTTAACTCTCATTCCATCTTTTATACCGCCTTTACTTCGATCATATACGTTATACTTGTTAATAAATATTGAAATAAATCCAGAAACGCGTTCGGGGTTATTAAGGTGAACATGATGAGTTCCATCGACGGAATGAGATTCAAAATTCTTATTATGTTTCGTAAGTAAGTCCAAAAATTCTAATGCGTGCTCTTTTTTCTCGACATATGAGGTACCCATACATTTGTAAAAAAGAAGCGGACACGTGCAATTCGGCACATTTGCAATACTATCCTTTTGAGGAATATCTAGTAAAGGTCCCACTTTTAATCTTAAATCGCGACTAAAGTGATATTTATTTGGTTCACGTTGCGATGGCACTACATTTCTTTCTAAAATATACTTACACTTATCGACATTTATGGATTTTTTCGATGCTTCGTGCAGTATCTTTTCCATTTCATCAAAAGTATAGGCGGGCGGTTCTTTATTTTGCAATAACATCTCGTCGTATTTTAAAAACTGTTCGGCATTCTTAATCATACGGTCCAATTTTTTTTCTTCGAAAACTAAAGGTTTTAAACCTTCCATGCATATTAAAAAGTCTACTGTGTTGGGATATAGAGTCGAATATACGTAACAAAGTATTGCACCGAGGGAATGGCCTAGTAACGAAACTTTTTCCCAATTGAAATATTTAGTTATGCGACGTAAGGTGATGACGGAGTCGATGGGATGGTAGAAAATACCTGGCGGAAGCGGCGATGATAATCCGTGGCCTGGAAAATCGACAGCCAGAATTCCTATATCGGGTGGAAGTTGAGGTATTAACAAGTCGAATGTTCCGCTATTATCCTGAAATTACAAAGAATATAATATTTTGAGTTGAGTTGTATTTGTTCTAGTGTTTTTTATGTATCAATAATTATTCAACTTATGTAGAACTAAAGAGGAGAGACAGATGGCGGGTTATTTTACAATGTTTCCAAACAAAATGTTATGCAACATTTTCATATTTAGGTACAATAACTATAGTAATTATAAGAATTTAAATGGTGTAAAATGCCTTAAACAAAGTAACGTAATGGTGATTATCTTAGGAACCTGCCAGAATATCACAGCCGAGTTCATCTGTTTAAAACATTTGACACAAGGCAAGCGACAATTTGACTTTGACTTTAATTCTTTCCTATCTTGTGCTAAGTTTCAATTTCTTTCCACCAAATATTTGTTGCTTTTCCTGCTTCCCTTGCTTCACTCTGCCATATCTTTCTTTTCTTCTTTTTGTTTCTCCTTATTGATCTCTGGTTGTTCCAGATGTCATTCTTGGATTTTTTGTAACTATTCCTATTATCTGTATATATATATATCCAACCGACGTGACCAGACCCATCATATGCAATAGACTACCACAGACCCACCATATATATCATATTTACACGTGTATACAAACCTGTGAATAGGTCACGGTAGTTAGCACTCTAATGGCAGCTTTTGAGGGGTAAAGAAATTTCAATGATAAGAAAGTATTATCTTTACTAAGCGTTACCAGACCCGCTATGTTGAACAGTGTCATCAGACCCATTTGTGTTAAAGTACAGTGATTCTCCATACCTTACCGGACCCTGCGATGTTGTCAAATCAATGGGTCTGAGGAAGTAAGTGCTATACTACCACGGATTCATTTTCAGTTAAAAGTGAGCGTTCATTGCAGTTAAATGTTAATGTTTACTTTCCTTGTTTTTTTCAGATATACAGTGTGACTCATTAAGAATGGAAACACACATGTAAAATCTGAAGTTATTTACCGATTTTAACCAATTTTTTTTTAAAATGTCAAATAATCAAAAATCTACTTTGGGACAAAATTTTAAATGTTTATTCCAATTTTCAGGGCATACTACGATAACTTTTTCGTACTCGGAATGGAGAATTATTATTAGCGATTTGTTTATTAAAAAAATATCTACGCCACTGGATTCAGAATGCTTCCAAATAGCTATCACCAAAATTTTACAAAAATATATTTATTAATAACAAAGTTATAACAACTTAAAGTTCGAAAAGTTTCAAAGCTAACAGTTACAGAACAACACCCTGTATCAATAGATGCCCATGGAAATTATGTTAATAATTCTTAAATTAAACTACTTAAACCATCATTGGAGAAAAAAATATTTAAAGTAACGTAATATTTAATAAAAATCTATTATAACTGTTAAACAGTAACATAATTTCCATGGTAACTAAGATTTAAATGGAAATGTTAGGTCTTATTATGTATTCACTCAATTGTGCGATTCCGTCACTTTTATTAAATATTACGTTACATTAAATATTTTTTTCTCCACTGATAGTTTAATTTAAGACTTATTAACATATTTTCCATGGCAATCTATTGATACAGGGTGTTGTTTTGTAACTGTTAGCTTAGAACTTTAAGTTGTTATAACTTTGTTATTAATAAATATATTTTTGTAAAATTTTGGTGATAGCTATTTGGAAGCATTCTGAATCCAGTGGCGTAGATATTTTTTTTATAAACAAATCGCTAATAATAATTCTCCATTCCGAGTACGAAAAAGTTTACGTAGTATGCCCTGAAAATTGGAATAAACATTTAAAATTTTGTCCCAAAGTAGAGTTTTGATTATTTGACATTTTAAAAAAAAATTGGTTAAAATCGGTAAATAACTTCAGATTTTACATGTGTGTTTCCATTCTAAATGAGTCACACTGTAGGTACAAAATTTAGCTCCAAATAGTGAATAAATGATACCTTATTGAAAAAAATACTTTTAATAAACGTCGTAAATAATTAATGAAGCTTTTCTTTCACAATTTTTTTTGTAGGTACCTATAATTACCGTTAGTATTCTTGAACTAGTGATTATCACCATAATAAAGCAACCGGGCTGGCCGGTCGTTTGTGAACACGATATCTACTGGTACGATTTCGATCAAACTTGGTATATTGAGTAAAGCCCGCATTTCACTGCGACTGGTCCATCGACATATAGAAATGGACTGCGCATGCGTATGCTAAGGCGGAATACCGCAGGCGAGAGAGAGGGTAAACGTGGAGGCCTAGTTCTAGCTTTGCCTGTCGCGTATCTATTGGTCGCTGCCTTGTCGCTGCATTTTCATGGGGATGCAACGACAAGGCAGCGACCAATCGTACGCGACAGATAAAGCTAGAACTAGGCCTCCACGTTTACCCTCTCTCTCGCCTGCAGCATCCGGGCGTAGCATAAGCACGCTCAGTCCATTTCTATATGTCGATGGGCTGGTCCCGCACAGGCTGGTGGCTGGAACAAGCACATTGGACTGGTTAATTGCTACTATTGTTATCAGATACACTCTGAAGAATAACTTCGTACTCGCCAATCAAATGGACATATTTTTTTTCTCAGTATTAAAGTAATCATGCAGAGTAGCAGCAGCAGTGAAGATGATTCGCTTGCTGCTTACCTTATTCTCAAGGCCCGAGCGGGCACCCGCTTGTCTTACCAGCCTGTGTGAGTATCAATGTGTTAATCATAATACATTTCAAACTTGGCTGGTCCAGCCGGGCTGGACGATCCTCATAGTGAAATGCGGGCTTTATACTGGAGATTTGATTAGATTTTGGACAAGTCAAAAAGTGTCCTTAAGAGGACAGCATTTTTAGTTTTTTTCAAGGGTGCTTTAGAAGCGTAAGATTAACCTAGAGAATGCAACCAAATGGAACCGGTTTCTCAAATAGAAAACAATGGCCGTTTTCACCAACAGTGTTAAGCTATAGGTACTTAAAGCTAAATAAAACTTCATTACCATAGAAACAATAAAATTACTGTAACAATTATCTCTATAGCAATTAAGTTTTACTTAACTTTTGTATAGCTTAAAAGTCTTGGTGAAAACGACCAGAAGACACCAAAAAGTGAAAAAAACGAAAGGTGTGAAATTTGACTAAACACGAGATGCAGCGCAATTATAATGACTGTTTATTCGAGGAAATTTAGTACTGAACTTTACAGTTTTGTTTTTTGATTAACCCAAAATTTTGGATTATCAACTTGGTCAATACCTCTTAAATCGTAAACAAATAGGTTGCGCATGTGCTTGAAAGAATTTTGTTTTTAAACCTTTTTTAATAGTTTTGACCGTGAATAACTGACTTGGGGAAAAAACGAAATATGTGAAATTTGACTAAAAACGAAGAGGGACACAATGCAATTATAATGACGGTTTATTCGAGGAAATTTAGTACTGAACTTTACAGTTTTGTTTTTTGATTAACCCAAAATTTTGGATTATCAACTTGGTCAATACCTCTTAAATCGTAAACAAATAGGTTGCGCATGTGTTTGAAAGAATTTTGTTTTTAAACCTTTTTTAATAGTTTTGACCGTGAATAACTGACTTGGGAAAAAAACGAAATATGTGAAATTTGAATAAAAACGAAGAGGGACACAATGCAATTATAATGACGGTTTATTCGAGGAAATTTAGTACTGAACTTTACAGTTTTGTTTTTTGATTAACCCAAAATTTTGGATTATCAACTTGGTCAATACCTCTTAAATCGTAAACAAATAGGTTGCGCATGTGTTTGAAAGAATTTTGTTTTTAAACCTTTTTTAATAGTTTTGACCGTGAATAACTCACTTGGGAAAAAAACGAAATATGTGAAATTTGACTAAAAACGAAGAGGGGCACAACGTAATTATAATGACGGTTTATTCGAGGAAATTTAGTACTGAACTTTACAGTTTTGTTTTTTCATTAACCCAAAATTTTGGATTATCAACTTCTTGGTCAATACCTCTTAAATCGTAAACAAATAGGTTGCGCATGTGTTTGAAAGAATTTTGTTTTTAAACCTTTTTTAATAGTTTTGACCGTGAATAACTGACTTGGGAAAAAAACGAAATATGTGAAATTTGAATAAAAACGAAGAGGGACACAATGCAATTATAATGACGGTTTATTCGAGGAAATTTAGTACTGAACTTTACAGTTTTGTTTTTTGATTAACCCAAAATTTTGGATTATCAACTTGGTCAATACCTCTTAAATCGTAAACAAATAGGTTGCGCATGTGTTTGAAAGAATTTTGTTTTTAAACCTTTTTTAATAGTTTTGACCGTGAATAACTCACTTGGGGAAAAAACGAAATATGTGAAATTTGACTAAAAACGAAGAGGGGCACAACGTAATTATAATGACGGTTTATTCGAGGAAATTTAGTACTGAACTTTACAGTTTTGTTTTTTCATTAACCCAAAATTTTGGATTATCAACTTGGTCAATACCTCTTAAATCGTAAGCAAATATGTTGCGCATGTTTTGAAAGAATTTTGTTTTTAAACCTTTTTTAATAGTTTTGACCGTGAATAACTCACTTGGGAAAAAAACGAAATATGTGAAATTTGACTAAAAACGAAGAGGGGCACAACGTAATTATAATGACGGTTTATTCGAGGAAATTTAGTACTGAACTTTACAGTTTTGTTTTTTCATTAACCCAAAATTTTGGATTATCAACTTCTTGGTCAATACCTCTTAAATCGTAAACAAATAGGTTGCGCATGTGTTTGAAAGAATTTTGTTTTTAAACCTTTTTTAATAGTTTTGACCGTGAATAACTGACTTGGGAAAAAAACGAAATATGTGAAATTTGAATAAAAACGAAGAGGGACACAATGCAATTATAATGACGGTTTATTCGAGGAAATTTAGTACTGAACTTTACAGTTTTGTTTTTTGATTAACCCAAAATTTTGGATTATCAACTTGGTCAATACCTCTTAAATCGTAAACAAATAGGTTGCGCATGTGTTTGAAAGAATTTTGTTTTTAAACCTTTTTTAATAGTTTTGACCGTGAATAACTCACTTGGGGAAAAAACGAAATATGTGAAATTTGACTAAAAACGAAGAGGGGCACAACGTAATTATAATGACGGTTTATTCGAGGAAATTTAGTACTGAACTTTACAGTTTTGTTTTTTCATTAACCCAAAATTTTGGATTATCAACTTGGTCAATACCTCTTAAATCGTAAGCAAATATGTTGCGCATGTTTTGAAAGAATTTTGTTTTTAAACCTTTTTTAATAGTTTTGACCGTGAATAACTGCGAAATGTGTGAATTTGACTAAAAACGAAGAGGGCCACAATGCAATCATAATGACGGGTTATTCGAGAAAATGTATTACTGAGTTTTATTAAACGCGCCTTTGTTATGTGATAAAGAAATTCTCTGTTTTATACCGGGTGTAGAATTGGTTTACGCATCATAGGGATTTCAATGTTAAATTCTTAATATGTTTGTATCATCTCCCCTAATTATTTCAGTGTTAAGGGTGTAAATATATTTCTTGTAGAGAAAAAAATACTTTTATTTTTCATACAAGGGTGAAAACTGTAACTGGCAATTCAACATAAATTGTAGTGCCTCGGAATCGTCGAAACAAAAAACAATTGTTAATTAGCTGTCACACTTTCAGTTTACCTATTTTTAAAATTTCTAAGAAAGAAAAAGAAGCTTTCAGCACTAGAATCCGTTGTCTAAATGCAAAAAAAATTCTTAAAATGCGTTTAAATTAGCGATCAAAACATAAAAAACATTAACATGACAACTATCGATTAACGGTTTTTTGTTTTAACAATTCCAATGCACCGTCTAATTTTGATCAAATTGTATTCGATTTTCACTCTTACCTGAAAAATAAAACGATAAGTAATGATATGGTTGTAAACAGTATTTTTTTCTTTACAAGAAATATATTTACCTACACTTTTGCTCTAAAATAATTAGGGGGGATAATACAAGCATATTAAAAATGTTGCATTGACATCCCTATGGTGAAATATTACTAATCGCTAAACAGTGTTGCAAGTTTTTGGGTCCGTTTGAGTAGCTTCTGTGAGACGGGTCCTGAAACGTCGTAAAACCGAAAGAACGTTTTATACAAATGTCGCCGCAGCGCCCCTCAACAACGAACACTGCAAATAAGTTTGTATATGTATAGATACAGTACCTACGTTCGCAGACCAAAAAAAAAATGGAAATAGTGACACAACAACCATTTAGATGGCTCTAGAAGACGAAATAGCATGAAAAACGTTCCCAGACCCGACACCGGGTCTGGAAACGTCTACCTGGGTCTGAGTACGAATGCAGCATGTAACGTTTTGGGTTTGTGTAAGCGGTATAATGACTATATATATATGTACTGTTTATTTTGTCTTTTTTTCGTCTGTCCATATGTAAGAGTCAATGTCACTATCTTTCTTAGTTAGTTGTTATTGGTATCTTCTTTCTTCTGATTTGAAGAATCTAGTTTTGAGCCAACTGATGATTATTCCTACCTTCTATTCCCACATTAATATCTTCATCTATTCCTCCTAATTATTTGATTATAAGATAAGTACATCGATCTTCATATTTTCTTACCCAGTTCTTCTTGCAGTATATTCATGTTATATTATAAATATTGTTCCGTGTGTGCAAATAAGAGTTTTGACCATTTATTCCATCCAGTTTGCTACAATACGGAGTTTGATCTTTTCTTTTGATTTTTTATAACCTCGCCTAGTATAACTAAAAATATTGGGCGGGGCTGAGAACACAACCTTGTTTTAGCTCTTGCTTCGTTTCGAATTCCCCTTATTCTTTATTTTGTGTTTCTGATGCTGTCACCCCCCGACACCCAGGGGGAGTGACTTTAAAACCCTAATGGAAACCCCTATTTTTATTGCAAATTCAGAAAGACTATGAAGGTATTATTTGGGACCTTTTTTTAATTGCAACAGATGGCGCTCCAAACGAATAAACACGGGGGGGGGGGCAAATTTGTTACAGCATCAGATGTCCCCCTCAAAACCGTTAACTTTTTATTCGGAACATTTTTGATCCGACGACAGTGTGTAGAATTATCACAGGTGGCGGATTAAAATGGGACACCCAGTATGATAATCAGTGAGACATGTTTCGGTAACTTGACAGTTACCATTATCAAGCAATCAGAAATTAAATTATTAGATAAATGACGCATCTCGGAAGACTAAGCATTTGCAGACAAAGACATACGTTTATATAGTAAACTGTCACTTTATCGCACATATTTACTAACACCCTGTATATAGGGGGAGAGTGTGAACTAATAGTAGGAATCTTTAGACCATTGGTCTAAGGTAGGAATTGAAAAAAAAAACAACATAAGTTAAATTGAAACAGTATAAAGACCACTCACCTATGAGTTGTGATTAATATTATCAACTTACTCCTTTGTGTATTACGAACTGTCCTATGATGTTTATCTTTTAGTGTGGCATCTCCGTATAATCCGGCCGTTATTGAGTTGTTAATCATCCTAAGTTTTTTTGAGTATTTTCCCTGATCGCCCCTACGACTACTTATATGAAGTTCTTTAATTCTTAATTAATTATGCACAACACGGAAAACACCAAAAACTACAATACGAACTGATCAAATCGAACGCATTTCAACAACTAAACCGTATTAGTAAAGTGAGTTATACTATACTTACCACTAAAAGTGGAAGTGACATAACTAGTTATAAGTAGTGAAAGTTTACAATTTCTGATAAGCCTAAACGACATGAATCATGATTACTCACTTGTTTTTGTGTATAATTTCTAAACTTTGATAATAGTCGAGTTCATCTTTATTATTTACTTGCATAACTAAGAACATATTATCTACTTTGTGACTGTTCTCAAATATGTACAGTATATTGTATGTAGGTATATGCATGTAAGATTTTTGACGTATTAAATTTTAGTCGTTTCACCGATATACCTATATAACGCTAAATGAGATAACAGTCGCACTTACCATTAATTGCAGACTAAACTAAAGCTAACAACATGCAAATGCAAACATGTAAAATTACTCGCCATCTAGTGCGCGCGTCCGCGTACCAACTGAGGTTGAGTTTGACAACCGCTGAAGCTGCTGATTGTTTAAAAGACCAGTGAATATAAACATTTATAACCTTAACCTCGATATTAAATAAATTAAAACAGTTCACTGAACTTTCTAGATTGAGGTGGGTGACAAAATCTATATTTAGGCACGTGTAAATGGTAAATTTAAATAATTACATTACCTGCCATCCATGAATGGCTAAAATAGGTCTCTTATTTTGAGGATTCCACCATTTTCCTGCTATGTAACCCCAAGGGACCGGAATTCTAATTTCTTCGTACGTACGGAGACGATGACCAAAAAGGCGTTTTCCATTTTTATTTAATTGTTGCACTGTAGTTAATAACGTATTTTTAAATTGCGTAATCATCGTATAAACAAATGAATTAATTAAAAATGTGTGACTGAAATACGACGAATTTGATTCGTGTAGATATCTCTGATGTCATTCCGTGTATTTATGGCTTAGTGCTCACACTGTACAAACTGCAGTTCCTCAACTAACCTTAGGTTAAATAAATGATTAACCTAAGTTGCTAAACTTCAACAAACACTATTATCCTCAGACCTCAAGCTCATATTGGTCAAAAGGACATGCTGGTTTTCATCAATTAGGTAACCTAAAAGTTAGTGTTTCTAGTTCTCTTCCTGCATAGTTCTATCAGGAAAAACTGCCTTTGTTTGTTGACATACTTTCTGGGTACTATAAACCAATGAATAAATAAACCATTCAACTGTACGCTATACGCAACTGAAAAGGAAATGCGCATAAGTAACACTGAAGCCAAACGACTGCGTATCTCTATCTTTTTCTTTTACACGCAACGTCATACAACCGATGACACGGAGCATAAAATGCAGGTGTCGAGTAAAAAAAATACGTTGCGGCAGTTATCTCTCTCGTCTGCTGTACCACCGCAACAAGCTAGAAGGCGACAGAAGTACCTACTCCGCATCTGTCTTTGTCAGCCTTCAACGGCTACAATGCATTGAAATAGCCCGTTCCCCTTTCAGTTGCTTATAGGCTATAGCGTACAGTCACAAGTCAATGCTATAAACTAAACATGCACATCTACCGTATGGGCTTGGTGGAATCATTGTAGAGGATGCTATAGACAGATTTGAGGGGGAGGGGGGCTGACTGCGATTAGATCGGGGCTCCTTAATAATACACTGCGGTGTAATAGTCTTACGGATGTAGGGCCTGAGTGGTTCACAATATGGTAGGGGAACACACCTTCCCGTTTAAAAACCATCCCAGATGACTCGTAATAGTGAAATATTATTTAGAACGGGAGGTCAAAACTAACTCAGCTTGATCAATCGGCTGTATTATGGAGTCAAGACAATGGGTTAGGTGAGCTTTTGAAAGGCTTCCATTAACGGGCTAACTAGTTTTGACTCTTTTTGCCTCACCCATACGGAAGCGAAGCAAGGTCTGTCTTTGGGAGTTATATTGCATATTTTTCGAGATATAGTTAAAATAGGCTATGCATGTACTTATATGAAGCGCTTTAATGCGATGAGAGTAGGTTATAGAGCTCTGGCAATGGGTCTAAAACTGTAAATATTAGCCAAACGGCTTATTTTATCGAATCCCAACAAGGAGTACCTTTTCGTTAGATTAATGCGTGGGGAAGTCATTTTCGATAATTTCATACAGGGTGTGCCACCCCTGTAAGATTTTTGGACTACTAACCATTGCGAGTAGTACGTCCCCAGCTTCAAGGCACTACTGTAAATCTGTTTACATTTCCAAAATAAACATACACGTACGTTATAGTTATGCGGAAAATTTTATAAAGATCAAATAACCAGTACAAAAATTAAAAATAAAAAACAAATTCAAATGAGCATAACTTGCTGTATATTTATTATATTTATTAATGCTTAAACATGCTTAAACAAGAATTTCGTTACGCATTTGGTTGTTCTAAATACTTTTGTAAAAATACTTTCACTCATTAATTTTTTTTCCCCAATTAATACATCTTGTCTAAACAAACCATATAGCATCAATCCAATCAATATCATTATTCCTGAAATTAAAAAAAATTATCAATCGATGTTATAAATAAATAAATATAAAAACTCTCCTCTGACTTGATACTGATAGTCGCACATGCACATGCTATACTGACCCTTAATTTAGCACCCCCTTACATTCTTTTACAATGACCAAACATTTGAGAGTATTTTTTCAGGCATCAACGTATCTGTACTTATACAGTCCGCGTGGCCAAAGAATGCCTGAACTACGGCAATCAATATCGTTATTCCTGAAATTAAAAAAAATTATCAATTGATGTTATAAAAAAATAAATATAAACACTCTCCTCTGACTTGATACTGATAGTCTCACATGCACATGCTATTGTCGCTATTGACCCTTAATTTTAGCACCCCCTTACATTCTTTTACAATTACCAAACATTTGAGAGTATTTTTTTAGGCATCAACGTATCTGTAAGTACTTATATATAATTCGTGTATATTTAATTTTTATTATTTAACTATACGTTTCAGAGAAAACTCTTTCTCCTTTTTCAAGGTTAAAATGACACAATACAAATGAAATGTGAAACAAGGTAACTACAATTACCTACAACTAAAATTAACTACAATATTTTTAGATCTACTTCTGGTCATGGGGCCAATGTAAGCAACTGACTGATTTGGATTATTTACATTCGAAACATTAACGGTAATTGTCTTGGGGTGCAATGAATTTGGTTGACAGCATTATTCAAAGTTTTGGAGGAGAAAATAAATGAGTTACGAAAATTAAACGAACAAATGTTAGAGTGGTTGGTGGAAAACGATTCCCAAAAATAACTCTTCCTTGTTTTTCTGGTAATCCAAAAGAATGGTTAGGTTTTTGGAGTGTGTTTAAAAGCATACATGAAAGTACGGAGTTTTCTAACGAGGAAAAATTTCAATATCTCATACAGTCGATGTCAAAACAATCTAGAGCTATGGAGGTACTAAAGGGATACCCCCCGAGTGAAGACAATTATGTTAAGGCAATTGAGGGTTTACATAGAAGGTTTGGGAGAACAGAGTTGCTGACTGAAGTTTATGTCAGAGAACTTCTCAAGATATTACTACAGAATTCCAAATTATCCTTGTCTCAATTGTACGATAATTTGGAGACACAAATTAATTGATTGAACTCTTTGGGAGTAGATATGGATGCCTGTTCACCAATGCTGTACCCGCTGATTGAATCCTGTATTCCGGGAAACCTTCTGAAAGTCTGGGATCGATCTGGCTGACAGAGTGATACGGAGGGGGCTGGCGGTGATGCTGGAGGTGGCAGGATTAAGAAGTTGATGGATTTTTTGGGAGCGGAGGTTGAGTCAACTGAGAGGATCCAGCTTGCTAGAACTGGTTTTAGTCTGTCAACCACGACCAAGGAGAAGGAGACAGTACAATTATATGTGCTGAGAATCCCATATTTTTGGGCAACAAAAGAACAAAATAAATCCCGCCACCCATATCGGTGCCACGAGATTTTGAAACTACTTGGCGAGAGAGCGTTACCAAATAAACGCTACTACTATTCTACATATTTATAATTTCAATTAACGTGCATGAGAATTTTAATTTTTAAGCTCTACTTACTTCTGTCGGTATCTCTGATTACGGAAATGGCGCAGGCTCGGGCGCAGGTAATAATCGAATTCGGCACTACCGGAATTTTCCATTATTGACAAAAATTTATGACAAATGAGAATAATTATATTTGTTTGTTTTCAAAGGTAAAAAGATTGGAAAAATTTTACGCCGTTATTCGCCTGTCACCATAGAGACCTGTCACCACAGACCACTAAACAAATGGTCTGTGACTGTCACTTTCCAGGTTCTCGCCAGGACGGCAGGAGTGTTTACTGGTGTTTACCGGTACGTCATCACTTACAATCATATGATGTAATATGAAAAACATGAGTCAAATTGTCAAAATTGTTTCGTTAATAAATTCTGATTAGAAAATAACAAAATATAGAATAGGTACCCCGAGAATACCCCAGAATCCAGAATCCATAGCTTCTAATTATTTCATCTACTTCATACCTTTTTTGTATTTGAAGTGACTTAATTAGATCATACAGCTCGGTTTTGAATAGTGTGGGATCGTGACTGATATTCTTCTGTGATAACCAGGAAACCATATATTGCCTTTTGTCCAGGACGAAGTTGGTCGCTTTTCAACTAACATTGAATGGTATGGTGCATACGGCATTATCAATTATAATTAGCCAAAAGGACATGCTGGATTTCATCAACTAACCTCAAAGTTAGTGTTTCTGGTTCACAGATGACTCTCGCCCTAACACAGTAGCAACTGGAAGTAAAAACTGATTGCTTAAGAGACACAGGCGCAGTAAAAGGTTATATGGAACTCATGTTAGATTTTCATCATGCCATCTCGTAATCTGGTCTCTTCCTGCATAGTTCTCTCAGAAAAAAAAACTGCCTTTGCTTATGGACATACTTTCTGGGTACTTAAACTAAACATCCACATCCACCGTATGGGCTTGGTCGAATTATTTATCTTGTAGAGGATGCTATACTGCTATAGACACATTTTAGGCGGGTATCCTGGCTGCGATTAGATCGGCGCTCCCTAATAGTACACTGCGGTGTGATATTTTTACGGATGTAGGGCTTGAGTGGTTCATAATACGGTAGGGAAAGACACCCTCCCGTTTAAAAACCGTCCCAGATGACTCGTAATAATGAAATTTCATTTAGAACGGGAGATCAAAACTAACTCACCTTTATCAATCGGCTGTATTATGGAGTCAGACGATGATGGGTTAGTTGAGCTTTTGAAAGGATTCCATTAACGGACTAACTATAGCTAGTTTTGACTCTTTTTGCTGACCCATACAGAGAGAAGCGAAGCAAGGTCTGTCTTTGGGAATTATACTCCTCTAGTACCTGCACTAGAGTTCTCAGTAGACGTCCTCTGGTTGGCATCGGTGGTGGGGGGTTGAAAGGAGAAGAATGAAATTTCTACTATTCATGTTGAATAATATAGTAAAACTCACAGTGATATAGAGCGAGGGTTTCAAAAGACAGCTCAAACTCGGTTTAAGGCGTGGACCCTGAACCAAAGAAAGGCAAGCGCAGAGCAGAAGAAAGCGGGGAAAGGTGGTCCAACTAAGCTAAATTTGTCCATCCCCATTCTTCGACTCCACCACCTCTCGCAGAGCAACCTCCATATAGAGCCTACCCTAGGAGAATAGGGAAGAAGAGGACCCGGAGCGATTCTGGGGAAAAAACCTCAATTTACGAATTGTAGCGAGACCAATCCACAGACATAAAGAGATTGCAGAAAGGCAGCTCAGTGTACCGATAATCGCGAGAGCAACAGTAAATTGGGAAAGCTTACCAGGTCGGAACGAATCATATGAATTACCTGAATTTTATGTACCATTGAATATTATCATATAGTGGTAGTAGTGGGTTGATCGAGTGAGTCCGGTGGGTATTCCAACAGAAGAACCGTAACCAAAACACTGTAAAATGAAGAAATAGAAGGAGCATCTAACTCGGTCCAAAGTAAAGTAAAGGTCGTACAAACCATCAGGGGTTGAAATTTTTCGCAAGGAGAGACATTCATCTGGATGCACCTGTTCCACGAAGATCGGGCAATTGGAATATTTCTTGAAGAGGTCCTCAAGGCCTTGTCTTGTTCGATGGAGATGATATTTCCGATTTTGTCAGTGAGACTGGAGGAGTTGGTTTGATTTCGGCGGATTAGGCTGTTGAACATTATGCCAAAATTGCTGTCCGTTCCTTTAAGCAAGTTGTGGAGTGGCTTTCACCGTTCTCTTATCGTCGCCTTGAGACTATTGCACTAGGTCCTAATAAGAGCAGCCTCCCTAGGTCGGAGAAAGCGGCGGAAGACTCGTCTGTTTCCTTTAATAAGGTTGAGTCTCTGGCGGAGGAAGTGGTGGATTTTGAAGGTAGCGCTGGCCGTATCAAGGTCATTGGAAGTTTGAAGTGGAGCGGTTTCGTAGAAATGTTAAATACCTCTTGAGACAAGGAGAAATAAGCTTACAACTGTCCTTGTGATAACGTTGACCTATAACCTTGTTCTGACAACGTATAAAATTCATTAAGGTCCGGCGTTTATCAAGGAGAACCCTAAAAGGCATTTAAATCAAAGCGAACTGAATTTCGTTATATGAAGACTTATTTTTTATGTACAGATTTATATATCAAGGTGAAAGCTTATGTAGGTAATGTAAACAACAGGTTCCAAGGTGTTAACTTGAGTAAAGTAATTTTCATTGTATCATAGTTCTGGTGCTTATATTGTGTCTTCTGGATCAAAATTAACGTATAATTAATTAGTTCACTGTCTACGTACCCAAATTTTTGTAAACAAAATCATTTCCTATAATTAACGTGTGAAAATAATGTAATAACTCGTTTAGTTCTGATTAAATTTTAATTAAGTCACATATATTTACATGTGGAATGTTTTATGCTCTTGTTTAAACTAGTTTTAAAAGTTATCATACATTCCAGTCAGTGTTTAAAATGTTAAGAAGCAGGTTGCGATGTTCCCAATGGAAACAAGTATGGGAAGAAATCAAAATTCCTGTTCCCTGGGGACATATTGCCGGTAAATGGTGGGGACCGCAAGATAAAAGACCTATATTAGTACTTCACGGTTGGCAGGTAAGTTTTTAATACACATCGATATAATTATTTTTGGTATACTTTTCAGGATAATTGTGGGAGCTTCGACAGGCTGATACCGTTACTTAAACCCAACCCAGGTTATTTGGCGATCGACTTTCCAGGTCATGGGTTGTCCTCCAATCTTCCACTTGGAGTCTCCTATTACTGGTCAGATTATATTGTCTTCATACGCCGAATTGTGCAATACTTCAATTGGCCTAAAGTATCTTTTTTAGCACACTCCATTAGTGGATCGGCCGCCTACAATTACGCCACCTTATATCCCGATACCGTAGATTTCTTAATTGCCATCGAGGGTTTAAAACCACTCACAAATGATTTAAAAATTACCGAATTGGGGGACAACATCGATCGTTTAATTAAATACGACCACCTACTCAGTTTGGGACAAGAGGGACCGAGTTACACATATGAAGAATTAGAAAAAAGACTCCACTCCGATTCTGAAAAATCTATCTCGCCGGATATGTGCAAATACATTCTCGAACGTAGCATATCGAAATCGAGCACGAATCCCAATAAATTTTATTTTACGAGAGATTTACGATTAAAATTGCTACCGTTTCTCGAATATAAAAATGAGGACGTCATGAAGATGGTCGACAAATTCACCTGTCCAGCACTGCTCTGTCTGGGTACCGTAGAGACAAATAAGTTCAAAGTTTTAACACAAACGCCCGAGTTTTATGAAATACTAAAGAAGATTAATCTAAAATTTGAAATACATACAGTTGAAGGTACTCATCACGTTCATTTGAATAATCCCGAACGATTAGGCGAATTAATTAATTCGTTCATCGAAAAGTATGATTTAGGCGATAGGTCGATTGAAAATGTGTAATTTGCAATTATGAATGTAATGTCGGTATATTAAAGGTAATTCTTTCATAAACAGTTTTATCTTACAATGGAGGTCTTTGGTATAGTTCTGGAATTCCTTTATGGCATCACTGTCCGATCCAAAGGTTCCCCTTCCATTTTGTCACAGTCAACTGTCTTGTTTGACTCTTCTCTTCATTAGTTCATCTTGTAGACTGGTTAACGAAGGCAGCGGCAGTAAGCCCACCTAACTGTCTTAGTTAATATCTTTATGAACGGTTACGGAATTGTGTATTTCGGCCGTTTGTGCCGTTATGCGTCTTCAGGTCTGTAGTCCCATACTCCGTTTAGTGTGGGGATGGGGTGTGTCGCGATTACATATGGTACCTAGAGCTCTTTGACGAAGCACTGTAGACCACAGAGCAATCGTGACAATCCTAAGAGTTTTTTGCTTCGTTTTCGAGAAGTCTTAGGTACACGGAGTGGCATATGCATGTTTTTGCCTGGTCTGATGACTGCCTGATGAGTATATGTGTGTAGTTTATCTGCGGTTTTTTTCTTTATGAAGTAAAAAAAACATCTGTTTTGGAATTTGCAACGATAAATTACGTCCGTTCTCGGGAGGTACACTGACAATATATTAATTAGTGGCGGAGAGCCATGCGGTACGCTGACTGTAATGCGTCTCGTCATCACCTCTTGCAGAACGAAGAGTCGTTTTGCTTATACTGACCCACTGATCCGCCTGTTAAAGCAGTTCAAACTCTTAACTGTAAAGCCATGAAGCTACACTCACGTTTCAAGATCTCTTCACCAGAGTTATCTCTAAATCGCAAGAGACCTAAATTTACACTTCTTCTTTCAACTCTATCTAAAGGTTTGTTAAATCGCTTTCAAATGATAGCTTCTATGTTCTTTTTCTTTTGAGAGCCTAGCTAAGACATTTTACAGCTAACACAGCATAATGTTTATGGGGGGGGGAATCAATGGGCTATGCAAAGTCACCGATGGAATAGAACATTATTTTCCAAAAGTGGTTTTATTGTAAGCTTTTAACATTTTCTAAAATGGATTTACGCAATTTATGAAATTCCCCCTTGCCCTTTACTAGCGGCGCCCCTGGGCACAACCTTCAACTTAAACACGACTGTATATTGTTACAAGAAAATAAATCTACAGACGGGCACAAAACAAAACGGTCAGTTTATAATAGTAAATAATGTATTACAAAAATACCGGTATAGGTATTCAATTTCTTTTTGTTTTAAATTTTATAATCATTTATAATTCGAATAATCGTAAAAGGTATAAGTAGGTCTTTTTCTCACTTACCGAAGGTATAGGTGAATCTATAGCCCCTAGAAACACATAGTACCGACAAGCTGGAGCAAACCTGACATCAACATTGAAATACGAAAACTCCCTAAGGCAATCGACGCTAATTTCAAATGTTATGATTTATTATTTGAGGTTAAATTTTCATAACTAATGTGATTAATTGAACCATTCATGGAATGTTAATTCAATAATTAAACCTAGAAAATTTATGAAAAATGTCTTAACAGCCGTTTTCAGACTAATCGGGCCCTCTCATTACCTTTTGTTACAGCCTCAATAGTTCAACTTCACGGCCTGTCGTTACACAAATAACTTATAAATTGCAAATTATACAATTTCAATGCGAGCAATTCACATTACTTTAAACTCTTTAAAGGATGCATTTAATTTAATCACCTAAATTACTGTAAGCACAGTATAATGATAAGTATATAAGCATTAAGCTGTGCTGTAAGTATATTTTTGTTTATAAGGGGAAAGTGAGGTTAACCATGTTTTTGTCCTACTAAGGCACAAACCACTACTAAGGTTCGCAGGGATTCTAAATAAACTTTGTCCGTTTTTGCCACTGCTGGTGCAACCTCTTGTAAAGCAACCTCGCACTTATAATAATTTACAATTTACATGTTATTTACGGAAATTTTCAGATGGAAAGATTACAATGTAAACGAATAGAGAAAAGGAGAAAACAATAAAAGCGAAAAAACAGTAAAACACATGTGGCGCTTGCGCTGTTGCGCTTTCTCATCGCTTTCTATTCACGCCTTAGAACATATTCACGCACTTCATCCGCTTAGGGAATTTTTTAGTGTTACCATTGTTACCAACCAATTTTGCTCCAGTCGGCAAGATCAAACGTTGTCGGTACTATGTGTTTCTAGGGGCTATAGGTGAATCATTATCATTGGTTGAATTATATTCTTGTGGCAGAGTTGAATTTTATTGAGCAACAAGTACTACGTTTACACAAAAAAATAACACAAGTTTTACTAACAACGATTTCCACCGTTAAAGAAACGGAACCGGAACAGGGGAAAACAAGCGACAACAATTCCGTTGGTATTGCGATTAAAACCGATGTTATATCAGAACAGCGTTTACACGTTTAATAAAACCTGCGTTAGTTCCGTTTACCTACAAGTTGTCTTACGCAGAATTTTAATTGATATTCTTTAATTAAGTAAAATAAAATAAAATTTTGTAATCTCGTCCTTTTTTCTTCACCCGCGCACGACACTGATCAGTGATCATTCTTTTTTCATGTCTGTTATGCAACCCGCTACACATCAACAAACTCAATGCACAGGGGCGTATCATGGGTTATATGCATTTAAATTGTTCTCAACAAATTGTTAACAGTCTCTGTAGAGCTTTTAAAAACCAAGACGACAGTCTGTGCCAAGACTGCCAAGATATAGGTGAGGATTTTTTTAAACTTGCCTGTTGCACTGATTTGTATCACCACCGAAATTAATACATAGGTATATTATTCATGAGCATGTATTTATAATTGGGGCTATAAGCATAATGTAAAGTCTTGTATATAATATTTGGTTTATGTACGATTTGGAAACAAAAAATTGCAAATAGTAAGTGGTGCCATCTAGCAATGAATTATTTATTTAGATTATAAAAAACACGTGCGACTGCCTGCCGAAGTGATCCCACCAATCACGTTGCAGTAATGTTGGTGCCTCAATTTAAAATTTAAAAAACATGCATGATGGGTAGGTTGCCTATCTGCTCTATTGTTTGGTTTGGGTTTTCTACCATGTGATAATCGTGTTCACATCTTTTTAAAACTTAATAGCACAGATAAAATTTAGTGCGTATTTTATCTGTATTAATAGTAATAGACCATATAAGTAAATAATAATTATACTTCCAAAGATCCGTTGCTCTTAAACAATAGGTAAATGTTGAGGGATCTCTGCAATCAAATTGTATTTCTATTCTTTGTCGAGAGATTATCTTCTTCTGGCATTAAAAAGTTATATAGAACCAGTAACATGATAAGTGTTACAGTAGAGCACAAAATAGATTTATCTACTAGTGTACGAGATAATAGGAACAAAACTGACCTACATGCATGGAGAGTAGCGATTTTCCTTGTTATACTTATTTCTTATGAACTGTGGCCATTCCACCCAATGTAAGTGGTTATAGGATTTAATGCTTTGTAAACTGAATTTTCCATTTCTGATATTATTAGTGAGGCCATCCAAAATCTTTTCACCGTTATGCAATATTTACTTTGAGGAATTACAACTACAGGATTACAATTTTTTAACGATATAACAGAGTGTAATTGCACTTCAGAGTAGAAATAATAAGATAAGTATTTTAATTTTCATTTCTTGTATACACTTTATTCATTAAGGAAGTATTCTTCCTCAAAGATTTGAATGGTGCTTGGGAGCATATTCTTACATTAGCTGGAATAAAATAATACTTTAGTGTCATCTTGCAACGCCCCTAAACCAATCGAGAAACAAACAACAGACAAGTTATTTTATTTTATCTACACAATTTTGCATCATATTTTATACTATACTATATTTTCTCTAACTTATTAGAGAATATACTTACTATTCTACTAGCAACTAATGTCTAGAAAGAAAACTTAACAGAACAAGTAAATTTGAGCACACAATAGACCTTTTCAGAAAATCGAGTAGGTTCAATAGGAATTGGCAACAATTGCATCTATGATGAATAGTCATTGCATAAAATTACATAAAGTTTGATTTTTGAGAAGGTGCGTGTACGTCGTAGACATTTTTCATAGTTACTACTGTTATTATATTGTTGACAACAATTGTAACTATGTAAAATGTCTATGACGTACACGCACCTTCTCAAAAATCAAATTTTACCAACAGCTTTAAATATCCTCGCCAGGATTGTTTACCGCTACTTACGTCATTAATTTGTGAATCAATTAGCTATCTAATTTGTTCACACTGTCTCCTTATATAAAACAGTGAATTAAATAAGGATGGTAAACATTGGCAGTGCATTTGACGAAATCGCCATACAGTATTGAATAAGCAAATGTTGTAGAAAGAGTAAACCTATAAATGCGAATTTAATTTGTTTTATATGCATATGAATTAAATTCTCATTTGACTAATATAGAACAATTTTGACCCATTTTTCATATTACACCATATAATTGTATGTGATGACGTAGCGGTAAACACCTCTGGCGAAGATATTAGAAATATTCCACCACAACTCAAATTCCGAGAAGCAAAAATGTTATATGTAGTACAATAAAAGTAGAAATTACCCCCTTTTTTCTTTACTTCAACAATAATTAAAAATGCTTTTCGTCAAAATAAAAAACAAGTTATTCATATAAAACACACATGTAAATTTAAAGAAGAGATAATCTTTTGTTTTCAGTTTAGTAATAGTAGTGATTAGTTAAAGGAGGTACTATTATATTTTGTAAGCTGCTCTAGAATATTTTTTTTCTCTTCTACTGTCGGATTTGAAATAGTAGATTTCAATTCCCGTCTTCTTTTCTTTGTGGAACAAAACCGTTGTTTCAAAATTTTTTTATTAACGAGAACTTTTACTTCGACCTTACAAAGAAATTCACTTGTTTCACATTTTGACAAATTGTACACTTGTTTTAAACTATGGTGAATGTTCTGTAATAAATCAGTTTCCTCTGTCTTTTCAAGATTTGTTTTTATATTGTTTATATTTTATATTAATAAATTATTATTATATTGACTTCGGAATCGTCGTTCGAGCAGCTACCTGTATTTTCCGTAATATCATGTAATATTGCAATTTTGTTGTTTTCAATACATACTTTATGGATATGTTTGCACAAATTGGCTTTAACAATGTAGTCCAAACACGAACATGAATATATATGCAAACATGCGTTACACAGGGAGCATTTACATTTGCAGTTATGAGTTGTACTATATGCCACTGAATTAGAAACAGTATATGAATTACTACCTGAAACTACTTTCCACTCTTTACCAGATACAGTATTACTGATGGTCATATTATCATCATGACTAGCATTCAAATGTCTTTTATTTGAATTTGCCATCTTGACCGAATTTTTGCCCTTTATTAGCTTAATTACTCTCGAAAACTGCTTATCACGAACATATTTCAGTAAAATACTGATTGTTTTATCTAAACGTTTACATACAGTTCCTTTCAAGTAAATATATTTTAATACTTTATGCATGGATTCCAAATGCATATTTGTATTGATCCCACATCCTACTCTAAAACATGTAGCCCAAAGTGGAGCCCTTTGCATATATTTCATAATGTAGTTTTTAAAATTCAATAAAGACGGTTCAGAATTTAGTTCATAAATGAGGATGATAATTCTTCAAATTTATCAAGATGTGGTTCCTGACGAAGAATGCATAGCATTTTATATATCTATGAAAAACAAAACTGGAGTATTAACAATATTAAAAACACTTCCATTACCTACCTCGCTTTGTTTTTCTTTATTCTTAATTAAATTAATTTTATTACGCCATGCTCTATCAACATGCCAAATACACAAAAGCTTTTTTGTTTCATTACATGGCATTACTGAACTCCATGCTGAAAAGTACTGCTCAGCATCGTCACTCATAAAAACAGATGCCGATATCCCACCAACAACTTCTTTTACTGAATTTATGAAGTGTTTAATAACAACATAATCCTCTCGATTGGCGAATAAAAAAGCAACAGGCAATCCTTCACCAAAATCGTCAATTGTTAAAATGGTTATCAAATTAAAATCGTACGGATTGGTTCCATGCGTGGCATCCATACATATGGTTCACCATTTCCAAATTTTTTAAATAGATTCGCTTGTGCAGCTGTCATTATACCAAGCATAAAATCATTAAGTATTGTTAATACCCATCAAATTGCTATTGCTATATTGTTCCTTATACAAAATTACACAACCTTCTTGGTTCGCCAGTTGCTCATTTACCCACAGTTTCACACTAACTGCATCATTTTGGTCTTTCACAGCTTGATGGTGAATATTAAAAGACTTAGCAATATTATTAATGTCTTTTTTAGTGACTAAATGAACCCTTTCAAAATTACCATCTACATTTTCTCTAATTTTATCTAGTATTTCAGTTGAAGGTATTCCTACGGACAAAACAATTCTGATTTAAAAACTTTACTCATGTTTTGTAACTTTTACCTTGTAATAATTGAGATGCAATTAAGCGTTTATGGTTTTCATCTAATGAAACATGTGCTATTTCAGCATCGTGTCCATAATGTGATTTAAAAAAAGTAACGTCAATGGTGCTATTATGTTCTGTCACAATACTAGATGTAGGTACAACTTGCATTCACTTTATTCGATCCTTGTGACTAAGGATCTTTTCCGTTTCTTATCATCAATCAGAGATTTTTTTCCACTTCGGTTACAATAATAAATAGTTTTTTTTAGTGGCATTACCCGAACTTCCACCATGTTTAACCCATTGAAATGAACTACTGAATTCCATGCAATCCTTCCACATTTGGAAATCTAAAAAATATAATTTTATTATCATCCTATATAATTTCATAAAACCCTATATGTATTTCCCTACCCTGCATAGTATCAAAACTCTAAATGTTCAACTTCTTGAACTTGTTGATGTTTGTCCATAAGATGGTCTCGCAGCTCCTTCAAAGTAAAACTTTGGAATCCACATGAAGGTTGTAAACACTTTATAATCGATTCACATTCATTTATCACATTATGAAAAATTTTTAAATGTTTATGAAAGTTACTTTTTTTTTATTGAAAAGTAATACCACAAATTTCACACAAATAAGTAACCTTGCAAGTTGCCATTTTGCAGAGCTAAGCTATATTTTTTAATTATAATTAACCAGCTACTATATATACACAAATATCTTTTGTCTGTATTAATTTAAATAATAAGTACCGCCACTACAATTCTTCACAGTAAATTATTGCTTTTTAATAAAAGCACCTATTGTTTCGATTGTTTTTTATCGAATAGACAGTTATAAACGAATAAACGAAATCAGAAATAAACAAGTACAAAATTATAAAATTGGCGCCAAGAGCATCATGGAAGTGAAGCTAGCTTTAGAAGGTGATTGGTGGGAGCACTTCTGTAACTAGCCGCACGTATAAAAAACCCTTCCGCAATGGCAAGGATTATATTCTTGCCGCAATGGTCCTTGTAAAATTGGTTATTATAACCACCTGTGGTGTACGGTTTTAGAGGAAATTGTAAATAGTTTGAAGATTGCCCGTAGAAGAGGAACTGCGACTTCAAGAAGGACGAATGAGCGTCAAGATCGCTGCTCACTGGCGTTTAGGGACTGATTTTCTTCCACTCGGGCAATTGCTCTCCAATGGTATGATGAGGAACAGTTTATTGCCGAATCCCAAGTTGTGAGGTAACATCATATCATCCACAACTCGTGCGTTCTTTAACCGCGGAACATTCTCAGCAACGGTTACAATGGTGCAATGAAAGATCTCATTTGCATCTTGATCTTGAATGGTGTCGTAATTTAGTGATGAAACTAGATATTGTTTAGGCATCTGCAATGTTCGTATGACAGTCAGAAGAAGACGGGGTAAACGACAGAAACTTCAAGTTACGGTGGTGTTACAGTTTGGAGTACGATTACTTATGGAATGATAGTAGGTCTCCATTGGTGTTCATGCGAGGCAATATGACAGCACAACGGTACATTGTGGAGGTGGTGTTGGAACACATCTGCCATACTTACAAGTTCTCAAAGATCCATTAGGTGTTTTCTTTTTGCATCGCCACAGGTGTGCCACAGGGTTAGGCAAATGCACAATTATCACGTGATTGAAGTGCCTTGCGTCATAAGACATTTCTGCCTCAGGTTAATATAAAACTTAAAATAAAGCTTTTAAAACGAATAGGGTTATTGAGAACTGAGTCAAATTATTTTTATAAAACGAATGGTGTGTATTGACAGAGGTGCCTTAAGTGTACCACAAAATGCAAAAAGAAAACACCTATTATTCCAAAATAAACAAGAGCTCTTTTCGTTTTAGAGTTTGTGGTTGACTTAAGTCACTTCTGTCAATAACACACAATTCGTTTTGTAAGAAAACTTTGCCCCAGTCCCAGTCGTTTTAAAACCTTTATGTCAGCCCCAGAGTGCCTCAGAGTGAACATGCTCAACGAGCATGTTCCATTTAGGTCAATTTGAACATTCTTTTTGTATTAACCTGAGGAAGGAAATGGCTTATGACGCAGATACTCCAATAACGTGATTAATTTGATTTTGGCTAACCCTAGGGCTGTATAAAACGAAAAGAGCTAAGGTTAATACCACACACAATTCATTATTATTTGTGTCTGTTGGCTTGAGCCGAAGAAGCAAAATGAAAAGAGACGAGACGAAATTTGTGCCGCACTCTATAGATAATAATTTGCTTTCAACACCAACAGGTGGTCATCAGCTGTACTGACGTGTCGCACTCGCAACCCGCCATACAAAATGTTTTAACCTACTTTAACAAATATGATTGCCAGATATTTTGCCACGTTAGTTAATGTTTCCATTTATTTAATATTTTTTTGCATCTTACCTCCAACAAGTAAAGGTACCGCTCCAAACGTACCATGGTTCGAAGACTTACCGGCTGTTGCCATGGACTACAAAGTACACATCGATCCCGGCAAAGAAGATTGTTACTTTCAATATGTTAAACCGGGAGCGACATTGTACGTTAGTTTTCAAGTAAGTTTTACGATCAGTTGAGGAGGTTAACATCCTATTAAAGTAAAATTTTGGCCAGGTAATTAGAGGAGGTGACGGAATGGCGGGTTTCGCTGTAAGACATCCTTCCGGTCAAATTGTACATCCTTATCAATGGAAACCGAACGGAGAGTATCAAGAACAAAGTTCGGTCGGAGGTTATTACTCAGTATGTCTTGACAATCAATTTTCACGTTTCGCAAGTAAACTCGTCAATCTCTACCTTACAGTTGTTAGGTACGATTTGTGGGATAAGTACGCCAAAGAAGTCGAACAGATTAATATGAACATGGATAATTTTACAGTAAGTTTTTATTACCTACGTATATGTTTATTGAAATAACTTATTATCTGTATAGACGGGGCTTAAATCTGTGGAAAGGAACATAAACGATATGCTAATGTACCAGCATCATTCCAGAGCAAAGGAATCTCGCGATTTTAATTTAATTAACGATAACAACACCTACGTTTTAAGATGGTCTCTCGTACAAATAATTGTCATAATGAGTACAACGGCGTTGCAGGTCTATTTTGTAAGGAAATTATTTGAAACGAAATCCGGAAGTAGTCGAGCACGTATTTAAGTGTGACATCAATTTGTGTCATTGTTGTTTCCCATTTCCATTTCACAAGTGATAATTTAGATTTATAAAAGACAATATATCTTATTTTTTTTAAATATTTGTATTTATGTTGTAAACTAGTAAAAAGTTTGTACATTATTTTGGAAATGCATTTGGCATCTACCGCACTACGTAATAAAATGGAAAAGATTAGAATTACTATTATGTGGGAAGGATTCGTTCCCTTAAGTCTTTCTAGACAGCTGCTCAGCTATTAAAAAAGAACCTTACCAAAAGGAAAATCTTTATAGTTACAGATGGCAAAGCAGTGAATGCACCCAAACGCAAAAACGCATTAGGTAAGCGTAACACAGTCGCACTAGTGTGGGTACAGCGTGAATTGCAGGTAACCAGGTTGCTGACGACCTTGTGAGAATGGGAACCGCAAAACCACTCATAGGACCAGAACCAAGCCTGTGGGATTACATATAACACAGCCAATCGAGATTCAGGCAATACCCACGAAAGAACATTGCAGACGCTGGTGGACAATCCCAGGATAGTCATTCCAAAATCTTTCTAGAAACCCCAAACGAGTACTTAGCAGCATCCATCTTAAAGTTGAGCAGGACTAACATAAAACTTGTGATAGAAATAGTCACAGGCCACTGTTGCATGAACAAACACCTGCATAACATGGGAGTGACCGATAGCCCAATATGCAGGGGCATTATTTGCCAATGTGACGCGTTCACGATGGTAAGGGAACATCTACTTGGAAATGAAAAGATTACACAAGTGGAAGTAACGAAGATTCGCCCTAAAATAATGGAGTTTGTTAAAGATACAGGTATTGTCCAAGGATAGACAACAGCGGGGAGCACAATAGAGCAAAAGGTCACGGTGCAGGAACCAAATGGGATCACCCCTAGCACAATAATAATAATAATAAAGTGTCTGGAAGTTCAACTTTACCCTCCAGTTTAATATCTGTAGCCTTAAAAAAGTTTAGGATCCTCCTGAGAGAGCCTTTTGTAATATCATGTTCTCAAAGAACCTGTGTCTTGAGGTGTTTATAAACCTTGCACTGACAGTGCATGTAGTAGTGTTTCTAACTATTACTTGCTTCCCGCTATAAAGTTGTCCAATTTGTAAATTGTATTGAAATGGTGGCTGGTTATACCACTGAATTTGCGGATGATCCTAATAGCAATATATTACAAATATAAATCAAATACCACTTTAAATGCAAAATATAAATATAATGTAGGTAAGTGCTAAACTAATGGTGTATCCAGTGAAACTACATATACTTTTATTTCCCTAAAAAACTACTTACCTACCTATAATTACTGTGGACAGAATAATAAGATCAGTCACAACTGGCGCTCTAAGCCAAAATGCAGTACAAATGCCATGCCAAGGGTGAAGCATGTCCTTATGACCATAGTGTAAATATTAGGATCTGTTACATAACAGCCATAATTAATCTATTCCTTGTGGTAGAATCTACCAAAACACTAAATATTATAATAAATATCAAAAGAGGGTAAATGAAATTCCTGTCAATGTTCGCTCAAGTTGAAAGCAATGCACGTAGAGTGTTCATTCTCTGTTGAGGGAGATTGAATGTTGTTAGTTGTGAGGAGTATGCTGTCACTCGTACCAATTGTAGGCTGTTCCTCACACTACTTACCGTTGAGTAGTTGAACAAAATGGCTTTCATTCAAAGACTGATTTATTTACAATATTTACAAATTTATATACATACTTATTCTATGACGTAGGTATTGCTATAATTTAACGGTCTAGGTCATGTTTACCTAGTCTAGGTATGTGCTTAGTTGTATTTCATCCGTTTTATTTCCTACTTGCTCAGCATTGTCTGACCTAATCTATATTCGTATTACCTACTATGTTTCCTACTTCCTATTTTCATAATCTATTCTACTTATTTTAGTAAACAGGAAATTGGTTTAATCTAAGATTAAACATAGAGTTAAATTCAATTAATGTCTGGATTGGAAGGCAAGTGGAAGTAAACGAGAGATACATTTATCATGGAGGGTTTCCTGTAGCTCTTTTCCCCTCCTTGAAATCAGCAGAGACTCAGAGCTAAATCTCAAACTGTGTGGAGGTTGATGTAATCGTTGAGTACTTATACGTAGCATTGATCACTATAGGGCGATCCAGTTCTTTTACGATCATATGGTTGCCTATTCTACCAGTCTTTCTCTGACATCATCTGCCTATAGCAAAATTGATTGAAAAATTTATACAGTGAAGATTGAAGAAAATTATATATGAACAAGGAGTGTTCTTAGCTTACTATTCTTTGGTAAATCAGACAACAGAAGCATATTAGAAGGCGTTTGAGAGAAGCATGGAAGAGTTTTTGCGGCTCTATATAGAATCCACCTCTTCTGCGCCCCGCCTAAATAAAATCCTAACAAAAAATCCATAATACAATCCAGCTAGCCTCAGAAGAGAGGATTGTTCCTATACGGGCAACCTCTCTCGAGACAGCTAAAGTGCTAAGAGACATTCACTTTCTCGGAGCAGCCATCACGTCACACCCTATCTGGCCAGGGGATGATTGGGCGACTGCCGATCAGATAGTGGACGGGCTGTATCGCCTTTTTAGATACATACCCACCAAAACAATGGAAGGAGATAAAAATTGTTTTTATCCCCAAATCTGGCAAGGTGATTACCCCACACCATATCGTCCAATCACTCTAATGTCTTGTCAGAAATATAGGGCGCTTATACTATTCCCGCTGCACCCTGATCAACAAGCATACTCTCCAGGATAATTCACAGAATCAGTCCTACATTCCGTCGTACGGCTTATTGAGAGATCGCGGGACCATAAACAGTCCACCCTGGGAACATTCATAGACATAGATGATGAGGCGTTTGACAAAACAACCTTAGAAACAATAGAAGTTGCATTACGCCACCATGGTGTAACTGCGATGACGTTGTACGAAGCTGGATTGTGCAGGGCAGTGCACAGCGTCGGCGACAAAATGAGGTGCACATCAGTAGTGAGAGGATGCCCCCAGAGTGGAGTGCTGCCACCATACTTCTGTGGAACATAACCGTCTCAACGACAGTGGGTATTTATACGCTGTAATTTATTCCAAAGAACTGAACTTCCATATCAGCCAACCACTAGGCAAAATTCCGACTGTCTTTCAGGCAGAATTCGTAGGAATTACGCTTAGCGGAAAACAATTCTTATGCATAGCATAAGGAATAAAATTATCAGAATCTCCAGTGACAGTATATCAGAGCCGCTCTGCGGAAAAATCACCTCTAGGCTGGTTTCCGAATGTCACCCCAAGTACTAGAGCAAGTGAAAAACAGCAATAGGTACGTACCCTTGTGCTCGTATGGGTTAAAGGGCATGCTTGCTGGAACAATAGGTAACAAAAAAGCCGATAAGTTAGCTCGACTGCCTTCAAAACAACCGTTTTATGATCCAGAGCCGGCTCTTCCACTACAGTATCAACTGTAAACAACTTTAACAACTCAAGACACCCAGGCCCAGCACAAGGCTAGGTGGGATTTGATGTTAGACTGCCGTCATGCGACAGGAGGCTCTTAGGGGACCATCTCGCAGCATGGCACGTCTATATCAAGGAAGAACCTGCGACTATTTGTGAGTATTCTTTCTGGGCACTGTAAACTAAACAAGCACATGCACCGCATGGGCTTGGTAGAATCACCATCCTGTAGAGGACGCTACACAGACGATGAGACGGCGCACCACATACTTTGCGAGTATCCCGTGCTTGTCGAATTGAGACGATCCGTGTTGGGGGGAATCCTGGCCAGATATGGCTAAGATCAGAACCGCCTCCCCGTACAGCATCCTCAGGTTTATCTCACGTGTGGGATGGCTTGAGTGACGTTGCGGGGTCGAACGACTCTAATCAGGCAGACAGCACAAAGGGTTCGAATAGGTGGTCTATGTGCGCGTAGACTTCTGACTACCCTCCCATCGAAATATAGACAACAGACCGATTCAGATGTACCTCTTTGTGTTTATTGTATCCTCAAGATGACATTTTCGGATGAAATTCTATAAAACCTTTATTACACGTAAGCAATTTGGTTTTGTCACCTCCTTTCGTTTATGTCATCCTAATACAAATTATGCTCAAGACGAAACTTTAAAAAGCACTCTAAAGCCTTTATTGTACTAAGCCGTTTGATTTCGTCACCTCCTTTCCTTTATGTGATCCTAATACCAATTTTGCTTAAGGTGAAGTTTTAAAAGCTACTCTAAAACCTTTATTACACGTAGGTAATCAATTTGGTTTCATCATTACTTTTTGTTTATGTGATCCTAATACAAATTCTGCTGGAGAGGCTATTATACAGGAACAATTTAGGCCTGTCGCGCACTAGGCAGCCTGGCTGTGCGGCCTGCCGTGTAATCACACGCATTCAACGGGTGCTGCAGCCAAGAATTCTTGGTCGCTTCGTGTGCGTGCTCCACTATAGCAATCGTATGTTGGGTTGGCTGCCACAGCCAGGCTGCCTAGTGCGCGGCAGGCCTTAGTTTCGATAGCTCCTTGCGTTTATATTATCCAAATACAGAGTTTATTCAGGATGATGTTTTAAAAGCGACTTTCTCTTTAATAACATACTTAATCCAAAACTCCCAATCTTCTGCATCTTGGTTCAATTTGAATCTACTTTTCTTCACGTTTTGGTGGAGTAATCCACTATCCACAACTATTCTCGTCGATTTTCTGTTGCTTCAGAAGAATAATAATAATAATAATAATAATAATCGCTTTTATTGATTATTAGTTTGGTACCTACACCATAATCAATGGGTACAGGGTCAGCTAACCCTGCTGGATCGCTGTTCTTCCCCCTGAACCCCCTTTACCAATACATACATAAATTTCTGCAAGTTACACTATATACAATGATACTATTTTGCTAGCGGTAACACAATTGAGCACAACTAAAACTATATTATAACCACAACTTAAATAAATTAAATGAACTCCAATCAAGTGCACTACAACGTTTAAGTATATTTGACATTGATATTTAAGAATTAGCACAATAATAATGACAATAATAATGACACCCACACTCACATTCGCGCCCCAATTATTTGATGTTTCATCCTTCTTTTGAAGGCAGTAGCAGACAAAGGCAGTAACTTTGTATTATTGTAGTTGTTACAAAATTTGCAAATACTGTAAGAGAACGAACGTTTGAAGGAGGATGAGTTAAACATTGGTATAGACAATAGGCCTCTGTGTCTCAAGTTAAGGTGATGTACATCAGTACGGAAAGTGATCTTTCCATACAAGTACGGAGGCATCTTTTTGGTTAAGATTTTATGGAAAAACGAGCATGAGTGAAGGAATCTTCTTTCGATCATATTGAGCCAGCCTAGTTTTGGTAATGTATGTGAGATCCGTTCATATTTCCTAATACCAAACACGTATCGAAGACAAGAGTGGAATGGTTTCCTTTTCTGGTTGATTTTCTTAAGTTCCATTTCTTTTTCTTCTGTGTTTTCTAACAGATCTTGCTTTTGACCGAAGTTCAATTTGTACACTGTTCCTGAACGCCATCTGCGAATAAGTTTTCCAATTATTGATCCATTTACGCATTATCTTTGACTCTCCATCACGACTACGATATCATACATATTTGAGAACTACCTAAATTGCCATTCTGCGAAATTTAAAATTACCTACTGGCAGAAATTGGATTTACAAACGCTGTCTAACGTTCTCTTTTGCAGAGATCATAGTGTTTTCATGGAAGATGAATTTTAAGTTGACTTTCCATAGTGATTGACGTTTTCAAACTTTAAAGATATCACCAAATCGTTGAAGATGATTGATTGTAGAGTCTAAATACCTGAAACTAAAGTACAGAAGAAAGATCCAAAATTTCCACTTTACAATTTTCAAAAATTGTTTTTTTAATCCATACGAAAGCAAGTGGGCGCATAACACTTTCATGTGTCAATAATACTATAATTAAACATTATCTATCTGATATTGATATCAAATGTCTTAATTGGGTTTATCGGAACTCCCCCCTATTACAACATCCGTCTATCCGTATTTGTTTTCAATTTGGGACGTTTGTTTGTATTGAGCGTTTGACAAGCAAACAAAGGTTATCGCCTTTACAAGTTAATGGCGGTATTTTGACATGTGAAGAGATGAGAGAAAAATACCAAATACTCGCCGGATTTGCAGGTAGGAGTACCATGTGGTCAAAATTCAAAAATATCAATTGTTTTTCCAGCAACCTTCGGTGTAATATCGGATGGTATGCAATATGGGTGGTCAGCTCCTGCATTACCAATTCTACTATCGAACGAACAAAGCCCGTTCCCATTTCATTTGTATGACATTTTGTGGATTGAGGTTGCCCTCCTTTTGGGAACACTAATTGGAATTCCTATCGCGGTTGGCACAGTTAGCAGATTTGGACGAAAAAAACCGATTCTTTTGGCAAATGGGTTAAGCGTAATAGCGTGGGCTGTTATTGCTTCGGCTGGGACTGTTGAATTGGTATACTTGGCACGCTTTCTGGCGGGGATATCACTGAGGGTTGCATCAATCGGTGCTTCTTTGTATATGGGCGAAATTACGGATCAAAAAGTGAGAGGGTGGTTAGATTCATTAGTAAGCGAGATGATGATTGTCGGCATACTAATAGTGTACGTTTCGGTACCGTTTCTGCCCATTTTTGGTCCACCGTTAATCGGACTTTGCATATTACTCTTGCAAATTATCACCTTTTTATTCATGCCCGAATCTCATCACTACTACTTACTAAAAGGGCAACGAGCAGATGCGAGAAAGTCGCTGCAGATTTTTCGTAATAGTGACAGCGTCGATGAAGAATTGGAAGAAATTTCGTATATATTAACGAAACAAGAAGCGGAAAAAAAGTCATTTGCAAAATTTGTTAAAGTTGACAGTTACCTGAAGACTTTACTAATTGTAATGTGCGTAAGTTGTGGACGACAGGTAACTGGTTTTAGTGTAATCGTTATGAATATTCACATAATTTTGGAGCGCGCGCATTCCAAACTAAATTTTGTGACAGTAGGAGCTTTATTTGCAATTTTTATGGGTTTGGGAACACTTTTGGGTGCGGTTTTAGAGCGCGAGCTTGGTAGAAAAGGTCTTCTCTTACTGTCATCATTTGGTACCGGTATAGTACTCTTGGTGTTTGGAATTCACTTCAGCATTGAGAAGCGAGATGTATTTACCAGTTGGATACCGGCGGTGTTAGTGGTGCTATACGCCGTATTGTTTCAATTAGGACTTGGTTTGAAATCAAGAGATCTTGTAGAAGAATTATTCCCAAAAAGTGCGCAAGAAGTAGGTTGTGTGGTTGGTGAAGCTGCTTCAGTGTTTGTTGCCATTGCAGTGCTCGCATTGTACCCTTTGATTGGTACAACTTGGGGAATGGATGTTCCGCTTTATATCTCAAGCATTTTAACCTTCCTTTTGTATTTATTTATTATATTTGCAATGCCAGATTTCAATTACCAAGCGATAGAAGAAACTCAACCGCTTCTAGACATCATTGATGACATACCGCATCGTACCGGCGTCGTCAATGAGTGACACTACCATTAAAATTCTTTAACCCTTCTTTTTAATTATTAAACATTAACTAATTCCAGATTCTACTACTCTAAACGATCTGATGATGTCTGATATGGACTAGAGATTCTCAGTGTATACGAGTTTCTCGAAATGTCGCGGTTTAGGGGCGAATTACAATCTCGATACTCCTACCAGCGTCTACATACCACCTGCGAATCGATGAATAATGTTTATAAACGACCTTTGGAAAGGTCGGAATGGAAGATGCACGTCTCAAGTGTTGGATTCACACAGTGACTGGGTGGAGTTGAGTGAAAAAAGATCATTGCGTTGAAAATTTAGATGGGATTTCCCTGCCATCTAACTTTGCTGGTTCTAATTAAATTAGGAAGAATTTTTTCAAATCTTTGGGTACTGATTTGTAAGACTTGCTTACTTCCGTCTCCTTCTAATACTATCTTGAGATATCGCAGATAATTTTTAGTGAAAGGACTAGTTCTAGTTGGATTAATATTAGTAGATAGTCTTATGCCTTTTAGATAGCAGCTCCTTTACGCTTCTTTCGTTAGATGATGAGACCCATCTGTCTTCCATATATGCATATTTGCATCATTTCTGCCAACAGGCCCTTTTGTTGGCGTTGATTGCCTGTGGCGACTTTTCTTAAGGGTAGCAGAGCTTCTTCTCTCGGCCTTCCGGTCTTCATAGACCTAAGCACAACGTGCCTGTTTGCGACACTCGTCTTGGGCAGCTTTGATACTGACTCCCGGCTTCTTTGCAGGCATAGTGGCTACGCATATACGTTAGAGCGTCGTCTTAATCTGATAGGTTTCGGTGACCGTACTCATTTTGAGCCAGTTAGCTTTGCCAAAGGTTCATTCCATATCGGTAAATGCCGGTAAAGTAAGCAGGTTGATTTCGTATTCTTGCCAAAGCCGTTTGTTGTTGTGCCTTAGAAGGCTCGTGTCCTTTTACCAGGATCATATCAAAAATTACGGATCGCCTTGAACAGCACAATGACCATTGACTTTATAATGTTATGACGGTGCCAAAGAGAAGCATTACTGACAGCGAACAAGGTTATTTGTTTGAATGTCAAAGATAATTATGGTAGATTCATTGGAAAAGTAACACATTATACCATTGTACTGGTTTAATTGCTGACACTGCTAACGTTGCTTAACACAATGAAAGACAATCCAACACGTCAGAGTTGTCGGTTCATTGGCTTGGAATTACTCACCTACTACTCACTGGGAAGAATGGAAAGTTTCAACGAATGAAGAAGACATCGCTGATTTCGCAATCTACCGCTTAGAAAGAATTTGGGTTTTGGCGTGTATTCGTGTAAAATTTTCTATGTTTTATTTGCAAAATATGGACCTTGACTGATTATTATAATTAAGGTTTAGGCCAATATGGTCACGTATTATGATAATACAATCGTCTATTAACTACATTAACAGTATAAACAAATGATAATATGCGGTCTACATAACATGAACACGTAGGCACGAAGTGACCCTTTTTGGGGGTGGGTGTTATGGGTAATAGTATCACACGAAACATGTTTGCTGGACATGGGAAACTTTGACCGTAATTCGTGACCTTTTGATTAGTATAACTATTAGCAAAAGTTATCTCAAAGAAATTGTGCGATGTAAAAACAATCAAAACAAGATAAGTTGATAGATTTCTAAATATAAATCGATGAACAGAAATATTCCTTTGTACTGGAAAGTTTCACATTATTTTTAAGTGAAAATTTTATTTTCTCTAACCTTCTTCCAATGTGTCTTAAACAATTGCCAATCACTTCAAAAAGCATGCTTTACTGCTTCTCTAGAAGAACTTACTGGTTATCCTTTTAACAATTTGGCTACTCCTGAACCAAGAGCTCCTTTAGAGGATACAATCACCAAACTCATGGAGTCAATAGTTAATACTTGCAAAATAAAACCACGTTCTATCTAGTCGTGTGCTGATTGTTATACAGGGTGTTCTTCTCAGTTAAAATGCTTGTGTACGACCTATCTTGAGGAGTTATAAAAATAGAGTGAAGGAATACAGTGGTGGAAAGATGCCGGCTCTGATATAACAATAGATCATCCTGCAGTGGGGAGCTGACAGTAAAAGAGGAAAGGAGATAAAGGCGTTCTCTACCGCAATTTTATAGTAAGAGTCTAATTGACTATTGACGATATTAACAATAACGCAATTCCTATTCAATTACAAATTATGACAATGGTAAATCTCGATTGACGTTGCACATCCCGGGAAATGCAACGTATTAAAAACTTTATTGATTACCTCAACCGAATCTCCCTACACAAGGAACATTCAAACAATTCTCTACTCGAATAACTCAAGCAGCACGGCACCTATCGGCGAGAACCTGAGCTTTGTCAAATCTGGAAGGGCATTTCGGCTGGACCAGAAAATGGTACCTCGTTTTCTATTTGGGAGATGATCATTCAATGGAACAAGACTTAGCGAAACGGTTGAGAGATTGAAGTGATAAAGGGGAATTTATACATCTTGCAAAGAGGACAACGATATCCAGTATAAATATTGGGATATTGGGAAAACGTTCAATTTCCGGTATGAGAAAGGCCATTAAAGAGAAAAAATTCTGATAATTACGTGCGAAGTTGAACATACAGGGTGTCCCATTTAACATTACGTTCTTGAATATCTCGAAAAAAAACCCCGATACACAGGGGGTGTACGGGGGGGGGGGGGTTAAATGGAAACCCCTATTTTTTATTGCACATTCAGAAAGAGCATACAAAACTATGACGGTTTTATTTGGGAACTTTTTTTAAATTTCTGAATATGCAATAAAAAATAGGGGTTTCCATTTAAGTCACACCTCCTATCTACCCCCCGAGTGTGGGCGGGTGAAATTTGTTACAGAATCAGACGTTCCCCTCCAAACCATCAAACTTTTATTCGGCAACTTTTTTTGTCAGATGTACTCATTTCGAGAAATCCCCTTGTAATATTAAAATGGGACACCCCGTTTGCAGCTCCACCTGTTGCAAATAAAAAAAAAGTTTTCAAATAAAACTAACATAGTTTTTTACGCTCTTTCCGAATCTACAATAAAAATTAGTGGTGGCAAATTTAATTTTTTTCGTATTCGAATATTCGTTAAAAATATATTCGAATATAGAATTATTCGAATTCGAATAATAATCAGAAAAAAATTCGTTTTATTCGTTGTATTCGTTTTATTCGTTGTATTCGTTTTATTCGTTTTATTCGTTGTATTCGTTTTATTCATTGTATTCGTTGTATTCGGTTTATTCGTTTTATTCGTTGTATTCGTTTTATTCGTTTTATTCGTTTTATCGTTTTTACTCCTTTTATTCGTTGGACTAGTTTTATACTACCTACCTAGTAGAGCATTCTCCAATGGAAGTTTCATTTAAGCATAAACATTTGAATAGTAAATTACTTGTTGTTGCTCCATTAAATTTAAGACATTTATTGCAAATTTTGCAAGTAACTACCGCATCACTCGTATTCTTCACGAAATATTTCCACACTTTACTCATAAATCACAATAATGTAGTCGTCTAGGGTGAGAAATAATTTGAACTAAATTAAAAATTTACCTATATTTAAATGCTTAGATAATCCTTTAAAGGAATAAAATGATCATCAAAGGCGGGTAAAAAACATAAACTTAATTACTTAAATAAACAAAGTCCAAGCTTCACAATACCATGAAAATAATTCCAGTTAAAATCACCCTGCGTGGTTGAGGATTATTGTAGGTACCAAATGTTTAGAGAAACGTGTTCACTGATTTACCGAAAACCTTTTACACTAACAAACAATAAATTACAGTTCATTACGACTTGTAAAAGGGTGTTATTGAATAGTGAATGACTTTAAGCTGACAGAAAAGAAATGCTGAAATAGCTATTTACAATACGAATATTGTACCTACAACGTTTTATCTACTATTCATAAAATATTGTCGGTCGCAAGAAATTTGTAAATGAGAAATAATTCCATGAAATGAAAAGTAGGTAGTAGGCCTACCTGCCGTCTGTCATCTCTCAATAATAAACCAAGGAAGTTCTCTTTTTTCTTAATTTAACAATTTTCTTTGTTCTGGCCATTATTCGTTTTATACGTTTTATTCGTTTCATTCGTTTTATTCGTTTTTATTCTAATTCGAATAGTGGTATTGTTAACTATTCGAATAATTCCCGATTATACATTCGAATATTCGAAAAAAATTTCCACCACTAATAAAAATAGGGGTTCCCATTTAAGATTTTTAAGTTGAACCCCTTTCCCACTCCCCCTGGGGGTGGGGTGGGACCATTTTGTCTGAATCCTATGTCCCCCCCAAAACTATGAAGGTTTTGATTCGGCACACTTTTTGTTAAGATGCATTTTTGACGAGATATTCAAGAACGTAATGTTAAATGGGACACCCTGTATACAAGACTAGACGAGATGATTAGGAAAACCTCCATCTACTTAAAGAAAGGGAAAGGATTTTCCAAAGGATGAGGATAAGAATACTGAGACAGCGAATAAAAAGGAAGACTGACGTGAGAAATGAAGCAGATATGACTACCGTGCTAAGAAATGGTAGGGACACACCCATGTAAAAGGCTTGGAATAAATCTATGAGAAACACCGAGAGTCAGAAACAGATTTGATAAAACTCAATAATAAGAAATTTTGAGGAATACAAAAATGGAAGCTTTAGTGGATCATATTCGTGGAAACAATTACGGGTAGAAACCACGAAACAATTAAATCGACTCAAATATCTCGATCAGGCTGAAGTGCTGACTACCGACCAGTGAAAAGGGAAGGTGGGAAATATCGCCTAAACCTTTAAATTAAACCATTCCAAAGAAAATGTACCATACTAAGCTAATGGCAAGCTTGGTCACTCCTTAGGTGACGAAATGACGGCTAAGGTCTCGATATAACTTTGAGATTTTCAGCTCCTTGTCCAAGGGATGTAGAGGGGTTGCTCCGAACTCAACAAACTCCACTCCAGGTTCTTCCCCACCACATTATTCCACAATTCACGTGGCTCTATACATAAAATAACCAATTCTAGAAATGACTAATATTAACAAGGTTTCGTATTCCAGTCTGCTCCAAATCCAAATCTACACCTAACGCGTTTATCATCTAAATCTAAGATCCAAGTTCGATTTGGTACCACACTAAAAAAATTTGTTATACTAAACTGCCATTCCTTCCAAAGCCACTCTTTAATTTATTTAAAGGATACTCTTGTATTTGCAGATCTAATGGCGTTTGTGTTATTGAAGATATATTGTGATAGGGTGAAGATTTGCCACGCGAAACAGTGTTCACGCCAAATAAACATCCTTTGTTTAAAAGAAAGACAGTTCGTTTTATCCAGTAATATCCAAGAGCAAATGTTTATCAACAAAAATACTTTGTTTCTTATAAATGATTACGCTTTATCAATAATAATCAATAACAATAATTAGCTTACGCTTAATATTTGATTGTGCAAAATTTTACGAAACATTTATAATGTAATGCGATATCACTGGAATAAATTCATTCCAACTTTAATGCAAACAATTTTAGAAACGTGTTGGCATCACTGAGAAAAGACGAAACCTGCTCGAACTTGGACTCACGGTCATACTATATTAAACCATGAAATATTTTTCCTCCAGCTAAGAAGAAGAGAAATAAAAATCATCCTAAAGAAATGACGGGAGATATACCCCTGGCTAAAGACAAACAAGGGGGGTTGCCTTGCATCCAAAGAACGGAAAATTTCATGAAATCTTCTCGACTTGGAGTAGAGGTTGTAAGGGCAAAGGTTCTTTGAGGAAGGAAAATTGCAGTCATGACATTACAGAAAGTCTCTTCCAGGAAGATCCTAAGCTTTTTTTTCTAAAAGAGTAATTTTAAGAACTCAAGAGTAATGCTCTTAATCTTCACTCAAATTATTTTGATCCCCCATCTTCTCTCACACATTGAGGGGCTGTAAGATTCCGTTTTCGATTAGGAAACCACCACTATCATGTTGCTCGCTCTTTTTATGCTTCTTCCAAGAGCCTCTGTAAGAACAATTTTGCCTTGTCCTTTAAGATTTCTGGACAAGTATGAGACATGGTCGGTGTAAACCCACCATTAATATTAAATGCTCTTAAGTATTACACAGCAAGTTAATTAACTGCTTCCATCCTAATAATAGGAGAACGGTAAGGAGAAGTTTCATCTAAGAATTTTCGCCCTTCCAAAAGCTATTATGGCGAATAGAGAAATTCCTCATTTTGCCACAATTATTATATTCTTTTTACAGCTTCTCTTCATTATTTTATCTTCTAGAATTCATGACCATTTAGTAAAAATTGGGACACTCCCCCCTCGATGTTCTTTGGAAATTCACATGAAGCCTCACCACAAATGCAATGTTTCTAGCGTTTTCTGTCTTCTGAGTTGGAGTCATGGCGTGGAAAAAATAATTCTAAAGGGACATTCGCTCCCATCATCGACATGGCAAATTTTAATTCTTTATAGTCCTTTATTTGAAGTAGTATATTGTTCAAAAATATCTCAAAGCATTGCGATAATAAATGGTAATCAAGAAATACACATATTTGCTTTGTTATGCATGACTACATCTTATCAAATAGTTTACGTTACATATTTGATTGAGCAAAATTGAACACAATATTTACTATACAAAAATCTGGTATTTTCCAATTTAACTATATTACTTCAACGATAATTTCCTATCAATTAACTTCTCATGAAGGTTCTGAGATTAACATCGGTATGCAGATCTTCCCCATCCCTCCCATTGCTTAGAAGAACCTTCAAATTTTTGAATTGAACTTTTTGCAAAGGGTTCAAATCCTTTCCCAAAAGAGTGGTACTTATACAAACTAGTGGAAACAACACAGTTCATGGAAAAGACGTTTTGAGGTAGGAACATTTCCTTTTGATGAGGAGGTTCATCACCTACCTAATGGATCAAAAACGGTGCAGGCTACGCAATATGTACTCTTGTAAGGTTATCATCTTCATGGTCATTAAAATTATATTGGTAATTTTTCGCGTTGACGCTTAATGTGACGCTTTACCAAGTTGTACAAAAAATTTTTTTTTTTGAAAATTCTTTCTCAACAATGTTTGTGTGTTCCGCTTATTTACTGTGCCAATGAATTTAATGGTACAAAACTCATGTTAAACGATTTCGTAATGAAACCAAGCAAAATAAAGAGTAGGATAAGCGAGAAGTAAATGAAACAAAGGTAATCAACTCCACAATGACGATAACAATCGATTTCTCATTAGAAACAGAATACCTACTACTCGTTGAGAAATCTTACAAAGCCGAAACTCTACACTATGAAAGATTCGAAATGAAGACAGGAAGGTCAGTACTGAAACGGTCATGTTGAGCTATTGAATTTTTGTGGGCTGCTCCCGTACTTGGTGATGCGTTTTCAGTCCGTAGCGATTCTGGCTTCCACTTACGTTTCAAACATTTCTTCGCATTCCTTTCGTCATGGACCATGACCATGACTCATGGTGATGTCTCATTCTTAACTTTTCTCGCATTGTAACGTCGCGCGTGATCAGTGACAGGTGTGTTGTAACTTCTGTTACTTTTGTTTTAGTGCCCAGTTGCCTCCTCGGTTATTTGGATGGTTTTCCCAGTGAAGATGGAGTTGAAGGCCTTGAACTAAGGCTAGATCGTGGTTGGACACTGATAGTGAACGCTTGAGGTTTAATTACAGGTTGGTAGGATGTGCGACCTCAACACGTTCTTTGCTACTAATTCTTTCTGGGCTAGGATAATCGGTAGTGAGAACTCGTTGGCCACCAAGTATTTGGTGTAGTAGTCCTTGTGTCCAGTTTAGCTAAGTGTGAGTGTACGCCTAATTGGATGCTCATTTTTGGAAAATCGTTCGAAGGGTGAGCCCGAATTGTCTGTATGCTAGTGCGTTCCGTTATTGCTGTTGAGGGCATTTGGCCTTTCGGAGCTGGTTGGGGCTATAACCGAAGGAAGTCACTTGTGTGCTGCATGACTGCCCCACAAGCAGTCCTGGAGTTGTGGGAGGTCCGTGAGGAATGATATTTCTTTATTGACGGTTTGCCAGTTGCGATTTGCCTAATAAACGTTGTGTAGGTATCTGACTTTACCCTTTTGATCCCGTTTGCAAAATTGGAATGTTGGCTGTCATGGCGGTCTAGGAACCATTTACATTTCTTTGCAGGTGTTGGTGTATGGGTTTGTAAAGGTCTGAACGTAGTTTTTGTAGTTGGTGAACATTCGGTCGATGGTCTGGAGAACGATAGCTTAGGCTGTGGAGGTTCGGTGGTAACTGGACGAGCGTCAGCGATTACGGGTAGGAGTTAGGTTTGGGCGGATAGGGCTGACGAAACCGCCAGTCTGGTTGGCGACGTGATGCGAGTTTTCGGACCAGCATCCTGGGCGGTAGTAAAGAGCAGGCTTTACTGCTCCCTTGCAGATTGCTACTCCTTACAGTACTCTTGTTCCGGGAAGATGGCGGGTGGGGTAGTTGGCTTGTTCCGGCACAATTAGAATCAGATCAAGTCTTATTACTTATCGGATTTTTTACAATAGTATTTATAATTAACCTAATTCCACAACTTCCACAAAAGATCAGTGCTTGATCGAAACCTGTTTCTGGAGTAAACATCCACATAGGATAGCTGGTCTGGATACGTCAAAATGATGACAAAGATACCTACTTATTTTCATATTTTCTACTAAATTTTAGTGCCCAATTTTCGTTACAAATTTATTAATATGTTTCTTCAATTTTTACTTTTCCGTGCATACCTATACCATATAGATACATATACATAGGGAAAGTAATGTAATCGAAAAAAAATCGAGCTCGAGATTTTGATGAATCTCAACGTGTTGGTTCCCCCTGCGTCCAAAACCACTATCTTTGTAAAATATTTGTCTGTGGGTGCGCGAGTGCATACATTATGGCTTTGGAGCCTAATCTAATAGGCCGATTTTGATGAAATTTAAAACTAAGGCCTATAAAAAAACTTCATCGGTAAAACAAGCGTCTCATCAAAATCGCCCCAAAGGGAGCCCAAACTAGGGGCGTTATTTTGGGAGAACATTCAAATTTTAACCCACACTGATTTCCCTTGGTGAAAAGTTAGTAGACATGGTTACAAGTAAAAGAACGTTTTGTTCGTTTGTTGTTAAACTCAAAATGGCGGCCAATATAGCAATTTTCCAATTTTTTACTTTTTAGGGTCTAGCTCAAGAACTTAATTGGAATTTGAAAATTGAAAATTGTACCCAAGGGTGGCCAGAACTTTTACTGATAATTGATAAAGAACAAAAATTTAACGTGGCCAATTTATTGATGCCCAAAATTGGTCAATAATCGAGATTCGATTTTCTCAAAATCTGGTCCAAACATTTTTTTTATTTTTTGCAATGTTATACATAATAGTTCATGAAAAACCATTGGCACTACATTTATTTCTTTATTTCCCATAGGGGAAGGAAGATGAATGTTTGAAGTTGAAAATGTTAAAAATTCATAACTTTCTTGTTAACAAAGATGAAGAAAGAAAATTGTGCAGTGAAGTAGAGGACATACGACTCTTTTGGGAAAAAAAGTTAAAAATATTTTAGTTTTTTTTTAATAAAATGTCGATTAATGTAACAAAAGCGGTACGAAATCCATCTGGAAAAGTTTCGCACGTCGCCGTCAATGAGTAGGTATACCAAATTTACTTCCGGCTTAATCGGAAATAAACAAAATATTAATAGTTATTTATTATACAAGGGAAAAAAGTAGTAGATTTTAGCTCGAGAGCTAAAATCTACTATTTTTCCCGCGTATAATAAATAAAATGGTTTTTTGCGTAATAACTTCAAAATAAAATAGTTTTTGCGTAATAACTCAAAAAAATAAAAAAATAAATATATAGTTTGATCAGAAAACGGTTTCTTATTTCCTCCTGAAGTAATATACAGGATACATCATAAATATTTTTTTTCTGTGACGGGAAAAAAGTTTGTCATTTTATCTCTGTAACCAGGTAACAAAATGTCACTTTATAAAATTAGTTTTTTCCTCGGGAAAAAGCGAGTACTTTTTTCACGGATATAAGTAAAGTAAAGGTTTCCTTAGCAACGCGGGTCTAATTGTCGCTATAATTACCTACAACAGTCCAACAGATTAAAACTTCAAAAATACTTTCAAGTCGTCGTTTTTCCAGTCACAGAAAAAAAATATTTATGATATATCCTGTATATTACTTCAGGAGAAAATAAGAAACCGTTTTCTGATCAAACTATATATTTATTTTTTTATTTTTTTGAGTTATTACGCAAAAACTATTTTATTTTGAAGTTATTGCGCAAAAAACCATTTTATTTAATACGTCATTGTGCCACTTTATTGGCCATTTAATTTTCCCTCTTTTTGGACTCCACCGCACACAATTTTCGAATGTTAACATTATGTCACGTGTTTCCTTATGGTTTTCTGAAGAGAATAAAAAAAACCGCAGGCTTTTATCATTGAAAGTGCCACGGCAGGAGAAAACTGACTATATTTATACTCTTTGCTAATAGGCTCCCCGACTATTTGTGATATCAGTGACGTACATAAATCCATTAAGAAAAACGTGATAACATATTTTTTCAAGATTCCATTTTGTGATGATGCTAATTATGCGCGTATCAACCAAATCCTTAACAGTCTTCGGATGACTTTTTGTGTATATTTAAACGACAATTATCTCATTTTTATCACATTTACTGTAGATAATAAGTTGGTCGTCTTAAAATTGATTAGTAACCAAATGTGTAATAAACAGTCAAAGTGAATGTGGTGAAGCATGTACGCGCAACGTTACCAAATCTTCGCAACACTTTCAGGTAAGTAAGTATATTTTATTTGGTTTATAATTTATGAGGTTCAAATTAGTTCAAGGTTAGGTTGGATGTTATCTTATTGTTTTTTTACAGCGACCGTTAGTGAAATATCTGATGGTATGCAGTATGGGTGGTCGGCACCGATTACCGGTTTGCTACTGTCGACGAGGAGCCCATTTTCGTTTAAGGAATCGGATGTTGTTTGGATCGAGATTAGTCTGCTGTTTGGTACGCTGATTGGTATACCGATAACCGTGGTGCTTTTGGAGAATCTCGGTAGGAAGCAGTCGATTATAATAGCAACCGTTCAGAATTTGCTCGCGTGGGTTTTGATCGCGTTCGCAAATTCGGCTGGTGTTGTGTACGCGGCAAGGTTTCTTTCCGGAATTGCTGCAAGTGTTGTGTTTGCAGCGGCTCCGGTTTATACGGCGGAAATTGCGGATAAGAAAGTACGTGGGTTTCTGGGCTCGTTTTTCTCTCTAATGATGCTCGGAGGTATTCTCTTAATGTATAGTATTGGACCCTTTATACCGGTTATGTGGTCCTCGGCCGTTGGCGCCCTTTTTTTGATAACTCAGTTAGTAACCCTTCCTTTTATGCCCGATAGCCCTTACTACTATTTGATTAAAGGTCAGAAACAACAAGCCCGTCAAGCTTTGCAAAAGTTACGTGCTCGTTGTGATGTTGAAGGTGAGTTGGAAGAGATTTCGGAGGCTGTTGAGAGGCAAGAAGCGGAAAGGGGATCACGAATGGATTTGTTCACCGTTAAAAGCAACAGGCGAGCTTTACTCATTTTGGTAGTCCTCAATTGTGCACAACATTTGGCTGGAATCAGCGTGATGCTTATGAATATTCATATGATACTCAGTGAGGCCGCTTCGGACCTATCACCAAGCACTGCAGCGATCCTATTTTCACTAGTGATGTGGTTCGCCGCCCTCTTCGGTTCAAGATGCATTGACAGATTTGGAAGAAGATTGGTTCTGATAGTTTCCTGCATTGTGACGGGGGCGACACTGTTAGCCCTTGCAATATACTTTACCATACAAAGTTTAGACATCGATATTACCGCATTCAGCTGGATTCCCGTAATATTGGTGCTCATATATGCTGCAGCGTTCAGATTTGGATTGGGATTGGTCCCTATAGTATTGACGGCCGAAATATTCCCCACTAGTGTTAAAGAAATTGGTGTTACCATAGCGGAATCCTCATTTACTGCCGCTTCCTGCGTGACGATCTTCGTATTCCCCTATTTAACAAAGGCATGTGGACTTATGGCACCATTCTACATCTTCAGCATCTGCTGCTTCCTCACCAGCATATTCGTGTTGTTCTTTGTGCCAGAAACCAAAGGAAAAACGTTGGAAGAAATCCAAACTCTACTCAAAGGAACCAAACCTAGTCACAAACTGGTACCAAGCTATGGTACGATAAACTCAGCCAATGGCATCAGCCAGGAAAGACAGTGGTCATAGTTACAGTATTTCATGTAGTGCATAAATTATTATCTTTATAACTGTATAATATAAAATAAATATTTTTATGTCGCTAACACTTTACAGACCATTGAGAGAAATTTTAATCAAAATTCCAAAAGCGTCTCGGTAAATTAGACGTATAAATGTTAATGCCATAATGAAAGTGTCTTGATAAGGAATTTGGACGTAAACAACTCTTAAGGGAAACGCATATTGCCACCCCAACTTATCGCACCATCGCCAAGGACATAATAAACAGCTCCTCAAGGATGCCTTAACTTCGCCACGAAAATTTAATCTAAACTTTATGCAATTCGCCATTTTAAACAAAAATTGGGAAAATAAATCGCATCCGATACGAAAATCAAATTTTTTAAAGAGTAATTGATTTTTTTTTGTTTATCCTGCTCGGTTTAAGGGTATATTTTATGTTTCGAGGTTAATAGAATTTTGTAGCTTTACGAGTGTACCTATATAATATAATGAATAATTTAAGAATATGTTGAATCGAAGGATATTTAAGGTGTTTAAGGACCGCAAATCAGATTAGAATTGAAGTTTTTTGGGACGTACCAAGATTAATGTAAGCAATTTATGAAAATGTACTCGATTTGTAATGATTGGATAGAAATGGAAGAACAAAAATATTTAGTTTTCATATTTTAGGGTTTTCTTGTAATTTTAATTACGCTTACGACCTTTCCCTGAGGGGATGGGAAGACAGAGGGAAATAATGAGCGTTGAGTGTAGCATAAGGAGAATTTCAGGATGATCGATCAAAATCGTAGGAGTTAATTTGCGGAAACCTAGGCTAGAGTTTGGTGGGCAGAGTGGAAAGGAAAATTCATCCCACTGAGCCTTATCCTTCAATGGTTCAACCTACTGAGCTGTTAGGTTTGCACAAAGTTGGCTTAAGAAACCAACCCTTTTTCTACTACAATCGTAATTAAATGCCCTAAAACAAAATAATAATAATAGTAAAAATAATGATAACAACTCTATCAATCCTTTAGAAAGAAGAAATTGGGATAGGTGTTTTGATTGAGCCTTGAGACCAAATCGAAGATAAAGAAATTTTAAAAAACGATTTTTAGCATTTTGTGAGAGCAGCAAGATTGATTGCTGAGACCTTTTGATGCACATAGTATACAACGTTTTATATTGCGAAAATCCATCAAAAGTGTGACATTTAAAGCTCATATAAACGTAATTCGTGTGAAATTCAACGTTTAATTAAGTTTTCCACTAAAAACCAACAAGAGAGACGATCGCATTAAAGTAATTAACGTCACCACGAGTATTATTGTTTCCACTCATTTTTACAGCATGTTTTTTAGACAGCATGAAAATCACTTAATTAATTAAGATTTTATCTAATTATTCATTTAGAAAACAATAAGATATTTTGAAGAACGAATTGTTCTGAAAATAATCGAGAGTTGGCCAATTTGTATAAAGGAACGTTTCACATAACGGTCTATTTGCAGTCATAAAGACATAGCAGTCAAAATTTATTGCCCACCATTGTCCTTTAGATAAGGCTAACGATTGTGTGTGTATAATAATTACGGTTGAGTTGATCCGCCTCACTATACAACGTGTATTACAATGATTTGTCTAATTTTATTGTTTGCAGGACCACCAGTTGCGTTTTATATAAGCTGGCTGACAAAAATCGCACTAGTTACCAACACAACGGCATTCATCGGTCCTTATTAGGTAAAAAAAACTGATTATTTTTACATCTTGAGCTAGAGCTGGAAACATAGGTAGGTATACGTTGTGACCAATCAAAAACGTTTGCACCATTTAATAAAGTTGCAAACTTATTAATAAATCTACGTCTTTGACCATTACAAGTACTTTGCCAAGATTCTACAAGTGCATATAATTGTGCAACTGGATGCAATTCTTCCGTGGATCAAATTACGTCTTTGTGACGCGGAAACGTAATCTTCAATACGTTCAACTTAAGTCATTATGGAACGTGATTTTAACGTTCATTCATGACGTTCTAAAAATGTGATCATAGAACCATTATATAACGTAAATTACTTAATTTTCAAAGACGTGTAGATCCTTTCTCTCAAATCAATTCGGATAACACGTTTCCTAATGGTTACAATTGCAACTCACAACCTAAGTAGTGGAGCTACACCAAAATTAAATCAAGCATAGCTCGATGGAAACCCATCTCATATTTCCCTCCCGCACATTGTCTCACGTTCAGTATTAAAAAAGCTTGACTTAGCTGTGAAGCCTTCAAATCACCTTCAACCAAAGAACAAAGCTTTTAATCTTGAAGCTGTGAATGTAACCTTGAAGTCACCTTGAAAAATTAATTTGACAATCTACTTCGCGCGTTTATATTCCCCTTGGTAGGCTTCGTGAATTTAGAGAGGGGCTTGTAACCAGTTTAGGTACTGTTACGCGATGTGTAACCAGAAACCGTCGGAACACCGGACATAGCCCATAGAGTGAGAAAATTGAAAGAGCTCAGACAAATGGTTCCTGAAAGGTTGAGACGCAGGCAAAGAGCAATCATTCGCAAAGGAGACAATGTCAAGTGCAGTATGATTATTTCTGCGGACATTCCGGAGGCGTCTCTTTTTACATCTGAAAGATGTCAATCTACTTCCTCTAAACGACAATCTTTAAGCGATTAAACCCAGGAAGACCCACTTGAGCTCGTTCTGGTCAAGTAAACGTAACAGAACTGCCTTAGGCTTCCAAGCAAGGATTGTGTTCAGTCTCGGGTGAGGGAGATTGAGTATTTTTGGTGGTTTGGTTGTGAGGGGTAGGCCGTCACTCGTACCAGTTGACATGACCAATCCTCAGACCACCGTTGAGTAATTGAACAAAATGGTTGAAGAACTGGTGTGAAGAACAGTCTGTTACTTTTTAGGTACCTACTGCATTTTTTCTACCGTAGTCCCTGCCTTTTTGGCGTGTATCACCTTTTCAAAGATGCCCTGGAAGGCCATCCAATCATAAGGTGTCGGCATCTAAGCAAAGAAACTACGCTGGTCCGAGCAAACTTTCTCATTCTCGTTGGACGAGTTAGTACGAAGGTTAGGAAGGTTCATTGTAAGTCCCGAAGCCGACCCCTATAGAAGATACTAGTGTAGCATACTTATGACCATGAAACGAACTGCATTAACATTAACCATATCTGTTGGACGAGTGCAAGACAGTCGCAAAGAATGTGATGCACCGTCCCGTTTACAGTATAAAATACGGTGCTTGTTTGGTCCACAGTACTCCACGACAATCAAATTCCATCTATCCTTATCTTGGGTTTCGGTGTTTTGAGTTGCCTACAACTGTAAGTGGTAGAACTCTGGGCCTGGACTGCATTCCGTTTTTATCCATTCACATTCAAAGGAGTACCTGGTGCTACCTGTGGTGGTATGGAAGATACACCAGTTGCCTACATTTACCTAGGGTTTCTGCAACTCCAGGAGTTTGTTCAGGTTCTACAGGGAAACAGATAAGAGGTTTCCTCCAATCACCTTTTTAGCTACTTAAAAGAATGGTTGTTTTCGCTCAAGATTACACCTTCGTCCCTTGAAAGGGCGATTGGTCAGTTTGGCTTCCTTCTTCCTCTTTTGCTTTGTCCCGGAGATGCGTTAAGTTTTCTTTTTTTTGTTGAAGTTACATAATCCGCTACTGATGAGTGTTCTAGGACACTCCATCTGCAAGACTGTTAAGTAAGGGAGCATAAAGGAATAGAGTGTGGAAAATATGACGGGATCAAGTTATGTTATCATTGTGAGAGATCAGTGTTGCGAGAGATTTTAGGGAAGTCACAAGGTACGCTTGTGTGAAGATCGGAGGTAAATGGTAATTCAGACAAATAAGTGACCTGTAAATATAAATTCAGTGACAGTAAGGACACTCAACGCGCTTCATGTCGTTACGGACCTAATGTTGGGATCAGAAGTACACATTGTACCTACTACGCAAAATTTAAAGGGCTACACAAATGTTAGCAAATCCATTTTCAAGATTATGTTGGTAACTGTAGGGACTTCTTCAGGGTTTGATACTGACTCATGGAGATGATGAGAAATTGCTCTTAGTTCAGAATATAGATCTAAGGAAGCAATGTCAGATTTATTCAAACCTTCATCTATTTCAATTCTTAATGCTTTTCCAAGTTTTTGCACATCGACTTAACCTTTGATGTAGTCTTGTTTTTAAGGTCACGAATGTTGTACAAAAATCCAAAGGCACCAGATACTTCATTTTACAGGGAAATCTTTCTTTTACCGCATTAGCAGGAGTGTCTAAAGCAACAAAATAAATGTGGATCTTGAAACTTTCTGAGGGGCCACCTGCAATATTTGCAGATTCATCTGTTGATTCTAAATCAAACATTTTCTTCTTTTTTCCTTATACTTCGCCCTCCGCGAAGCACAGCGAGGTTGCCAAACTGAGTAGTGTTACGTTAGGCCGTTAGGGTATACTTTCCTATTTTCTAAGACAACTTAAATAAAGTAAAATACTCTTCACCTTTCATTACCTAGCAATTCGTCTACCTAAGCTGGTAGCGCGCAGAAGTACTAAACTTTTATTTAGTTTATGCTTGTAAATTTTTTAAAAATCCTCAATTTTGCGCCCCTCAAAATTTTGCGCCCTAAGCGGCCGCCTAGGTTGCCTGTATGGACGAGCCGGCCCTGTCGTGATAGGTAGGCAAAATCGGCTTTATTTCCATTGAGGAGTTTAGATCACACGCAGTTATATGAGGAACTGATCATTTACCACCAAGCAATAATCTGGAGAATTTTGCCACATAGGTAACTTGTGGGTTTGAATAGGGCGAAGGATGTGGTTTCAGGTGACGTTAACGTGCATACGACAATGTGAGGATGAAGGGATAATAATAACAGGAAAAAGATGTTTCTTGGCAGAATTTCTGGGGACAACAAATGATGAAACAGGGAATCGTTGCGAGTGTGCTTAACTCTAATCCGTTGTATGCCTCTGAATAACACTGGATGACAATTAAAATCCTTAAACGTGGGAAACTCTTTTTGCCATAGGAATATGTCGAGAATTATGGTGTTATCGCCACACTAAACCTAGCCAAGGTTATGGTAACCGCCAGGAGATGAGAACGCAATGGACTGAACGATAATTCTGGTCGCACAGACTAATTCCAATCATTTATAGATTAAGAGACTCCACATCTAACTCAATTCCTTACATGACATGAAAAATTGGCATTTACTTCTTCAAAATTTGTGTGCAGACTGCTGTGTTGGGCAAATTCATATCTTAATGACCACCCCATAACCACCTCAAAGAATAGCACTGGGGCAGTGGATGGAAGCTCTGAGCAAGCTAATTTCTTGATGCGCTGAACCAATATTTAGTTCGAAATACCTAACTAGAAAAATGAAAAATGTGAAGATTGTCAGCAAGCAAAAAATCTGCAAAAATGTTCATGTTCAAATTGTATCATAAATTTAAGCCCTGTAAAACGGGCGTTTTTCAAGAAAGCGGAATTTATATGGGACTTGTTAAATTTATGTAACAACTTCAATTAGATTCACACGTTGAAATGCAAAAACTTTTTATTACATCGTTAATTTGCACGAAAACGATTAAGTTTTCAGTTTTAATTAAAAAGACATAAACAAACTATAAAATCATTCAAGTAGATAGCAATTAAAAATTTTATATTTCGAAATTAATGAAATTGTCACATAGACCGTGATACTATGTATTTCCTCTTTTAAATTTTCCTAAAGAAGGATAAGTATGCAAATTTGTAATAAATATGTAAATTTTACTTTAGAGTATCCTCTACTTTATACGATATCCATATTAAAGCTTAAATATGTGTATGTAGCAAGTGTGTTGCTGAATAACCTTCCCTGTAGTTGAAATATTATGTTATTTTTCGAAATTACTTTGGTTTATAAGTTCAGTTGATCAGAAT